>KK119108.1:6866-154025 GCA_000611955.2 Stegodyphus mimosarum
TCTTCCAGAATTTAACAGTTTACAGTGTAAATCATACATTCTATGATTCAAAATGTTTGTTTTGGTATGTTCCATGATCCCTTAAAGTTTTTTCCGTTCATTCTGAATTCGTAACAGTGTTTAAGAAAGCAGTATCTCAGCAAACTTTTGAGCATTGCTATATTTAAAAGACTTCTGTTTTCATTCTACAGAACAATACGTTGTAACGGAACTAAATACACTACCTAAGACAATTAATTTATACCTATCATTAAGATGGGGGACAAATGGTGATTTTAGTAATAAAAAATTCAAGAGATTTATTTATCATAACACTCTTAACTCCCTCTCTAGGCCCCCCCAGCAACTGAGTAATTAATATTACTGAATACTTGTAGTTCCACTTGATTTGGATTCGTATTCAGAGAAACGGGCTGGTTACATGACTGGCTTTTCTGGGTTTTCCCAAGTGTAGCGTGAATAAGAAGCGTTTTCCTCAAAAAGGGCTCCACAAAGGCATCCTCCCTCTTAGGTGGGCAGCCCTCATGCCTTTTTGTATTGAAACAGCCTAAACTAACTCCGCCCCTAACCCTGAAAAATATTGCTAAAGTATCCATAACCAAATATTATAGTATAGTCAACTGCCAATTTACCGCCCCTTCACCGAGGATGAACTCCACGGTTAATTCGAAATTATGGGTAATCAAAGGGCAGTTAAAAAAGGCAGTAAAATAAAATAAACCATCATAAGTTACAGTAAAATACCATTAACAATAGACCTGTATTTTCAAGTAGTTTATGTTGGATAATAAATTCATTTTATTACGTTAATTAAGTCAGTGTTCAAACACAAAGAATGCATTGTAAATAGGAGAAGAATAAGCTTGAAATAATGAAATGAAGAAATAATAAAGAATGAACTAGAAATGAAGAAATTAAGTGGCATTAAACAACAATATTTGCAAGAAAATTTGAGCAATGTCTTTGAGTTCAAACTCATGTAAAGAAGGTCGGTCAGGAGACTTTTTGCTTTTTACTGCACAGTTTGTATAACTCCGAAGTACTATGACATCATCTTCTATCACTACTGTTATCTTATGAATTTTTCTGTTCTTTTGTTATTTTGAGTTGAAGTTTTCTTGAAGCGATTTTTCCATCGTTCCGTAAATTACAAAATAACAAACAAATTTAATTCATTTTTATTTTTAAACAGAGCTCAGTTAATCTGCGCCTGATAAACCAGGAGTGGACTGTAATCAAAATATTCGTGACTAAATCATTACTCAGTTAAGCTAGGTGACAATGATAAAACGTTGAATTATATTATTACTGAAACGCATAAAAATACGCACATAAAATGAATAATAAATTCAATCTATTCTTCTGATATCACGCTTACTTAATTATCTATATCCTAAAACACAAGCAAGTATATTAAAAATATAATTATGCATTATTTTATGCCAGAAAATATAGAGTTACAGACTAAAACTTCTTAAACAATCTACTGATTTCGTTAACAACTCAACGAATTTTTTACCTAAAAACCTTTATATATTTCTTTCATTTTGGTTTCGGAAAAAAAATTCTTATTGCTTTCAAAGAATTTGCTTTTATTCTGCTGATCAAATTCTGTAAGGAAATAAATAAATAAATAAATTAAAGTTATCGTCTACTTTCTGGTTTCCATAGTAATAGGATCGATTGACCTATGAACTTAAGTTTTCTTTCGCAAATACTAATCTAATACTTCCTTTCAGTAAGAATGTCTTCTCATTTTGACCTTTTAAACAGAAGTTACTTCTTAAGTGTCATCTATTTTTCGTGAAGTTTTTTTTTAGTATTAGCGTAACGATTTTTGAAAAGTATTTCGCATTTTCCCGATGACAAATAAAGTAAAGATACGTGCATATTTAAAAAGTATTTATGTGCATAAAATGAAAGCTTTTAGAAAAACATATGATCTATAATAAATGTGTGTAATAAGTGTGTAATAAGCCAATAAAATAAATAAGCGCTAGGTCCTCATAATAAAAAGGAAAATCGAAAATATTTTAAATGCATTCTTATTTTAAAGTTACATGAGTAATAACTTCTTTAAGAGCAAACACTAAAAATCTGAAAGACTCAACTTCTTGTCGGCCAGTGTCCTTATTAAAAAAGCATTATATTAGGCAATCAATTGAAAAATGTATTTGGAGAACGTAACATTCAAGTTAAATATGCTGGAGTTATCTTTCTTGACATGCCTGGCCAGTGGTTAAGACCCCTGAATATGGGAGTTCGACCCAAGTTCGATCGCAGGCGAACGGACTGACTGCATGGTTGGTTTTCATGATTTTCCCCATATGGTACATGAATACGAGCTACTTTTTCTTAGAAACTCTTCCAGAAGAACATTCGTACCCTTAGGCAAACAGCTCTCATGTGCTTGCCATATTCAAATAGCCTAATTTCTCGCTTGACGTAAACAGAAACATTTGATTTTCTCTGGTACACGAATGTTCTTAACTGCTTGATTGAAATCGATTCTCCCGATGCTATGTACACCATAATCAGAAGCACAAAAGAATTTGAAGCACGATCATATCTTCATTTCCAAGCTGATGATAGCAAACTTATAAGATCATTTTCGGCTGAATATTTCTAGGAAACATGCTTGGGGTCAGTGCTGCAGAATTTAATAACAAACCCTGCTTATTCGCAGTATATAAATAGAATGCCTCCGTATATTTAAGGAACTATCAAAGAAGCAGTCTGAAGGCAATATCAAAGACATTCTGAAAATATTTCCTACATTGGACTCAAGAGCATAAACTAACCATTTTTGCAAAGAGTAGTAGGGAACTTAGGAAATATCTGAAAAGAAAGCTACTACTTCGGGAGAATACGATTTCGAATGTGCGACAAGCGACCTACCTAGGTGTAATCCTAGATGAGTAAATGAGGTGGTTTCCCCGCATAGACTATATCAAAATGAAATTATGTGTTGTAGCTATTTGTCTACCAAAGTTATGACATTAACTTATGAAGGTTTTATTTTAAAGCTCATCAAGACCTAGTACCAAACAGTTGTCAACAAACTGCAGTCTACAGAGCATCTACGTGGGGAGTAGACCAGACATCTCAGGTGAGAAAAGAACTTGATTAACACAAAGGGGCTCTACGTATTGTGAGAAGATATCCTATCACTTCAACAGCAGATACTGGCCGAGTTGGGCCTCTCTTTAGCAGCGCAATAGGAAGCTATCTACGACTGCACAGAAATTTGACTATCTAGGATCTGCGTCTCTGGCATACGAAATCTCAAACGAAACATTCCATCTCTTTCCATCCAGTAGCAGACGATCTGTGATACTAAAAAGTTATAAATCATGTCTAAATGGTTTTGATACTATATACAGAAATATTGCCTTCACTACTACGTGTGTTCTCATGTTGTAAGTGATAGAGTGTTCAGCTGGTAGTAGGAAGATCCGGCGCATTTCATTTGCCATTTGACGCATTACGCTGCTTTGATGGCTCGACTCCATGTAGTACTTGGTGTTGCTGGCGTTTCAAGAAACTCCAACAACATCAGGATGCATATTACTTACAGCATACATAACTAAAATACTGTTACGAATTTCACATTTATTTGGCTATTTATTTAGAATTGCAATTAAAATTCCTTTTTATTTCCCCGTGCAACGCAGACGATTTTTGAAAAGACAGCTGCGTCAAAAAAAATAGCAATAAAAATAAAAGAGATGTCTTAATAAATAAATATCTCGTAATTACTGTTGCCATCCAAAAAAATCTAGAAATATCGTGATTGTTCTACTGATAATTAAAAAGCTTATAAAAGCCGAGGTGAAACACCTCATCTCAGTCGGTTGAGTGAGTGGTAGTTGGTGGCACAGAGTTAGTTGACGATCGTACTTCGCTATCGCTCTCTCGTATATAGACTATGGATACACGATTATTTTTGTGGATTAATGTGTTTTTACCTGTGACCGATGTTGTGTGACTCTTTGCCATTTTAGCACGCGGCGATGGAAAATCAAGATTTTCCCCCGGTGGGGAATGGAAAAGGATTAAAAGAATGTGCAATTGAGTTAACAGCAGAAATTATTGATTTCGGTGAAAAAGTTTTGGATCTGAACTGGCAAGAAATATTGTTTAAGGATATATGGACGCTGGATGATTATTTCTTCGGATTGAATCAAATCCATAACATCGAAGTTGCTGTTCGTTTGAAAGATTCTACAAAAACAACGTTACATTCTGAGTTGGATACACAGCTGCAGGAAAAATTACTGGATGAATGGAATAAATTCATGGGAGTTGCCACAGGATTAAAGTCACTATTTACAGGTAAGTGCGAATCCTTTGGTAATCTCAATCCGATATATTGTAATAAATCTAGAAATGATATTGCTAAGGATATTTTTCATAATAATGCTAGTATGCTTAAAAGTGCTTTAGTTGATCATGTTAATGCCTCTGATAAAAATGTTGATAATGTCAATTGTAGTTCTACTGTTACTGCCAATGTTAATAGTTCTACTAATGTATGTAAACAAAATGCTGGTATAATTAAGCCCAAGAGGCCTTCTAAAAAAAAAAAGAGAGGAGCTTCTGAAATTCAGGACTCCGAAGGGTTTGTGCAACCACGCAATGTGGCGCGCCCTACTAAGCTGGTTAAGTGTAATACTGATATTGTAACTAGTAATAAGTTTGAAAATTTAGAAAGTGAAAATGCAAATATTAATGATGATCAAATGGATACTCAGGGGGAGCCTGACGTTATTGAAGTCACTCCTCCTAAAGTTAAGCCAATAATGGTAAAGCCTAGTATTAAGTTTCCTGAATTTCTCAAACAAATGAAAATAGACACAAAACTTGAATTTGCTGCCAAAGTGAACGGTGAATTTTTGAAAGTTTTTCCAAAAACTGAACAAGATCATAGACTCATTTCTAAATATCTGGAGGAAGGTCAAATTGACCATTATTTGATTACTAGAAAGCTAGATAGGCCTGTTAAGGTAGTAATACGGGGTCTTTCTATTGATTGCCCCACTGATGACATTCAAAATGAATTGTTAACCCTTGGATTTAAATCTCGCAGAGTAGTCCAAATGCATCGCACTAGGAGTAAAGCTCCTATGCCACTATTTTTAGTTCATTTAGAGAATTTCCCAAATGTGCAAAAAGTGTATGATATAAACAAATTGCTATGTTTTTATGTAACAATTGTTCCTTACAAAGTGCGTGGAGGTGTTGTGCAATGCCATAATTGCCAGCACTTCCATCACTCTTCTGAGAACTGTAAGCTCCAGCCTAGATGCGTAAAATGTGCAGGTGCACATAAAACTGTTGATTGTAAAATGAAACGTACTGATAATCCTGTATGCTGTAACTGCCTAAGTCCGGGTCATACAGCGAACTACAAGGGATGCCCGAAGTTTCCGGTGTTCCGGTCCAATTCTACAGGCAATCAGGCTACTGGAAAAAACTCCACAAATGCCAGCACTGCAACCAAGCGATCTGGTGTTATACCTGGGGTGAGCTACGCTAGTGCCATGAAGGGAGGCGCAGCGGGTCAATCAACAGTAACTGAGGACACTTCTGCTACTATTATAAAGAAAAAACAATCTGATATGGACTCTAATTTTAATACTAATTCAAATTCTAATATTGTAAAGAAAAATGTTAAAGGTAAAAATACTGGTGGTGTTAATTCAAACTCTTTTAAAGAACTGTTTGACCTAGTTAAAGAAATTTTTGATGTGTTTAAAGGCACATCTATTGCTAATATTTTGTCAAAAATTTCTGCCAAGCTGCCCGAGCTACAACAAGCCGAGCATGCTATTGATAAATTGTTTATTGTTTTTGAAATGTTTGAAGAAATTTTCAGTTCTAATTCCATTCAAGTATGAATAATAATGTGTATAATTTTGTAAATATAATTAGTTGGAACGCAAATGGGTTGTCTCGTAAGCCCAATGAGCTGCAGGATTTTATGAATAAGTACAATCCCGAGTTAATGTTCCTACAAGAACACAAGCTTGGCATTACATCTCCAATCTATGTTGCTAACTACTGCACATATTGCACCAGCAGAGATGTGAACTCGTCACGTGCAAGAGGTGGTGGAACTGCACTTCTAATTAAACGCTGCATCCCTCATTATCATATAACATTACCACAGCTTTTAGCCATAGAGGCCACAGCTATTTCCATCACAACAAACACAGGCACAACATACACATTCGTCTCCATCTATATTCCACCAACGAAACCTGTGACTGCTGTAGAAGTATTCCTCAAAGTGCTACTAACACTTGGAACACATGTTATTTTGGGTGAAGATTTGAACGCACGACACCGCGCATGGAACTGCTATACAACTAACTCTTTAGGCAAATTAATTTATAATTTAGTCGGCAAAGTCGGCTTTAGCATAGCAGCTCCAAAAACTCCAACACGGTATACTGTTGGTTCAACGGGGATCTTGGATTTCTTCCTTCTCCGAAATACCAGCGCTCCTCTGGATATTTCGGTTTTGGATGAGCTATCCTCAGATCATAACCCGGTTAAAATCATACTTGATATCAGCAGTTATACCTCAACATACAAAAGAGCCTTTCGTACTAACTGGCATGAATTTGCCAAAGCTCTAAACAACATTCAATACACGATTCCAACGGTACAAGAGAGGGATGACATTGACAGTTTAGTTAGTGAATTCACTAATCAGATACAAAAAGCATTTGAACAATCTAGGACTGAAATCAAGACCAACAAGCAATATCGTCCAAGGGAAATCAGACTGCTGGTGCGAGAAAGAAACGCTGCCAGACGACAGTTTCAACGTACACGCCATCCTGATGATAAAAGGAAGTTAAATCGCCTATGTGAAGCTGTCAAGTCTCTTACTAATGTACATGCACAACACAGCTGGACCAGATACCTTGAATCCCTTTCTGTGGAGGATAATTCTCTGTGGAAAGCGGTGAAAAGGTATACAAAATGCCACACATTCATTCCGCCCCTTAAAGGCCCGCAAAGAATCCACTACACTGAAACTGAGAAAGCAGAACTTTTAGCTACGCATCTGGAATCTCAGTTTTGCACTAACAACATTGGTGACACAAACACGGATCACTTCATTTCTAGTTTTCACAACAACTACACAACAAGTCCCTACACAGACAACATCATCACAGTCATGCCGTCGGAGGTCTCTGGATATATCAAGAGATTGAAGAAAAACAAGAGCCCTGGATATGATGGAATAACCAATTGCATGATTAAACATTTTCCTCCTAAAACCATATGCTACCTAACGAAGATCATCAATATTATTCTGAAGATGCAACATTTCCCGAAGACCTGGAAGCTTGCCAAAGTGGTTCCACTTCTTAAACCCAATAAGCCTGCGACAGAACCAGCATCATATCGACCAATAAGTCTACTGTCTACGCTAAGCAAAGTGGTGGAAGCAGTTATTCTTAAAAAAGTCAATGAGCATCTGGAGCAGAACAACTCAATTATTCCCTACCAATTCGGCTTCCGTAGTAAGCATTCTACAACTCATCAGCTTTATCGGGTTGTTGAAATGATCACTGGTGGATTTCAACGGAAAAGAGTCACAGGAGGAGTCTTTCTAGACGTCGCTAAGGCCTTCGACCGTGTATGGCTGGATGCCCTTATATACAAATTACACTGTCTGGGTCTCCCAGGCTACATCATTAACATAATTAAATCCTACCTGACCGGTAGACACTTTGTCGTTCACGTATTAGGCACACATTCAACAGCCAGACCCATAAAGGCTGGAGTCCCCCAGTGGTCCCTTTTGGGTCCCACATTATTCAACATGTACGTGAACGACATCCCCACCACACCTGATACGACACTCGCAATGTATGCTGATGACACTGCGATCCTCACACAAAGTGCATTTATTGGTTCAGCAATTCAACGATTACAAAACCACTTACAATTACTAGAGACTTGGCTAGTGAAGTGGAAAATCAAGATAAACGTTGATAAAACGGCAGCCATCCTGTTCACCAAAAAAGTGAAAACTCCTAAAAATTTACAGTTATATGGAGAGACCATCCCCTGGGCCAAGCAAGTCCCTTATCTTGGGGTGATCCTCAACAAAAGGTTATCATGGAACCCACATATTACAAGTAGTCTTAAAAAGTTTCGAGTACGTCAAAAAATACTTAACCCCTTAATTTCTCGAAACTCCGTTCTATCTATAGATAATAAGTTACTTATTTATAAATCCTTGTTGCGTTCTATTATTTGTTATGCTTGCCCTGTGTGGGCGTACTCTTGTAAGTCTATTCGCAAAAAACTACAAACAGCGCAGAACAGTGTTCTACGCCAAATAGTATGTGCCCCATGGTACATTAGAAATCAGCGCTTGCATGACGAACTTAAAATTGAATATATTAAAAGTTATTGTTGCCGTCTGGCACGTAAGTTTTTTGAAGGTCTGGGGGATCTTAACAATCCCACCATAACCATTTATCACTATGATGTCAATGATATTGTCAATGTTAGACGCCCTCGGGCTATCTTAAATGTTAATCTTGACTAATGCCTATTACTCTGTTGTAATGACTTGTACGACAATTCTGTTGCATTATTGTATTTTGTATTTATCAAGTGTTATTTGCATTGTATTCCTCTACTGTTCTATATTTTTATACGTTTAATCGGATTGAGTGCACCTCTGTATTCGCATGTTACCTAACATCATGATTTTTTTTTCTTTACGCATATAATTAGTGTGTCACCAGCTCAGCGGCCTTCTCTTTCTAAACAAGCATTTTCGGTTTTTTCGTGGGATTTTGAATGGCTTTATTTACTTTTAAATTTTACTTTTCATAGGGCAAGTTATTGATAATAGCCCCGCCTTCCTTTTGTTTTTACTTACTTTAATTAGTACCTTTCATATATATAATTATATATTTTAAAAAAAATCTATTATTACTTATTTTTAAGTTATTTTGTACTTGCCAATTTATTAGAATCATACTTATGCATTCGATGAGGGGTAGGGTCCTTTGACCCATGCACCCTGGTTTTCGAACCACTCTCCTCGCCATTCTCATCTCAGTTGTAGTTGTTGCAAGCGAACTGCTGTTTGTTTACTTAATGCTGTTATTGATTGTAGCGATTTCGCTGTGAGATAGAATTATTTTATCTGTTTTGAACTGAGTTTTTGCTAAACGTTTGAGATATTGTGATATTGTGCGGAGATCTGTGGTGAAGAAATATTTCCGCATTTTAATTTATTTCTTGTGGAAAGAATAAATTTTTGTTAACTTTTTAACGACTTGTGCATTCAATATATAACGAACCCAATACATTCAATATATAACACGTAACAATTTTTGGTGGCAGCGGTGGGATTTTTGACTGCCATTAACTAGAGCAATGGAAGAACAATTAAGGCAATTCATGGCAGCCTCTGCTGCATTTAAAGAAGAAATTTAAGCTAGCCAAGATTCCGTGAAAGAGGAGATGAAAACTGGCCAAGAATTAGTTAAAGAAGAAATGAAGGCTGTTCAAGAAAAGATGGAGGAATCTGTTAAGGAAGAAATGAAGGCTGTTAAGGCAGAAATGAAAGTTGGTCAAGAGGAAATAAAAAGGGAAATCACCTGCATAATAGAAAATAAATTTGAAGCTATAGAAAACAGAATTGACACGGTTGAAAACAGAGTTGGAGAAATTGAAGAAAGAGTTTCTGCCGTTCAACACCAAATCGAGCAACAAATTGAGGACAAAGTTTCTGCAGTTGCGAAAGAAGTTGATACCTTGAAGAAATTCGTAGCGACAGCAGGAAGCAATTCGGATACTTTGAAATTTCTAGCCATGCCTGCGCATCCCTCTAAAGCTATCGCCATATGATGGGAAGAGCTCCTGGCAAGTGTATAAGACACAATTTTCTATAGTGGCAGAAGCTAATGGATGGGATTCCCAAGCTAAGGCCTGTCATCTTGCCGCTTCTCTGAGAGCAGACGCAGCGGATATCCTTCAGACTCTTCCCGAAAACAAAAGGCTAGATTTCGAAGCTCTGTCCGGCGCACTGGAGCTGCGTTTTGGAGAGAAGTGTTTAAAAGATTACAGCAGGCTTCAGTTAAAATCCCGTCAACAGAAGCCTACGGAAACACTCAACGGAACAAGAGAAATCCTGTCCCTGCAATACTTCATCGACGGCATCCGGCATCCTGAAATACAGAAAGCACTGCGAATGGCTGATGTGAAGGATATAAAAAGCGCTCTAGTGTACGCCATGAAATTCGAGGTAGCACAGCAAGCAACTCTTAAAGATCGCTACCCAGTCAGAGCTGGGCGAGTCCACGAGCCAGTGGATCAATTGATGGTTCGTATAGATGATTTAACAAGACAACTTATAAGGTATTTCTCCCGCTTTCTTCGCATGCCTTCGTGGTGTTAATGGTCAGCACACTGAGCCGGTATTTCAGAGGTCCGTGGTTCGATTCCCGGCGAAGGCGCTGCTAATTTTTCATGTCTCTTGCTACTAAATAACCTAATGTCTCTACACTGGCGCCCGAACTAAAAGGGTTGTGGATGATGACTCTCCACACCCAGGATTTGGCGACTAGGTCCCCTAAAACCCTAGTCGCCCTTTAAAAAGGGGAGTATATAAGGTATTTCTCCCACTTTCTTCGCATGCCTTCGTGGTGTAATGGTCAGCACACTGAGCCGGTATTTCAGAGGTCCGTGGTTTGATTCCCGGCGAAGGCGCTGCTAATTTTTCATGTCTCTTGCTACTAAATAACCTAATGTCTCTACAAACTGAATGCCTTGCAGCGGAATATTGGTAACAAGAAACTGAGAGTAAAGTGCTGGAACTGCGGTGCTGTAGGATACATGCGAAGAAACTGCCGAACATCCCACAGCACGGAAAATAAGATGAACGATGTAAACACGCAATTGAACGCCATGAGATGGAAAAGAAGTGACAAGAAGCCAAAGTGCTGGAACTGCGGAGCTGAAGGCCACGTACAAACGAACTGCAGAACACCCCAGAGCACGGAAAATAAGATAATTTCCCAGCAACGACGGAGGAAGCAAATTAATGATCCTATCGAGGAGCGGAGGTTGTCAGATAGTGAAAACCTTGTTTCAAAGCGTTCAAGATTTCTGCAATGGTTAGCAGCAGTAATGGACTATCCATCAGTGGGCATATCGACGGAGTTCCTTGCACTATGATTATTGATACAGGAGCTAATGTTACCATTATTCGAAGAGATTTAGCTCAAAAATTTAAGGATAAACTGATTTGGACGCCATCCTGTGTTACCCTCGAGACTGCGTCCGGTGAGAAAATCGACATAGAAGGAAAATTAAACATTAACATGACCTTTGGAAGTGCCACCTACCATCACACACCATATGTGGCGGATATTATAGATCCTTGTATACTCGGATTGGACTTTTTAAGGAAATATAAGTTTTCATTAGACTTCAAAAACAATAAACTGTTTTCAGCGTTTGAGGACATGACTGTCGATCCTCAGAAAGGATCCTCACCACGAAACGCCGACGTGTCGTCCAAAAGACCCTGCTCAGAAAGTTGCCGAAATCATACTGAGATCGAAGAGGAACCCGAGACTACCAGCAATTCTCCAGCCCAGATGCTGATCGGTCGTGATCTTCGTCTGCCTTGTGATTTCTTATCTGACCGCCTTGCAGATGCGCCTTCATCGCCTGAGGAATACATCCAAGATGTCCATGCCCGGTTTGAAGTGCAGCACCGTTCTGCACGAAAGCGAGTCAGCTTGGCGACGAACAAGATGAAGACCCGCTACGACACGAGAGCTACTGGCCATCGTTTCAACGAAGGAGACAAGGTGTGGTTCTGGAGTCCGACTCGACGGAATAGACGTTCTCCGAAACTACAGTCACCTTGGGATGGCCCTTACACAGTCCTAAAAAGGCTGAACGACGTCGTGGTTCGGATCCGTAAGTCATCGAACTCGAAACCTAAAGTCGTTCATTACGACAGGTTAGTTCATTACTATGGCCATAGTACGTAGCATATAATTGTAAATAGTAATGTACATAGTATAAGACCATGGTTCTATTTGTATTTAGTATTTTATTTGTATTTGATAGGTATTTGTATTTGATAGCATTTGTATTTGATAGTATTTGTACTTAGTATTTGATAGTATTTGAATTGTATTCAGCGTTGGATAGAATTTAATTTGTTGAAAGTCACTTATTGCAATTATTGTTTATTTTTTTATTATAAAGTAATGTTTATTATAGCACTGAGGCCTTAGTTGTAAGTTTGGCTTCCTGTCCAAGGATTGTACTGCCCGGGGCGTGCAGTCCTTGGGAAGGGGGCAATGTTACGAACTTCACATTTATTTGGCTATTTATTTAGAATTGCAATTAAAATTCCTTTTATTTCCCCATGCAACGCAGACGATTTTTGAAAAGACAGCTGCGTCAAAAAAATAGCAATAAAAATAAAAGAAATGTCTTAATAAATAAATATCTCGTAATTACTGTTGCCATCCAGAAAAATCTAGAAATATCGTGATTGTTCTACTGATAATTAAAAAGCTTATAAAAGCCGAGGTGAAACACCTTATCTCAGTTGTTGTTGTTGTTATACTTGTAGCTGTAAAAAGCGAACTGCTGTATTGATTGTAGCGATTTCGCTGTGAGATAGAATTATTTTATCTGTTTTGAACTGAGTTTTTGCTAAACGTTTGAGATATTGTGATATTGTGCGAAGATCTGTGAAGAAATATTTCAGCATTTTAATTTATTTCTTGTGGAAAGAATAAATTTTTGTTAACTTTTTAACGACTTGTGCATTCAATATATAACGAACCCGTACGCACGTAACAATACATTTAATATAAATCTATGGGAAGTTCTATTAATAATACATAACGACACTGAAGGCATAGAAACAATTGCTGTAAGTTATTGTGTAGAGACATTAGGTATTTTTGAAAGCAGGAGATGTGAAAAATGTGCAGTGCCCTCACTGGGACTCGAACCACGAACCTCTCGAATATGCGTCGAGCGTGCTGACCATTACACCACGAAGGCGGGAGAAATACATTAGAATTGTTCTCAACATTTGAGGATCTTGCTAGCGAAGAGAATCTCTCTAGTCAAGAGTTAAGGAGCGTTCTGAGTTCTTGTCTTATCTAAAATAGTTTGAAAACTGAATTAATCACGCTCTCACACTTTTCGGTTGTATTTTACGTCTTCTGATTCGTTATAGTTGAAAGGATAACACAGGCGCAAAAAGATCATGGTCCGAGAGGCTTTGGTGTCAGACTCAGTGCAGATCATTAAAATCCCTTGACACTGGCCGTTAAGTTATGATTCTTGTAATTTCAAGTTGAGTCGTAACTGAACAAATTATTACTTCTGCAATGTTAGAGCCTGTCGTCTCGCACCTCGTAACAACTCAAACACTGCGACTTGTGAGGAATCGCACACATGAATTTCTTATCTTTGTGTTTGTCCGCCGCAAAAGCACGGTGCTCTAACTTGCATGTTAACAGAAAAGACTGCATAATAGCTGCAAAATTATGAATTTCCTTTCAGAACAGTTGGCGAAATTTATAAAGGCACTTTGCAGTAAATACTGTAACATATTTTTCATAACTATTAAAATTGTCAACTAAGCTGATGAGCAAATTAAGTTGATGAAAGCTAATGATTTAATGAAAGAACTAAGAACTAATCTGATCAATGATCAACTAGGCTGATGACTGATAGTATTTTTCATAACTACCATTCATCAGCTTGCAAAGGAATTGCTCCCGCTCTTTGGATGTTAAAGTTGAATAAATAGTTTCTGTGAACTAATTCAGCAGCACAATTACACTCACGCTCCCTTAAGCAAAATGTGAGGATTTTTTTTTTTTTCAAATTTTCATATAATTGTTGTTGTTGTTGCTTAATTCTCACTTGTCTGACGCAATCAGCCCAAGTCCACGAAATTCCTCGTGGCAAGGAGCGCAAATTTACGCCTGTCGTCGGCAACAGCCTTGAGCACCAAACAGGTGACAGTGCGATTTGGCTCAGTTCCGCTACCAATTTTGATGGAGAGCGCCCCGGGGGGGATGAGTCCGAAGGTCTTCTACCCCTCGTCTCTTCCACTAAACCACACGAGAGGACTTTTCGGCTCGCCGCATATTTAGAGTGCCGCACCGACACTATACATTTACAAACATCCATGCCTTGTTGAAGATTCGAACCCGGACCTTTCGGCACGGCAGTTAGCGACGCTAACCACTATACCGGTTAGGCGGCTCATATTATTGTTAATATTATAATAACGTAGCAATGGTAAATTTTACTTCCATTATTTTTACAAATTCTTTTGCACTTATATCTGTAGATTTGGAGGGTCTTAACTCGGAGAGGAGCATAACCCAAAATGCTTTAATTTTTACAGTTTTGTTTTCTCTGATAAAAATTGCGCCAGCTACCTACAGTTGTAATTACCATAAAAGTATTTGACATTTACTTTACAATAAGTTAAAAAATAATGACATGAAAACGGTATTTTGATCCTACGCGCATGTATCTAGAAAGTAAAGATGATTTATTCTTAAATAAAAATTTATTCCTAACTGAAAAATGTTCTGAAAATAAATAAAAAATTATTTAATATCACAAAGCCCTTTTGCCGGAGGAGAATCTGCAGCTATTATGCTTTCCAAGGCAGCTGTTATAAAAGATTTCTTTGCGATATTGTGAGGAAAATAACGTAGTTAGATTAGATACATTCTGCGTTAAATATGCTGTCATTCAATCACTGTCATATAACAAAAAGACTGTTTTGTTTAAGGAAAAGAAAAATATATTCAGTAAAGATAAGAAACTAATTAGTAAGTTTTAACAAAGTTTTAAAAAGTTACTATCTTATAAAAAGTTTGAGGTTTTAAGGACAATAAAAAGAGATTTAAGTACTAAATATAGTAAAACTTCTTACATTTATTAATCAGATTGTGATGAATAAAAAAATTTACTAGCCCCTTTGAAAGCTGAAATAATTTTAAGATCTTACAGCTCACCAATGGTCTTGCGGTAAAATCACTGAACACTGGTAGGTTAAGGAACTTGAGCGCGAGAAGGAACCTAACCTTGTTTGTCTGCTGATCTTAGTTTTCCCCATGCATAAAGTATAGAGCCAGTTTCCCTTAAAAAGTCCTCCACAGAAGTACTTTTTTACTCTGAAGCACGTATGAAACATGAAGGAGTTCCTGACATTTTCACTGGCAATGTACCTTAATGATTTATTCTGCAGCATGAATGTCTGGATTATGTCGTATAATGTACACGAATGCTTTTAACGGAATTAATTTAAAGTGGGTGTATATATGTAAATGTAAAACTTTTAAGTTACAATGACATAACAGTAAATGTTTCATTCATATTTTACCTTAACATGTAAATACATTAACATAAATTTTACTTATTATAAAAAAAAGTCTACGAAGAAATGTGTAAAATAGTGTGAACATTTGTAGTCAAGGAAAGGAGGCAAAGAACTAAGTGAAAAGCATCACATATAAAGAAAAGAAATCGGAAAAAAACAGCTTTGGACGGAACATATTTTATCATATAGACGGAAGGGCGAATGGAGCAAGCAATAAAGGTTGAGAACCACAGATAAAATATTATAACTGTACGTATCTATTAATAATATGATTAAATAAAGCATGCAATAAAATAATAAATGGAAAGGAAGCTCCTTATTTATATGTTCCTACTTAATTATAAGAGAAGCATTATAACGAAAAGTCACTTAGGGCAGCATTTTGTTTATTGTTGAAAATTAAAAAAAGCAATTTTAGATAAGCTAATTCAATTCAAGAACTTTTTTTTCCTTTTTCTTTTTTTAGTAATAAAACAAACTGCTTTAAGTTCCTTTACCTTTTAATTATTTTCAAAAATTTAATTTAAGCAAACTTTAAAATACTAATATTGTGATGCAATTACCTTCATTGTCTATTGTCTCATATTCCAGGCTGTACGTCTTTAAATGGCACATAGCTCAATAACCTGTTGTGGACACTTAGTCTATGTTTTCTTAATGAAAATTGATCAAAATGAATTGAATTTTATTTAAATTGATACAGACTATTCCATGTCTTAAAACAGTGACTTTGTTTGCTCTAATTAGAATCATTCAACCCGCAAATAACCGCAGTCTACGTCATCAGATTTCCTAAACAATATCCGTAGAAAGGAAAATTAATCCCGAGGAAATGAACAACTGCCAGAGAAAGAGAGGCTACTTAAATTTTCACCCAGTGGGAAGCACATTAAATAGCTTAATGGCAAAACAAATACTTTTTTCCTCCGACGAATAAATACTCTTTTTTTTGTATGAAAAGGTTACTCCCCGTAGCTTTTCTACCTTCTTCTATCTGTATAATATTTATTTCATTAAAATGAGTGTGTTAGGAGAATTAATAACCATTGTTATGTAAATATCTAAGATACTACTCAAGGAAAAGACATAATTGAAAAGAGTGCAATTTGTTTTATTCACCTTTCGGCTCGGTAATACATTTACGTATTGAAGCTGAGACTCAGTTTGGATGCCCTTTAATAACAGTGAGATTTTTGCCTCTAACACTGTAGACTCATTAGGATTATTTTGAAGCAGGAGAGTTGAGAAATCAGCAATACCCTCACCGGGACTCAATCCTCGGACCTCTCGAATACGCGGCGAGTGTGCTGGCCATTACACCACGAAGGCATACTAAGAAGGCGGGAGAAGTACCTTATAACATATGACTCCTGCTTTAGCGACTATTATGCGCGATTATCGGTATGCATATTTTATCAACCATCGTACAATATTATGCTGGTTCCCAGAGATTTGGTCCTTCTACTCAGCCTGTTGAAATTTCATTCTTTTTACGAAGGACTGTGCATTTTTAATTTGGCTTTTTTTCTCTTTTCTGCTTCACATCACTTGCTTAACGCAAAATTCAGTAAAAAGGAACAATATAAAAGAGTATAAGAAGGCTTGAAGAAGTTCTGCCGACACTGCGCTTGTTTAGACGAGAAACTTATAAGCACTGTGTCACAAGATATGAACTGAAAAAAATATTATTCCTGACTCAATTTATTTTTAGCTCGAAATTTTAATGAGAGTCATAAAAGTAAATTATTTTCACCAATATTTTAGTTAATTGCTACCTAACTGTAATTAGTCAAATTATATGAACATTTCGTAATTAATTTGAAAGTTAGCAGCCATTCGAGATAGAAGACTTTAGCTTGTACACCCAATTTATGATTTAATAAATTAGTGATTTTACTTAGACTTTTCATGCTTTGAGTTGAGAATAGTTAAAGCTACTCTCGAAGTTACTCATCAGGAGATATTAAGAGTAGTTTAAAATTATTAGCAAACAGAGCATTTAAGCTCAATATTACAAGTCTAGATTTCTATGTAGAGACTACTAGTATTATTTTGGAGGAATAGGAGGAGTAGAAAACATAAAAAATCAATTGCACATACATCTGGGCTCGAATCATGCATTATCCAGTTTCTAACTGGGTGTTATAAACACTTAACAACAAAAACACGCACAGAGAAAGGCAATAACTTCTTACCACTGGTTCCCTGAATTTTATATGAAGCTAATTACTATGCCTCCCATATTACAATATTTAATTTTTTGGTTTATTATATTACATTTATTTATTTTTATTTAATCCCTCTTCAGTGGACGGACCTTTTCTCGAAGGCATTCGAAAGTGCCAAGCAGTTTCTTATTTAATCCTATCATTACGGAAAACATTGCTCTGTGTGCACCAGAGGGGGGTAGACAAACATTAAGATACCTTCTGTGTATAAACATTTTGACCAAATTATTATATGTTTACACTTACATAAATTTGCAAAAAAGAGAATCATAAGTACAGACCTTTATCGCGTATTATCCAACTCTTTTGCATTACCCCTTCCAACGTGTAGTTTTGTAGAATTTAGGGATTCTGTAATCTTGGATTCATCGTTAAATGTGTCTTTAATGTTACTGTTATACTTGCTGCACCAGTTTATTTAAATTGTCCATACACATAATAGAGTGCAGACAGCAAATCGTTTTATCATGTAGAATGAAAATAAAAATCGTCAGTTTTCAATGAAATGCTATAAATGCATTAGATAAGTAACTTAGAATAATGACGTGAGGGAAAAACTGGATGTATCTTAATTAATGTCATCCAAAAGAAATGCGACGAAGAATAAATGACTTATAATTCTTCTTCTGAAATGACATTTTATGCTTTTAAAATCTATTCACGTAAAACGCAAGTGGAAAGTTCTTTAAATGAGTCGAAGATAAATGACATACCACTTCAGAATACCCTGAAAACTAATTTAAAATAGAGCTTAGAAAGGTGTTTTCATGCACAGTTTTTTGTACTACCTGTCGATGAAAATTAGATTCGCTAGACTTGTAGAATGGCAGCTCGAATGTTTTTCACGAAACTGAACATTTCTCACAAATGAAAGAAAATATTTGCTCCGAATGAAATGGTGAATTACTTTCGTCTCCAAAAGTACGAGTTTAAATTTTCTGAGACTCACTTATTTTCTGTAAAAAGAGCAGCGACTATTTTTCCAAAATTTCGAAAATTGAGGTTAAATAAGAATTACTATTTGGAAGATCATACGCTGATTTAACAATGAAATTATTTTAGGTAAAACATAGATAAAACCACAGTTCACATAAGCCATATCAGGATACAAATAATAAATTTTTAACAATAACGCTTAACCACTATGGGTAAATTTTCGCAATAATTAAGGAATGATTATCTTGGAAACGTGCATGATGTTTTAAAGAAGAGAAAAGTTTGAAACTTAACATAGTAAATTATAGTCTAATGAGACGTACACTGAGGAAAAAAAACTGACAGTTCTATATATTCCGCGTCCTATTGGGCCCATTGACGAAATTCAAATTGCGTTTTCCATGTCTCGAAAGCGCGACTAGGATATATATTAGATTTATATATAGCTTTGTTCTAATATACCTATTTTGACACAAAATCGGACTTTTTCTAAACTAACATACCATTGTTTTTCAGATTTCGGCTCTACGACTCAAATTATTCCTAAATATTAAATTTTGTAAAATTTGATGCGAAATTTAGGGAGAAATTCAAAAATTTAACTTGGCGAATTTTTTTTCAGTTTGAGCGAAGAGTAGTTCACTTGGCGAACTTCTTAATATGTGGCAACCTATTTTCCTTCCCTTCCTCTACTTTCAAATAATTTTAACAAAGTGCACAAAACACATTTTCGTTATTATCGCTTTCAACAAATATGCTAAATTTCAAAACGCGCCAATATGTAAATTCACGTATATCTTCAGAAAATAAAAAGCTCCAATATTTTGCAGGTATGCTTAGAAATACATCTACTTTAAGATGATTGTAAAAATTTTATAAGGTATAATTCAAAATATTTTTCGAAAAATTTATAAAAATTATTTAAAAATATAAATTTTAAAAATAAATCATAAAAAATTGGCAAATTTTATTTTGAATGAACCTAAATTTTGAAATATGAAAGGGAAGAATTAAATAAGTTTCATAAAAAAGAGATATTGATAAATACATCAAACTGAATTAACACTGAGGAGCTAAAATTTTGAAAGCTAATTTTTAAAACTCTACTCGTGCGATTTTTACAAAACTTTGCCGTTTGGCATAATTTGAGTCGTAGAATCGAAATATGAAAAAACATTGGCATGTCATTTCAGAAAAAGTCCTATTTTGTGTCAAAATACCTACATTTGAACAATGCTATATATAAATCTAATACATATCCTAAGTCGCGCTTTTGAGACTAAAAAAACACATTTTTTTTTTTTTTTTTTCATGCGAGCTGTACGTGTACTTGCTTTATATGCGAACTTTGATAATTCGAAGTGTTCGATGAATCGAACAACATGTACGCCCATACCAAAATGTGCTAATAATTAGTTTTAGCATTTTGTGCAAAACTGAGAAAGGTAAATTGATCTATATTAGTGTATTTTCTAAATTTCAATTCTATCTCCTCTACCTCCTAATCTGTATTTCCTTCAGGTATGAGATTTATAGCTTTTTAGGTTTTTGTCTAAAACATCAACAGATATTTTAACTAAGACAAAAATTAATACAGGATTAGGAACAGGAAAGTGGGTTCAGGAGTGGTATTTTGATAATCAACAAATTAATTCCTCACTGTTTCTGTCCAGGGATAATACTATTCATCAAGTGCATGATAGCAATGGGAGATTTTTATCTGTGAAGTATTTAAAAACGGAATAAAGTGAGAAAAAAGTATCTCTAGCCATGCAAGCTAGAATAGATTTCCAAGGGAAAAGGTTATTAAAACATTAAATTATATAAAAACTGGAATTCACTAAAATTATTTTAAGCGCAAATGATGAAAATGTCAAAAAGAAAAGTAACATAAGGATGATGATGAAGAACCAAAATATATTACGTACATTGTGTAAAACATTAAATGTGCAGTAGAATTACAAAATGTATTTTTAAAAAATCAATTTATTAACTTAAAAAATCAAATTACAAATCAATTTATTAAAACTGAAGGCTGGAAAATTGTTTTAAACTAAAATTATGTTTCAAAAAAGGTATTCTTTTTAAAGACAGTATTCTTCTTATGCAGTCCTAAAAATAAAATATTTTCCGTAAACCTGAAGACAAAAATCCTAGTTATACCTTAAAACTTTCAAACTCATATTTAAGAAGAGTACAATAAATTAAAGGCTTGTAGAGACATTAGGTATTTATTTCGAAGCAGGAGACATGAAAAATGAGCAATGCCTTCGTCGTGACTCGAACCACGGACCTCTCGAATACTCGCCGAGCGGGCTGACCACTACACCACGAAGGCATGCGGAGAAGGCGGGAGAAATACCTTTATATACTTCCCCTTTTAAAGGGCGACTGGAGATTAGGGAACCCAATCGCCAAATGCTGGTGGTGAAGAATCATCTTTCACCACCTTTTAGTTCGGGCGCCACTGTAGAGACACTAGTTATTTATTTCGAAGCAGAAAACATGAAAAATTAGCAACGCCTTCGCCGGGATTCGAACCATGACCTCTCGAATACGCGCCGAGCATGCTGACCACTACACCACGAAGGCGGGATAAATACATTATAGGCTAATCATAATTTTATCTTGGCTACAACCAAATTCAGGCAAGGCTCGATTAATGTATAATTTTCAAGCATAGGAGTTTAGAGTATACTATGAAAGTGCCATCTATTTTCAAAATAAATGATACTTCTGGAACTTGCTTTTGTAGTACACCTCGAATTGCTTTACCTTAAACAATTAATCAACCAATCTATACCTGTAATGTCATTTCTTCATTTGTTTTCCCTGCCAGAATGCAAATTAGCTCGCGCATATTTAAGCGAGGGTTGTTTAGACAGAGCATGTTCTGAATGCTGAAAGCCACATCACTAGCTTCCTATTATTAAGATAAGAGTTCCTGTCGTCGGCGTTGCTTTATTCTTGCCGTTAGTGCTTAAGGAGCCAATTTTCGTGTTTAAATTTCTCTGCGTAGCCTATGGTTAATGGATGCTTAGATTTAGTTTTAAATTTAAAAAAAATCTACTTTGAGTTCTCGCCATAATTGCTAGCTAATTTGTAAGTGCCAGGTGTGTCTTCTGTTCAACTTACTTAGTTTTAAATAAAAGGGTTTTTTACATCGTCTTACATTTCTGTTTTTCATTTTAGATGTAGTGATAAGTCACTTACAGCCTTATTCAGGATTTGTCACAAGTTACATTTAAGATAAGGCCTGTTCTTTAAAACGTTTAAGAAATCTTTTTCTTAAATTGCCTAAATTACCCTAAAAATGTTTCTTTGGCGACAATAAGCGAAATATCCTTCGTCATTTCCATTATTGCCAAAAGTTAACAAGGAAATAATCTCACCGTGTTATCCTAACACGTTCCTTCACAAGTCATGGATCATTCCCAATATACCTCAATAGATTCAGACTATGGATACTCCCTTCTGCTAGTGCGGAGAGGAAGGTGACACGGACAATTATTACTTTTATTATGTTAATACAAGATTCTGGCACTTAAAGACGCCAGTGGACTGTGCCTGAGCAACGTGGACATCCAACACACTCAAAAGTAGAGTAGTCCTTGGTAAAATGGAGAAACTGTCAAGACATTGCGTTAGCAGAAGCTACTGTGAAGAACTTTATGTTTGATACGATCAGAACTTAAACCAGATAATTAGGATAATGCTTACATCTGCAGTTATCAAGCTAAATAATCCCAGAGCTACTGGTAATTGTATCATACATAGTAAAGCTTGTTTCATACAGCAAGAAGTTTTTTTTAAACTAGTTGACAACACTTGCCTATCCGACACTGGCCTCTCCTAAGGCCAGAAAAAGTGTGGCCATTTTAATAGGCGGCCACCGTTGCCTCCTATGAAGGGATGGGCAGTTACAACCATGCTTTCTGAAATATTGTGATTATCACTGATTTATCCACATCCCGGCAGATAGTAGATTTCCCAGCTGGGATGGTATAAAATTCCATTCGGTTTACCCCCGTAATCGGAAGGAATCTCAGCGACGCACTCACACATTCTTTGGCGACTTAATGTAATGGTATTTGTATTGCAGTAAAAATGGAGTCTGATAACGAGTATCAATTCTACTGTATATTTTCTTCTTTGAACAAACCAAAAAAAAAAATAAATAAAGAATAAATAAAGGCTAGTGAAGAAAACAGACGATCACCCTTGAGATCCCCTGTGAAGAAAACACTGCACTTGCCAATGTTTATAAGTGATGAATTATAAAGTTTAGAAGTAGATAAACTAAAGTTTATGGCGAACTGTACTTAGGGAAATCAAAAGAATTTGAGAACCACAAATTACAAACCTTTTCTATAAAACGTCAATTCAAACATTAGCGTAGAGCCGCATGAAACAAGTAAGGTACTTGCCCTACGTGAAAAAACTAGAAGGATTGCTAAATTGGTTAAGAGAAATTAGAAATTTATTAAAAAAATAAAAGTTATCATTGTTACCTTCAGATGAAACACATCCAGAAATATAGTTTTAGAAATGTCATACATAAAATAATAAAACCTTGCTAATGCTATTTATAATAATTCAAGGGTATTACATTCTTAATATTGCTTCATTTTCAGTGCTATATAGCTATCAGATTTACATTAATCCTCATTCAAGCCATCTTCCCAACCAAGACGGAGTCCTTTCAGTTTACGTTTGATACACCATAACGCCAAAGTAATAAGCAGCAAAAGTATTTAAACAACAATTAACGGATTCACTTATTGACTTCCTGTAAATAGATTTCTTTAATAAACAGTTTTGACATGGTTTTCATTAATTTCAAGAAAGAGGTTAAAGAAATACTTTAATATAAATAATTAAGCTGAATTGAAAGAATTAATGAAAATATTTTTTTCTGAAATATTATACAGTTTCCGAGAATGACATACGTACTTAAATTAAACTTTACTGTTAGAACTAAAGTCCTGACTTTGATATACGTATATGATAATGAACTACATACATTGAACTTACCCACGAACCTTCATGCCGCCAACATCAGTGATTTTATACTGTGTCCTGTGGATATGAATTGGCTCTTATTGCGGTTTATAATCTATGAGAGATTCCGTTAACGTTTAGACTGGCTCAACTTTAACAAACCTTTCACAAAGTCTACGAATTAAATATAAAAGGCAGACCTAACGCACAATAGCGCTTTAGAATTGCACTGTTTCATTTATTACTCGTTATAAAGTTTACGTAGAGGTGTAGTTTGACGTTTTGTTCGGAAATCCTAAGGTATCCATGCTTAATTTCCATCAAATCTGTAGTGTTAATTTCATTTACAGTTATTCATGGAACAACTAAAAGTATTGCTAAATGGGTTAAGCAAATTTGCATCTCGGTTTAATTTTCTGCCATGAGTGGAAATATAAAGAGATAACAAAAGACATGACTTCATTCTGAATTGTTTTCCAATTACTTAGTGTCAAAGAAGTAAATGAAGGTTTAAAATTTTAATATTATTGGGGAAAAACTCTAAATTGTGCGGTTAATTTTAAGATAACTGATACTAAGCAAAAATATTAATTTTTTCTGAGTATCAGTTATCTTAAAATTAATTAATTTAGTATTTTTAATTAAATAATTTAATATTTTTGATAATGATAATTTTTCCCTTTTTTGTCAACATTTTTTATTAAAACAGAAACTAAATTACAAAAAGTTCATTAGATTTAAATATTTCAAACGAAGCTCATAACTTAGCATTTAAATATCCAATGCTCCAAAAATTTAATTAGAAATATTTAGTTTTAAAAATCACGTTATTTCATTAAATATGAATTCGAATTCTTATCCGAAATCAGAACCTTTTTAAGACTGCCAGTACCACTGTTGATATGAAAGAACCTTCAGTAAACTTAAAATTAGAATAAGCTGAAAAATACGCAAAATCTTTCCCTGGTCAATGGAAATTTTCCAACATGGTTATTCTCTCTACAGAATATGTGTTAAATATCCAAGAAGATTTTCAAAAAATTATTTCCAGTTCTGCATATTTAAGGGCAAATGTATTAAGTTATAATAAAAGCTCGAAAAATAAACTCAAAAGTTTTTACATTTATTGAGTTGTTGGTTACATTATTCCAAGGTAATTTGTTATTTATCAAAAAGCTATTTGTTAATGTTTGCATTTAAAAGTTATAAATCATTACACATATTATTCTTCTGAATATATAAAACAACGATAAAAAATATTATGAGAGTTGCTGTATTATAGAGTTTAACATGGGTAACTTTGTCGAATATAAAACTGTACATATATAGTTAATTTGGTGGTTTATGGGAGCCTGCACAATTCTCATTAACTCAAGCGAAAAAATATCTAAATACGGCTCTGCATTAGAGGTTTTAGAAGATGATTACATATGTTTCTTTCCCCCTTCCCATTCGTTTTGATGATCAAATAAACATACTTGTATTTAAAACTCTGTAGAAATTTTGCATTGTATTATATATTTATTTTAGCATTTAATTTAGGTATGGTATGCTACAAAGTGGCTATCTATTATCCAACTAGACAGATAGCCCAAATTGTTTTCCTTAATCGATTGAAAAACCAATGCATTTCCAAAAATAGATAAAGGAAGAAACTGCAAATTTTATTGAGGAAGCAGCGAAAAATTGTCTTCTATATAGAGATGTGTTTGATAAGGTTACATTATAAGATGTTTGCGGGATACATGTAGGCTCTGCGCTTAAGCTTCAGCTCAGTTTTGACTGAAAAGTCAAAACGGCAGAATCCAAGGTGTCTTACCCTTTTTTTTTCTATACCACGAATCTTTCAAGCGAACTTTCTGATAGACAAATTCTAAATACCGCCATTTTACAAAGATGCCAAAATCACAAAAATACATGCCTTATCCGGGATTCGAACCCATGCTCAACTGCATTTGCAATTTGACTTTCCTGACTATCAGACCGTTCCAAACGCCTCGAACTTTTGCAGACAGTTATATATCCATAAACAGATAATGTAACTTTAACAAATATGATCAATTTGCTTAAAAACGGTTACCGGTTTTCTTTGAACATCTTGACATTCTAAATCACGCGTGAGCTAAAAGCGATCTTATCTCTTGAATTTCGTATCTACCTGTGCAGGCTGAAATGGATTCCTTGCATTATTCGCCATCGGTTATGGACTAATGGAAGTGAACTGTTATGGACTTCAACTAATGGAAGTGAACTATTATTGCTAAGGAAATCTGTATTCAGTGGTTGACTATTTAAACTAAGTGCCTACACGCTAAGGGCTGAACAAGAAGCTCGAAATGGGTTGACAGACTTGACCTACGTAAAGACGAAATTCGTTAAATATAAGCAGACATTTCTGTGCACGTGACTGCATTATCGAAGACAATCCTTCACGATTATTTGTATTCTATAAGCAAGATCGCTGCTGACTGGAAACAGATCGCTGATGACAGCGGGAAAAGTCAAAAACGTTGCTGTCGAAAGTGTGTTAAGAATTCAGAAAGCGAACGTGGTTTGTAACGTGCTTCTTGTAGGACTACTCACTGCATTTCGACTGAGCGACTTCTAGATCGTCCACGGAATAAAAGTAAGTTCCGCTGTAATTTTTTTAAAAGGAGTTGTACTATTAATTTTATTCGTATACGGAAGTAGTGCGTAAATCTGGAGATAGTTTGAATTTATTTTGCAAGTACTCGTAAAATACATAATGCATACTGAAATATAAGCATTAACATTTATTTTCATTTTACTAATGTTTATCCCTATTTTTTTTTCAAAACTCACCTTCAGTTTTCGTTGAAAAAACCAATACTTTCTTACATTCTTCAATTTGCATCTCCAAGTAGAAGAACTTAGAAAACAAACCTTATTATATGTTTCGCTCTTAGTATTCAACTAATCTAACCTGAAATGTAAAATTAGCTATCTCAAGTAGGCATGAATATTGCAGTCGTTTATCTAGCTCCCGCAGGGTAGCTTTATCCTATCCAGGATAAAAAATTAATTTTGAGATTTCCAAAATGTTCAGAATAGCTGATAATTAAAGTTTGAGTTAATGTATAGTAAGGTTGTCAAGCCACAAGAAGGGACACTTCAAAATATATTTTATTATTTTTGTGAATTGTTGGAAGAACGGAATACAATTTTAGAATAAATTTTCATATGAACGAACAAGTTTTCAAAGTTTCGAAAAAACGAGTGGAAAATGTTTTAGTTTGGTAATTTGTGTAATAACATATTGATTCGTTAAACAGAAAGATTATTCAGAAACAGAAAATTAACAGAAAGAGAATTACAGAAAGATTCGCACTATTAGAATAGGTATTAAAATTCAGTTTAAAATGTTAATTCAAAAATGCAGAAATATTTTATAAAAAAATTTTACTTCTTAAAGTTGTATTTGTTCTAATTTTGGGCAGACTTGAGAAAATGTTCATCATCATTCATTTTTTAGGCTTATTCTGAATAATTAAGATAGAATAACATGCCGAACAAGTATTAATCTAGAAGTCAAATAACAAAAATCAGCATTATATTTGCCAATTTCTACAGGACTAGTTTCCATGGTTTTACGGAACCATCATCCTCAGCTGCCAAAACGCAAATGAACGAGATACGATATAGTGATTAATCTCATATAATCTTTATATCTTATCTCGTTTATTTGATCTTTGACAGCTGAGGATGATAGTTCGGTAAAACCATCGAAACTAGTCCTATAAAAATTTGCAAATATAACGCTGATTTTTGTTGTTTGACTTCTAGATTAATTTATTCTAAATAACTTTTTTTCAAATTAAAATACATAGAAAATTTATTTTTCGTAAGTTCAACCGAACAGCTGTTTTGTTCAGTTCTCCAATTAGTTGACATGACGCTAAAAATTCTTTCGCAATATGCTGTTGTTGCAGGAATTGAAAACACACGTGAAACTATTTTTTAAATAACCACACGCTTACAATCAGCACTTTTTAAACTTATGTGCCATTTATTATTTGATGTTTTGGATCTTAAATGTTTTATGAATTAATGTTATTTTATTAAAAAGTCATCCATATTCAAATTCAGCTTTTCTTTTAGCTTCGTAGCTTCAATTACTTCAACAAATATTTGGTATGTCGAAAGGGAATTATTTATCAGACATAGAACGGACAATTCTACAAATGTAAAATTTTCATCATTCTAAATAAGTAATTGCTGAAGAAAGAAATAATTTAGTCTTCAAAAATCTTTGAGATTCTGCATTATATAATTTTTCAAATGTTGATAAACTTGAAAACGAAAACAGTTCCTCATCATATCGAAATGTAAGCTTACTTCTTAAGTTGGCAGAAACATTGAAAATATATACACTAAAATGTTTTCTTCTCTAGTTCTTCCGCGACCACTGAACATCGACATAAATGTCGCGAGAACAATAAGTAAATTTCAATAATAGGTGCGATTTCTACAGAATTATCGCCAATTAGAAGCACTTCGAATAACTGCTTAGAACAATCAGTTGGTTTGATTAAGAAATGAGAACTTAATGGATTTTTAACTGTGAAACAAAGAACATTCGGCAGTTTTTCTAAACTCAGAAAAGAACAAGGACAGGAAAATTGATTAAAGGACTATACTTTCCAAAAAAGGACGGTTGGAAACTCTATGTCTAGATTAGAAAATAGACCAGTTTAACTTTACGACCCCATTAAAATAAAGTTGCCTTTAATCTGTATGCGTCGATTCGACATAGATTTATTTACATGTATTTACAGGCCTAAATTAATTTTACACTAACCTTTTTCATTTATTTATAACTTTTATCTAGGGTTATAACTTGTACAACATTCCCACCTCTCCCCTGATTACTGTATTTCCTCCTATGCTTCATGTCTTGAGGTTGAATTTTCCTGAATTTGAAAGATGAAAAAGGAAACTAAATAAATTTTTACTAAAAGAATTAAATGCACCAATCCCATTATATTAATATCTAATGTATTATTAATAGGCTTGGCTAATAGGCTAATAACCTTAGTGCAGTATAATTATAAACCATAGTCAAATTACAATTATTTTTAGTCAAATATTTACTAACGTTTAATTACCATTAGTCAAATTTCTCACAAACAAAAGATATTTTATTGTTTCTCTCAGTTAAACACTATAAAGGCACTTAGCAACCTCAGACGGCAAACGGGAATCGTTGCTGCCTCTTTCCAAACAGGCTAACGCCAGTTCTCACTAGAGCGCTGCGGTATTTCACTAACTAATATGTTACGTCATGTTATTTGTATACGAGGCCTACGTGATATACACGGAGTCACGTATGTCACTTAGGATTCAATTTGTATATGGCAGAGAACATGAGGGCTGTCTGTCTCACTCCACTAATAGAGTTGTAGTTAACTAACTTTTAAATTCTCTTCCGCGCGCTTTAATTTGTACAACCTTCTGGTCCAAGCAAATATAGACGCGAATCGAAGAAACAATAGGAGAATGCTTAAATTAACGTTAACTTAAAATAATTCTGGCAAACTAAAACTTACTAGGTATATAATCGGTCAACAAGTTTTTCAGTAATGATGTTTCCTGCAGTGTCCTCAATAGCTATTACAGCTTTCTATGCATGCTAATAATTACAGACTGATTAAACACATTCACGTAAAGGGACAATCTTTCCACAGTAGGTAATAAAAAGAGTTGAAAAGTATAAAAGCGTTTTGAACTATTACAAAATAAATGAGTGTTTTAGATTTACATGAATTATAACAGTTAAGTCTTATTAAATGAGAGCGATATCATCTATAGGATTACATAATTGAATCGATTTGACCCATACAATGAAAGAGAATCATGTGCACAAAGTTAAGTGCCATAAAATTGAAAAGAAGTTTTGCTAAATAATTTTGTACATCTATCTGCTGTGTAATAGAAATCAAATTCCTGTTTCTGTTATTTCTAACGTTTAATAATTCAAATTCTACCCATTTCTAATTCTGTTATAAAAATATTTATCTCGGTATATCAGGCATTTATCTTTCACTTTGATGCCTCTCTCAGTAGGATTTGTGTTTTGTGAAAATGTCTTATAAAAACATAAAATACTGCCAGTAAACGGAGCCTCTCAGAACATCGCAATTTTAGTTTTCTTTGATTGAATTACGTCAAGACTATTGACAAAAAAAAAAAACAGAAAAGCCTATTTTTCCTATTTTAAGAAAATAATACAATAAATTCAAACTGATCGACCAAATGTTATAAAATAGAAAAAACAATCCTATTATTACACACAGAAAGACAAAAGAATTTACTTTTTAAACGTAGAAATTTTTTAAAGACAAATTGTAAATAAATGAACTAGCATTATTTGATTCTCAGTCTGGCCATTGAAAAATGAAATTTATGAAAACGTCCCGTAACCTCAGACTTCTATAAATATTAAACATTTACTGACTATAACGGAACAAAACACAGATACAGAAGTATTTGCATTATTATAAACTAACCAAAAGATGAGATCTAAAATAAGCATAAGCATTAAATAAATATGCGGAGAAAGTAATGAAATTTTAACGTCTGAAATAAATATAAATTTCAAAATGATGAATGACTATCGGAAAAAGTCAAGAAAGTTGAGAATATACGGGGGGTTGAAGTGAGGCTTCTAGCTTTATGTTTAATAAGCGGAATAAATCATTAAATAATACGTTTTCCACTTTATTGATAAATAGGCGGTTATTTAATAAAAGTTATTGAGGCGGAGGGAACTTTGTTGACAACTTCCTGAAGTTTCCATATCGATTATTAGAAGCTTGAGTTTTAAGTGACTTGAAGCATTTTAATGAGTTTGGAATATTTTAATTATGTGATAAAGATAAGTAATAATATCAGAAAAATTTCATTATAATAATATCAGAAAAAAATCATAATATCAGAAAAATTTATCAAAAAACATATTACTGTCTTTAGAATAGAAACGGAAAATAACAAAATTAAAAATGAAACTTTAGGGACTATATTTACATAAATGCCGTCCAGACGAAAATGTAGTTAATGACTCTGACCGAAATGCCGGGTTCGAATCCCGGAGAAGGCATGAATGCAATTTGTCCGTTCCCGCTTGGAAGAAACGGTGGCTCACCTCCATAATAAAGTGATCACCGCTTCCAGCATTAATAGTGGCCAATGCCTGTAAACAGCTAGAGTCAGAATTCTATATGTCATGTGCCTTTGGGCTTGATTTCAAGAACCGGCAAAGTTGCGTTGTGCAATAGTTCGGTAATATTATCAGTCTAAGGCTATTGGGAAAATATTCACGTAGTATGTCTTTTAAGTAAGGGTCGTTTTCTTGTATACACTAATAGGTGGCGCGCGTGCCGCAACGAGTGCTTGCTTCGTGTCCCGGCCTTCCTTGGAAACACCTGTGCTCAGTTGCAGCTGCGTAGGTAGCCTGTATGGTCTGTTTCGTGTCTTTAAAATGTTCAGGATTATCGAATCGCCTGCCACATGCGAGGTATGGTCAGTGATACGTTTTTTGTCGGCAAGAAACATGTCTGCCTGCAGAAAGTCACCTGTAGATTTGTGAAGTTTACGGAGCTACTGCCATGAGAGAAGGCAAAGTGCGTAAGTTAGCCAGAGGCCGCGACAACGTCCATAATCGCTCCGGTCGCCGATCTGTAATCACAGACGATATGGTGGCTTCCGTTGAAATGAAAATTCTTGAGAACAAACGCTTTACAATGAGCACTCTTTCAAAAAAATTTCCTGAATTGTCTAAGTCAATGCTGTACCAAATTGTTTCTGAAAAGGTTAAAATTTAAGAAACTGTGCTCCCGTTGTGTCCCTAAACATTTAACGGAGCACCACAAAAACAAAAGATCTGAGTGTTCGCTGAATTTTTTTACTCGTTATAACGAAGAAGGTGATGCTATGTTGAATCGAAACGTGGGTTTCACATGTCACGCCCGAATGGAAACGACGAGTGTGGAGTGGAGCACATACACTCTCCTGTAAGGGTCAAAGCCAAACAGACTGGGTCTCGGCGAAATATCATGGCGTCCGTCTTTTAGGATATTTTCAAATGACCCTTACTTAGAAAACATTCCTCGTATATACATAAATTTAACTCAATTTTAGCTTACGTATTCTTTAACCTCAGTTATCGTTACACAGTCCCGTACGAAATGACAGTTTTTCAAGAGAGCTGCACCGCTACTTATCGAAAAAAACCTTAACTATTCTGGTAATAAAACATTTCGTTAAAAATATCTGTTCATTTCTGTGAAAACTGTATCGTGTTAGTATCCAAGCTTAACGAATTATTGAATTTTTACTTTTCCTGTTGCATTTGGATCATCCGATATATATTCAAGTTTTGTTATTTTGCTAACTGTTTCAATATCTTATACTTACGAATAACAGATGTGATGTTTCAGCTTACGTTTAACCACCGTCAGAATTAAAATTAATTTTTTTACAGAAATGCATTGTGCTTCACTTTTAAAATGCTTCATACAGGAAGCAGCTTAGCACTGCGTTATTAATACACACATTATAGTGTAAGCTGTTTTAAACATTACAAGCATTTAGATATGAACTAAAATTGATGTAGTCTACGAAATCCAAATTAGACGTGTGTTCTCCAGTTTTAGACTTTCAAGCGTATAAAGTCAGAATCTTTTCCGTAGAGATCTTTTGAAGGCTTTTGTTTTACCTAGAGACAGGAATTCTTAAAATTTTGACGGCAGGCCGTTTTCCCGTTTTAAGCAAAAAATAATAAATTTTTGAAGGACGCTAATAGATAATAGGTGAACAACAAGAATGTGCTTTCAAATCTTTAATATACATAAAGTAGCCCAAGAAGATAAGTAACCAAGGGTTCTTTAAATTTAACTCAAGCTAAAATTTATTACGCTGTTTCAGTTAAATATTTGCGAGTTCTCCAATCAAAAAAATGAATTTTTGTAACAAAACTGTAGCTGGATGTATCATCATCCTGTAAATTTCCTAGATCGTTATGAAGACAAAAGTTTTATGAGCTTAAAATGAAGAACCAATAAAATAGTTTCCCCTCATTAAACATGGATTACGTTTTTAATTTACTGCAAATATGGATTACGACATCTCGAATTTTGTCTCAAACGGCTTAGTACTTTGAGAGTACTTCATCGATGAACAAACAGCTGCATACGGAAGAGTAAAAAACTTACAGCATTAAGTTCCTGATCTGCTGAAAAAAAGCAGCTGAATGACTGGCGAAATGTGAAAATGTAATTGCATAAAAGAAAGAATAGCTATGTAGTTGTCTAGTTAGTCAAGCGTTAATCTTATGGTTATGCTTCAGTAATACTGAGAATTAAAGATTAGTAGTAATAGCTTACCTAAGACTGTCAGATGGAACATTATGTATTTCAGATTTTGAGGAGAAAAATGCGTTCTTTTTTAGTACGTTAGGCTCAGGTCAGCTGGACATTATTTATTTCAGATCTAAAGGAAAAGAAAAAATATTTCTTATAATTTGGCATTTAAAGAACTAGAACAAATAAAAAAGCAGTGAAATATTTGTTTCTTATTTTTATTTTGGAGATCAGAAGCAAATTAACACCGCAAGTAGATGAACTTCATACGCATGTGCATAGACGTGAAAAAAAATATTTTTAACAAGAAATAAAAGCGTTAGTAGTATACTTGATTGTTGGACCCAATGAATTGAACTGATTCGAGCATTATATTTTTTATAATATTCTGCAAACTTGCATCAGTAATTTTTCATTCATATGAAATATCTATCCAATCATGTTTCATTTGGGCTAAGTGTCTAAGAAGATCATAAAGTCTGATTTGAATTGGCTTAATAAGCATGTTATAAATGTTACCTCAATGTCTTAGTGAAAGGTTTGCGTTTGAAGCAAGATAATAGGTTAACGTATATTTGAATATGACGATGGCAGAAGTGAAGGAGTATAGAGTAAGTGCTGGAGAATCATAATTTGAAAAAGAAAGGAAGAATTTCAAGGCTCACAAATTCCCAAATTCCAAGGCATGTTGTGCGTAAACTATCGTGTTAATAAGCAAGGCTAGCTGTTAACGTAAAGATGCTGCGTCACAGAACAGCTTACACAATGTGAGCTTGCTGAAGACAACAGAAAACTCTAGTTGCGGATTTGAGTAGTGTAACTAGGCTAGTAAGTTCATTTCGACGCGAATAAAATATAGAAACTGATATTAGTACATAATATTCAACACTGTAACTTTGGATATTTTCCCGCTGTGATGGTAGATAACTCCGTTTGGTTCACTTCCGTGGTCGGAAGCCATCATAGCGGTGCACTCACTCATTCAATAGGGGTCTCGAATTTTAGAAAATTTTCTGAGATTTTGAGAATATCAAAATTTTCCACAATTGCCGGAAGATGCATACAGAAAATCTGCTAATCTTCGATAGATGTATCTGAAAATTTGCGAATTTCAGATATTTTTCATACTATTTTTTAATTTCTGTTATAACTGAGGGATTATTTTTCATATTTAAATATCTTTAATACTAGCTTTCACTAGAATTGATGACTCATTTGACGTTGGCAATGACGGATTTTCGGCTCCTTACGGAGACATTAATTCGAGGTTTTTTTATATTTCGGTGTAGTTACTTCACTGAAGTTGCACCCACTCACTTTTGAGCAGCTTAAACATGACTAATTTGAAGTCCTTGATTGTTTTTAATGATGGTGAGCTTTCCAGCAGATTGCTGAACATTGAGCGTTTGCGACTGATCAAATGCTAAGACAAGTTGATTAAAATCAGAATTACGTTTCAAATTTTTCTGTAAGAAAAGCGGTTACTTTTTTAGCATCAATTTTTGCAGGCGAATCCATTTCAGGAAGAAGATAGCCAAAGTTTTAAAAATAATAGCTATATAGAAAACGCAGTCTCCTATTTTGATTCTAAGAACTTAGTTAAGTACCATATTTAAAATCAATCACTCAGGAAGCCTAGTATTTACAACAATTTTTCAACATGTCCGTTATCAAAAATAATTCAAATTTCTCAAGTATGTTACAATGCACAACTTTCAAAAATCTTACTAACCCTTCATTATGAAGTGTGACACTGTAGAGGCATTAGGTTTGTTGAGATCTGCTGTCTATTTTTTGTGTGAAATCTGGAGAAGACAGCACAGAAGAAGGGTTAAAACTACCCTTTATTACACTCTTTAAATTATTTACAATGCTTCAACTCAACGCTAACACACTACGCCTCTGCTTGGACGGAAACTGAAACAGTAGAACTTAAACTTAAGAATTGAAGACATTAACAAGTGGTAGAATTAAACTACAGAGCTCAAACAATCCTGTATCCTGCTGTTCGTAGATGAGTTTAGTGGCAGCAAAATAATAGCCGTTACGCCACGTTTAACCAGCAATAACTGCTAAGCGAAGCTTGCGCTCCGAGTTTCCCCAAACTCACTAACTTTCCCTTCTAGAACTCGACATTTAAACTTTTTCACCCGCAGGTAGAATTTGCATTCCTTACGCGCGCTATTAAATTTAAATATTCTGGAACTAACAATTTAGGGGAATGAAGGCTTATAAGAAAGGAAATTAAAATTAAATTTAACTGCTTATTTCAATTAGATATAAATCCCTACAGGTTATTTCGAAGCAGGAGACATGAAAAATGAGCAATGCCTTAGCCGGGACTCGAACCACGGACCTCCCGAATACGTGTCGAATGTGCTGACCGATGTGTGACGAATGTGTACAAGTAGTGGTCAGCACACTCGACACACTCTCGGTCAGCACACTCTTGGTGGATGATGATTCTCCACCACCGAATCAATTAGATGATGATTCAGTGGTGGAGAATCATTATCCACCACCTTTCTTAGTTCGAGTCCCACTTGTAGAGTCATTAGGTTAATTAGAAGCAGAAGCGATGAAAAATGAGCAATGCCTTCGATGGGACTCGAACCACGGACCTCTCGAATACGTGCCGAGCGTGCTGACCACTACACCACGAAGGCATGCAAAAAGGCGGGAGAAATACCTTATATACTCCCCCTTTTAAAGGGCGTCAGGGATTAGGGGCCCCAATCGCCAAATCCTGGTGATAGAGAATCATCATCCACCACCTTTTAGTTCGGGCGCCACTGCATATTTATTAGGTTATTTTCGATGTCAGGAAGCTGAAGAAATGAGCAATGCCTTCTCCGGGACTCGAACCACGGACCTCTCGAATACGCGTCGAGCGTGCTGACCACTAAAACACGAAAGCATGTGAAGAAGGGAGAAATACCATATAACATATTAAAATTTTATATACAGAGATATATTTTAAATCTCCAAAATAAATTAGAATAAAATAAATTATTATCAAATAGACAGTTATTTATTAGAGAATTTCAGTAGTTGGAATTTGATTAAGAGAATGACAAAGGGAATAAAAACCACGAATTAATGAAAGACAGAAGAGTTGCATAGTTTTCAGATAAAATCTGTTCCGAGCATTAAACCTCTTCTTACTTTCTCGCAGTAAATAAAATTACAATAAATGGGTGCAGCCTTTGAACTGCAGTAGATTATAATAATTTTCATATACCTCATATTTGCATTTAAGGGTTTAGTAGTTTTCAAGATATTGGGGACTAAGAGAAGAAATGAATTAAGAAATAAAGTGTTTATGTTTTTTCTTCCATCATAATATCTCTTTATAAATGGATTCTAGACTTTAAGCTTTTATTATTTTATCCTAATGTTCTGGAATGAAAGAAATAACGTGAAAACTTCTTTAACAACTGTAATATCTTTGTAAAGTGAAGAAATGTTTCTTCTCTTAGAAATATTGCACTTAAACCAAAGTAATTAGGCCCATAAAAGAAACTCCCAATGCAGTTCGCTTGATCAGAAATACCTATGTGGGGAAACGACCATTTTCTTTGCCGAAGTAGTAATAAGGCCACAAGAAGTTTGCTGAACAGTCTCAAAGGATAAAACGTTCTGTCCAATCGTATTCTGCAAATTGCCTTAGAAACCATAAGCAAATCTCAAGCGTCTAGACTAAATAAAAAAAGGTATTTACTTGTTCAAAGATTTAAGTCCTCTCTTTCGAAAGCTTCGTTTAGCCTATGAATGAAGTAAAATATATAACCGTTGAACTTGAAAGCATGCAGTAAGCTAAAGGATATTTCAAAGTATTGTATGCATTCTGTTATTTTCAGTGGTAATCCTAGAACGTTTCAGAACATTGAAGAAAAAACTTGTAACGTTATATGAAATACCAGTCTAGACATCTCTTTGCATTAGAAAAGAATTTCTGACAAAAATACGGTAAATACTCAGTTTTAGAAAGAAAACATTCCATTCTATTTTAAAGTCTTAAGCGATCTGAACGGAATAAAAAAGAATAAACAAATCGGTTGTATCGCTATATACAGTAAGTTTTTAATTTCGAAATAGAAAATTTTCGTTTTATTATCTGTAGTTTTATCTGTTGAATAAATATTAATTACGCGATGGTCATTAGTTTAAGAAGGTCAGAAAATCTTTTTCCTCACACATTCAAAATATTCCTCCTCCTAAGGCGATTTTCCAAACAGGCATATTTCCCATTTTATCTCTATATCTTTTATTCTGTTTCTTTCAGCTCTAGAGTGAAGTGATATAGGGACTATGTATGACAATATGTCATACTGAAAGGAAAAGTTAGACAAAAATTAGAATTGTAGTATTCTCTTAAAATAAAGGGCACGTCAAAAGTTTGCGAAAGTTAAAAAAATAAGAGCAAAGGATGAAAGGAGAGTGCGATTTCCAGTAACAGCATTGCATAAGATTTTTTATGAGAGGAAAAAGGATAATAATAAAAGTATGAAGCCTCACTAACAGATGGGTCTTCAAACATTCAAAGGTGAAAGAAAAGGAACAAAATTATCAGACTGATTGTTTTAACAAGTGTTCAGTAAAACCTTCGCAACACTATGTGACTGAGTTTAGATTCGTTTTTGAGCTTATGACAGCTGAATGCAGTAGTGCCGGGACGAAGAAAAGAATGAATGAACTTATGCTGAATGGCATTTTTTAAATCCAGTAACGTGGAAGATTTTGATTCGCCCACTCGCACATTTAGATATCCTGCTGTAGATACACTAGGTACTTTTTAAAAGCAGGAGCGATGAAAAATGAGAAATGCCCTCGCCGGGACACGAACCATGGACCTCTCGAATATGCGCCGAGCGGGCTGACCACAAAGACATGCTAAGAAGGCTGGATAAGTGCTTTATATACTCCCCCTTTTAAAGGTCGACTGATGATTAGGGGACCCAATCGCCAAATTCTGGCGGTGGAGAATCATCATCCACGACCTTTTTTAGTTTGGGCGCCACTGTAGTGACATTAGGTACTTTTTGAAAACAGGAGAGATGAAAAATGGGCAATTCTCTCGCCGCGACTCGAACCACGGACATCTCTAATATGCGCCCAGCTTGCTGATCACTACACCACGAAGGCATGATAAGAATGCGGGAGAAATAACTTATACCGCAACCAAAAATTCAAAGGAGTTAAATCAGCAATTAGGCATTTTTTTTTGACAAAAGACCAAGCAATCAGACATTTTTTTGTCAGTCTCATTTGCATAATTCCTCTAATGAATTCTGTTTAGCGTCATTTAAGTATGAGTTTTCAGGCTTTTTCTGAAAAATAAATTTCTCACTTAGACAGTACTGTTACTATAAACCATACTCTCCTCTAATCACTTATTCTTTCTCTTATGATTTTTTAAAAATTTTTACGAACTTTTGACTTGCCCTGTAGAACTTGTCCTTTGTCTCTAGATTGCCGAAGCAGATATAGCTGTTTTACTGATAGACATAGACAGACTGCCTAATATATTGAAACTCAAAAGCTGACTAATTTTTATACAAACATTTCTCAGCAAATCACTTCAATAACTTCACTTATCTTCACTTATTTTTACAGCACAGGTCGAATATACAAAACAATACAATTTAAACACTATATCTGAGTGCACTCTTAAAAAAATCCAAATGCCATTGGACATGAAATATTTAAGCAAAAATCTAAGCATATTGAATTCCACGATTGATTTTAAATATTTGTTGCTCTAATTTAAAGCGGGGAATTCAGCACATTATTCATAGTAACGTATTTCATCAATTAGGGCACGAAAGAGCAACTTATTTAGGAGTAATAGTAGGGATCTAAATTTCCTCAGTTTATATATCAGTCTGTTAGAGGCAAGAAGGTAAAATCACTACACCTTCCGAATGAATTGAAATGTAGAAATAGGAATTTAATTACTAAATTTACTAAATTTGAAAATCAAACTTATGAAATATACTTGCAGTGTTTAAAACTAATGAGCGATCAGCCGATCTCAGGATAGTTAGATATGCATCGAGAGTGTTGAATTTTCTTAAAACAAGTTTAAGAGGAGATGACTATGGCTAACGTCAGTGAGGTCCTAACCCAATAAACAAGTCATTTTATTAACTCCTTTTATTAGTTTTAATTAGTTTATAATTTATTTGTATCAAATATATTTTTCTTAAGCAATTGTTTTTCATTATTATCGTGTAGTTTCGTCACTTGTTGATATTTTGTTCTTGATAGTTAATTTGAATAATTTATCGATGTGGTATTGGTACATAATAATGAAACTACCTCAAATTTAGAAGCTATAAAATTATATATATATTAGAAGCATTACCTACCGACTTGCAATAGACTGACGTATAACCTGATGAAATTATACGGAAGATAGTGTGTATTCTATGGAAAAAGTGGTCGCGAATGTGCTTTTACTAAGTAATACTATTTTTGAATGGTTTCTAGTTATAAAATCTGATATTTTTGGGATATGTCGTCTAATCGTCCTTATAAAACTAAAATTACTTATAAAGACAATTATAAATTAATTATAAAGACAATTATAAGTACTACAATCTTTGGCTAAATCCAACCTTAATTGGGGGTTGATTTCGATTAAATAAAAATTAAATTGAATTTTGAAGTTACTGAATTTCAGTTTGATTTCCATTTTTAGCACTTCTCTGTATAATTAATTTGGTGTTAGATGAAAAAACATTAAATGATTCTTACTTTTATGCTATCTATTAATTAATTCATGGTGAAATTAAACATTTTACTTATAATTCTAATAAAACACTGTTCTTTTGATGCCAACTGAAATATGAAACATGGGATTGCCTTCCATGGAATCATGGAACAAATATAATTCCTCTAAGTGTTCCCCATTAAAGCCATAATTGAAGGTAGCTTAGCATTGCATTACATTTTGCACATGATATTTCATGACCTTTCAGATAGTTGTGATATTTTCAAGCCCATTCAATTTGATGCACACATGCATCAGCATATTTTTGTGCAAAAAAAAAAACTTAAAAAGAGAAATGTTCGAAACTTTTTGTATACCCTGCCATAGCCAATATTTTTCCCTTCAAAAGAAACGTTCTTAAACATACATTTAGGAAAATTGTTAGGAACCTTTTCTTAAAACCTTTTCTTTCTTCATTTCTATTAGTTCATAATTTAAGAGATTTTTTAAATGCCTCTCACATACGTTGGGCCACGTTTAGAAGAAATTCAGCTTATTTATGACAACTTAAACACTAATAGTAACTTCTGCTGCTATTTAAAATTTACACGTCTGACTAAAACCTCGCCTAAGTATTTTATTTACCTGCGGCAAACAGTAAATTTGCACCCTTATATATATATAATGAAAATTTGAAGGAAGAAAAACTGTACATACAAACAGTATATATCATTTTTAGAGCTGAATTTTTACCTTTCTGAAAAAAATAGTACCTTCAGAAATATTCTCTTTCATTTCCTGTAGAGAAAGACACAACACCGCTAAAGCGTGCATCTTTATATACAGTTACATTTTCTAATTATAATGTTTTATTTACTTTTTATGTTTATTGCAGTATTAAATTCCATGAAAATAAGATGCAAAAAAAATTTAGAATTATGTTTGCTTCAAATTACTGTGTTTTACCTATTTGCAATTATTTATCACTTGAGGACTATATGTTTTAATAACTAATGTGCGTTGGATATTTGCCAATTCAATTCTTCAAAGGTGCTTTTTCTTGATGCCCATCGTATATCGGTATAATGCTTAAATATTTTTTAACGGACATAAGTGCATCCCAACTACGCGGAGAAAATACAAAAAATTATGGATCCTATGTACAGCTTTAAAAATATATTAATTCGTTTGAGTTAGAAGCGGCATTTTTGCACAATAAATTTAAGTTACGAGACGAACAAATGCATTTAGAATGACAATTTTTTTGTCAAATAATTAATTTCACACCTTTGTACAGCCCAGCCATAATCACATACTCGATCTGTATGTTTTGAATATCGAGGCCATTTTTTTTCAACATTATAAAAGCTTTCATTTTCAAAATCAATACCAGTTGTCTCTATCGTTTCTCTATAAAATAGATAAAATTTTCTTCTATGGTTATGAAAACAGTTAATATGCATGTATTTTATAATTTGATACAGCTGTTTCTGGTACAAAACCTCTTGCATATAATCAAGTAAAAAGGACAAATATTTCACTTCTTTGTTTTTAGAAAAATTTCAAATCGAACATGTCTACTTTATTTGCAAAAATTTTTCTTATAATAAGAAATACATTTTAAAAGTAATTATTAAAATAAACCAAGAACGAAACAGAATGTCCCACGTTTCAACATTTTTTTATTGATAGTACTCACTTTGAAAACAAAAACACTATTGCAAGACATAAAAAGAAAACATTTGATTTACGGTGGTTACTAGAAAACGTTTGCTTATTAATGTCTGTGTAAATGTGTTGTCATATAGCGAAAAATATCTCATGCTTTAGTACCAGCTGTGCTGTAGTTATATAAAGTTCGCAATGCTATGTTGCCACAATAAATTATTTGATACCTCAATATCCAGAGCCGTGCCTGGATATGTTTTCACCTGAGGCAAAAGAAGTAAATTCCAGTCCATGCGTAAGTCGAATTAACAATATTTGTGCACTTTTATATTCATCAAATGAACTCTTTTAAATCCTACTATTCTAACTCTTGTAATACTTTTAATCATAACTTTATACATAAAGAATAAAGAGATAGTTCAGGGAAACAAAAAATACCTGCAACCATTTAGAATAAGTCTGTACTAGTTGTGCACAGATTCAAACCACATTTTGGCAATCCAAATGATGAAAATACGACAAGACCTTTTTTTGCTAATTCCAAGTTCTCTTTGAAAACTGCACAGATAGATGTTAATTTCATTAAAAATAAGATATAATTTTAATAGTTGCATCGAACTATCACTCAATTATCATCCATAAATTCAGAGAATATGATCAAAGTACTGCTCAGCATATATGAAAAAGTAACCGGGATGTCCATATGTCACTTGTGTATACAAATGTTTTTGTTTCACACACGAATCTGAAATAATGTCAGATAAAATTAGTGGAAACAGCAACCTTGTGTTTGGAGTAGATTTTAATTAAGACTATCGATTTCGAGCGCCAACAGCTACAGGTATCTTTTCATAAAGAGCAAAGAAAAATGCTTCTGATGAAGAAAGACCTATATCTTTTGGCCCTTGAAATCGGTAGCGTCTTAAACTAAAATCTACGCCAAACACATGTTCTTCACTTTGCCTAACTTTATCTTCTGCTTTGTTAACACAGCAGGCCTAAGAATCGCACGATAAAAATTTTAAAATATGTTACGAATACAGTTTAAGATAATTTGGACGAGAATAGTGCAATAAAGATTTTTTTAGCTCTAATTCCGTTAAGGAAACTATTTATAAGAGAATACGAAAATTTGCTGAAGGAAACTTCAGACCTTCATCTCTAAACGAGACAGGTGCCGAGATTACAGTAACTGTAGATGATGATGGTGAATTTTTCCCCAGATAAACTTCGGTCTTGTGATAAGCATATACTACGTAAAACTTTAGTTTATATTAGTTTTGTTAAGTAAAAATTCAGTTTATATTATTACTATTTAATAATTAAAATAAAGAAAATCACTTTTCTCTCGATTAGCTTCTATTTTGTGTTAACTTTGCACTGCGTAAAATTTATGTATAACTGTGCGCTTTAAAATATATTACTTGATGTACTAATAGGTAAAATTTCATTTAAAGCAACTTCAGTTTCGTTTAATGAGTTTTTAAGGTGCATGGGAATTAATATCATGGTTTAGTGCCCCTTGCTCCATTGTGCGGAGCATGGGTACAGAATCACTTATAACTGAGTTAATTATTTCACTTCGCGTTGTCAAAACAGACAGATAACGTTAAAACGGCTGTAAACAACTGAGAACAAAACTAACCAAAGCAGTATTTATTTCATAGCCGATGCATTAAACATGTCATATGACACGTTTCAACAAACTCTGTCAAATACAACGAATATTTTCCTAAAATAGACAATTGCATTTAATTATGCCTTAACTGATTTACTGGAAGACTGCCATTTGACTGAAATATTGCTTACTATCAGAGAGATTAGTACAGCAGGCAAACAGAAAAACAACATCCTGCCATAACAAACTTAATGCCATGCAATTTTTAGCGAGACAACACCGCATTCTTTGACTAGTTAAGTATTACTTTTGCAGAAAAGAGCATTTATTGACCGAAAGGACTAAGCTAATTCTTAGAGAAGCAGAATTTTCAGGAATGCTACACGGAAGTAGAGAACGTGCTCTTTTTTATTAATGGGAAGTTTAAAGAATTTTAGCAAGATTATACAAAAATCATGTCTTAAGGAAGCCAATTAAGTCGTGCAAAATAAACTAATCCACACCATTATATTTCAAATAATTGTTGGCATTTAAGAAATTGCGACAAAATATTTATCATTCTTAATGCTGAACTTTTAACAGCATTTTGGATTTGAGCAAAACTTTCATTTATGGACGAAAGACAAAACTGAATTTCAAAAAAAATTAAGCAAGTTCGAATTCACATAGCGAGGGTGTCGTAATTCTTTCCTTCAGATATCAGGTAGACTATTTTAATGGATGTTAGCGCAGGTAGAAACCCAGTTAGTTATTTCTCAAAGTAGATATATTCAAAAAGAGACAAAGAACTTTATAAATACTATTTTGTAGCTGCTCAAAGTAATAAGTCTTCAATTTAAATCATTTAAATTGAAACACGTCTCTAAAAAATCTAAATAAAACGCCGCCTGCGGAAATATTAATAAAAAAGCAGGACACAAAAATATCATGTGCCCATATATACATACACGCATACACACACACTTATATATATCTATATACATTACGGATTGCCGTCCATTCTTTTTTAGTTCGGAGCTGCTGTAGAGATCATCAGATATTTTATTTCGCAGCAGGAGACGTGTAAACTAAACATTGCGCTCCCAGAGCTCTAATATCAGATCTTCTGATTGCTAGCCAGACGTACTTCCAATTACACCCAAAGGCACGTGATAAAGAGTAAGAAAATACCTTAAAAGGTTATTATTATTATTTACGTGTTCCGCCCTCAAGGTACTACACGGAAGGGACGGATGCCTTCGTGGAGGACTTTCTAAGGAAAACTGAGCCCATGTGTAACGTGTATACGAGCCAGTTTGAAAAATTCCTCCGTCTGGTTACACGGGATTTAACATGGGAAAGGAAAGGTCTTTTTTTTTTTTCTTTTCAGATGGATTTTGCATCTAAATGCTTTAAGCGTTAGTTTCCAGAAACCTTCCCAAGCATGTTATAAATTCGCCCATCAACTCAAAACTTAGAACAGGGAGAGTTTTCGGTGTTACTAATTTTACATCTTGTCGTATATATTTTGTAAGTGATTGTAGCAGATATTAAAGTTATTCCTTTCAAAAGGTAATCACAAGCACAGAAAATTTACAATAACCTTTGAAGAAAACGTTCTCTTGTCCGACCTAGACAGATTGTTATGATGAATCTGCAGCAATGGCAGATATTTAATGACTAGAACCGTCTTGTTCTCTGTTTTAAATAATTAATATTTATATATAAAAACAAGCAAGCAAACAAATACTTTATTGATTATACTAAGTACTAAAGAATAATTTTTCTTATTCATCGAGGATGCGTTTATAGGGGTAAAAAGAACTAGCTGAAATTCATATTAGACACAAAAAAGCTATTATAATTAGCGTAGTATCAAGCCATCCTTCCAAAAATGTTCTTCAAGGTACTCCACCACTGGTGAGTGATATAGAACGGTATTTCATTGGCTTAGCACGGGTTGAATATCTTATAATGTAGTCTAGCTGGTGTTTAACAGAAGTACGGGAGAAATTTGGATAAGTGCCAATATTCCAAGACTATTTTAGTATCATCATTCAAAACACAATTCACAAAATAACTTCCAAACGATATGAAATAGACTCAAATAGAATATTTACCCTTACATTTGTAAGAAAATGTTTAATTATAAAAAAATCATTTGCATCTTTTAATTCTCATTTTAATGTATCTATAGGAAAATATACCAGTTAGCTCTCTTTGGAAAGAAATTATTGCAGTTCGGTGGTTAACTGCCAGACATCTGCTGGACAGGCTAAAAAAAATTTCACTCTGACACCAATTTTACAAAAGTTACAAAAAGAAACATCTACCTAAAATTTGTATAATAAATCTACTTCGTTAGTCTAACAGAGGCCGAGGGTTAAAGTCACTGAACGCTAGTAGTTCGGTCCGAGATGCGAATCTTGCGACTGGGCTGGCTGCATTGGCCGTTTTCGTGGTTTTCCCCATGTATAGCATGTATACGAGCCAGTTTTCTCTAGAAAGTCCTCCACCTCCATGAAAGCATCCCTCCCTTTAGGCAGATAGTCCTCGAGGCTTTGGCATAATGAGATAAAACAAAACAAACATCTAAGGGAAACTGGCTCGTATACACGCTACACATGGGGAAAACCAAGAAAACGCCCATGCTGCCAGCCCACTCAAGGGATTCGAACCTCGGACCAAACTACCAGTGTTCAGTGACTTTACCGCGTGGCGGCTGGTGGGCCGACCTTACTAGGTTGAGACCTCTTTTTCATCTGCATAAAATCTACAGTCAGATAAAGAGGCGAAATGTGCACATTTTATAATGGAATGTGAGTGCTCAAATGGTGAGCTGAGGTCGTGCACGGCGCTGTTTAATTGGAAGTAAAAGCTTCATTCACAGTATGGATTTCGGGCGTCCTGCATCGCTCTATGAACGCAGAGCTTCCTGAATGTTTTTTACTTCCTTGTACGAAATAAAGAAAGTATTGTAATCATGAAAAATTCTGAGTATCGCATTTCATAATTTGACGTTATTTTGAACGACTTTTTTTTTCTTTTCTTCATGACGTCAGTATGTATGGACAGAATAAAGGAATGTTTTTTCCTAAATAGATTGGAAAATGGATTTTTTTCGTGACTTCTGTACATACATACGTACGTTGGTATATATGTGTCTCGCATAAATCAAAAACGATTACCCGTAGAACCTTGAAATTTCGTATATGGGACTGCTATAACATCTAGTTGTACACTTCCCTTTCTTGTTGCAATCGGCATTACCAAATATGTATATATACATTTGCTAATGCCTATTGCAACAATATATATACATATGTATATGCATACTTGCCTCCTTACCCTGCTTACCCCTTTACCTCCATGTCTTTCCAAGGGGAACCGTGAGTGCTCAGGTTTATAGAGATGACATCCTTGATGCTTATGTGCGCCCATACGCCGGGGCAATAAGTGATGCTTTCCTGTTACAGGACGACAACGCAATACCACACAGGGCTCGCATCGTAGATGATTAGCTTCAATAGAAAACAATCATGCGCATGGAGTGACCAGCTCGATCCCCGGACTTGAATCCTATCGAGCACATTTCGGATGCTTTAGGGAGACGTCTAGCTGCTCTCAATCCGCCCCCTCAGACCCTTGTCGCTCTTGCAACTGCTCTGCAAGAGCAATGGCTCTCGTTTCCTATGAAACTGATAGACCACATAATTGAAAGCATAACACATCGCTGTATGTGCTGCATTGCTTCTAGAGGCGATCATATTCCATATTGAACTTACGTTTCCTATACCAAACTGACAACTTCGATTTGTTCATTTTATACATGTGCTAATTTCTATAATACCATAATTGTCTGGTAATTTCTTTTTATGTTATTTGATACCTTACTATGCGTTGTATATTGTGAGTAAGTTTCATAAAATTCTACATGTAACTTTTTCAGTAATCGTGATTTTTCCTTAATTTATGATAACCAGTGTAGTTATAAGTCTAGCGTTATATGGGACTTGACAGTGAAGGTATTTTTGCTTTAAATTTTGTATATTTTTTAATATTTAATTTTCAAGTACAGAGTTTACTAATATACATGTTGATGCCATTTTTAACACATTACATGTCAAAAAAATGTTATTTTAAATTTATTTTTTTCAAATTAGGTTTGGAAGATCTCTGTTTATTACATTATTCGAGAAGAATTCCCTCTGTGTATTACTGCCTGTTGCACAACTTTTGAGTGTTTGTCCTATAAATTTTTTAATGTAGTATACATTTATAGAGAGAGATTATAGATATATTATTCAGATTTTATGCGAATGAATTGAATTCACTGAAAAGTTCTTTCAGTTCAGAGAATTAAATGAAAAAGTGTTCATATAAATTATTACTATGAAAGGGATTTATGTGTGCCTCTCAAGGATTAAGATTTAAGGTGATAAAATCCCACTTTGTAAAACAATTAAATTATTATTTCAGAAATACCTAAAAATATTGACAATAAAAATTATGAATTTATTTTGAAATTTAAAGCCACTTCAGCGAATGATTAAAATAAACAGCTTTATTATTATTATTACTATTATTATTTATTGACAAAGAGATTTAATTTAAATACGATGAAAGAAAATTCAGAAATTCCAACCATTTGACAGATGAACTTAACTGCTGAAACGTGCAATTTTACTTTTCAGAATCTAAGACCTACTTAAACAAAAGCAGTGGTTTAAATTATTTTGATTTGGAGTCAAGCAAACTTCTAGTTGATAAAATATCCAAGACGTTTAGATGAAGCAAACGGTTCTTTTAGATTAACGTTTGGTAAACTGAATAACCACTTTAAACTCTTAATCAGATCGATCAAGAATGCTACAAAATTCTTTCTCTCAGCTTGCAGAGTCTCTTAGATGGCAAAATATAGTGCGCATATTCTTCCGTTTCACGAAATCCAGTTTATGAGATCTCGTTTATGCGATATAGTACAATTTTTACTACCCTAATTTGGATATAAGTACCTTTTATCCGGCATTTATGAGAAATACTTCGTAAGCAACATCGCTTAATAATGACGCAATAAGACTATAAAAAAGTGCTAAAAGAGCAAATTATACATATCGTTGTAGAGCTATCGGACGTTTACGTTAACGCAAATTTAGAAAACAGACTGCAAGACTGTATTTCACAAAGCCATAACACTTTTCTGAAATTATCAGAGGTTGTAACAGAAGATAAAAACACGGATTAATAATATGTCGTCTTTGTGATTAGTTTTATTTACTAACAATTTTAGATCGGTCGCATCGTTCTATTTTACGTTTTCTACGATTTCCAAGTGCTTACAACCACTGAGGGTTCATGAACAATTACATACAATTCTTTTCTTCCACTTTAAATAACGAGAAATCCAATTATAACCGAAGAGGAAAGATGTTATATTTTAAGCACCGTCACAGCTAATTTTCTTTTCATATAAAAAGAATCAGATCGTTATTTAAACAAGCGGAATTATTGTATTAAAAACCTTTAAAAAAAGGAGATTAAATTCATCTGCAGGCCATCAAGTTAAGCCCTAACAATGCGATTCATGTCAAGAAAATATGCTTATTTAAGGTTCTGCTATTTTAATACATCAGCTGCAGATGGCATTTATCCTTTATATTTGTTAAAATGTATGCTTCGCTTTCCAGAACGGAACTATTATTTTATAGCGAATTAAAAAATCGTTTTAATAACAGTTACTATCATATAAAGATTCAAATTTCAATAATATTTATACATTCTACATCAAAATACTTGTGTGTAATATACATATTTTCATGCACTATTCATATATATTGAATACAACTAAAATATATTATAATTTTGAGTGTAATATGCGTATATCAAAGAGGATTGTCCTCTGCAAAAGTGAATAAACAATGCAATAATCAAAGCGAAATTTTAGATGAGAACTTGTTGACGTGTTAGGTGAGAACATCTTTTCATGTATGTGATAATGGCTATTGCATATCCTTGATCAAACCCATATTTTCACTTTCATTTGAATTTTGCATTAAAGGCTAGTGAAAATACCTTGCGCAAAAACATGAATCTCTCCTTTCATTTGTTTACTGTTTTAATTTAAAACAATGTGTGCTGTTGTACCTGAAACTAAACTAAACTCAGCGGCGCAACAGTCCTAGTGGGCAAAGCCCTGCAGTGCCCTTTTGCTGCTTAGTGGATCTTTTGCGCTCCGGAGTGCATCAGCATATGCCCTGGACAAGTGGTCAGCTTGTCGCAGGGCAACCGGTATTTAGTCCCCAAGAGAACTTGGTATTCATTTTAAAGACTCACTTGAGGGATGAAAGGCTGAGTCAACCTTGCCCAGCCCGGGTATTGAACGCAGGACCTGTGGCGTAGCTGCGCGACGCGCTAGATTGTACCTAAACAAAACTGAAATTTCTTTAACACTTCGGAGTTCATTTCACCGAAGAATCTGATAATTATTTTCTCTGGCAACACTAAATCTAAAGATTATAAGGTGGGTTTCATTTTATGCAGTTAATAACAAGAAAAACGCATTTAGCAATAAAATCTTTTTTAGATAATTCATAGAACTCTCGTTTACACAGTTTTTGGATAATTTGGTTTGAAAGCTACGTAAATATGAATGAGAGATTTTTATTCATCAAAAATGCTTCTGTTACTCCAAGGTAAATTTTTAAAATTCCTTCCACTACGAAATCTGTGATTATGAAAAACACAGTGACTAATAACCATAAAATGGCTTTTTAGGTCGATAAATTAAATAGTCTATGCTTGCAATATTATAAGCCTCTTTTTCCTCTTAACATGTAATGCATTACCTATTGTGTTACCAAAGTACAGTAAAATGTACGTATGAAAGTTTTCCATCCTTAGTACGAAAGTCTTTAAATGTTGGTTTCAAAGGATAAGGCCCAATAGGTTCTCAGATTTTATTCCGAATTCTGTCAGCTAAAATCGATATAGAGTTAGACAAGTAGTCTTCGTTTACTTTTTTAAAATTAAATAATCCAATAAATTTTTAAACCAGTAAACTCTTGTACAAATGTTAAGAAAACCAATGGGAAAATATACTGAATGCTCAATTATCCATTTTGCGGATTATCCATGCTTCGCCTGACTCCTTTCAAAGTTCCTAAATTGTACTTGAGAAAGATGTAAAACTTTCAGCCTTTCGAAAGCGACAATTTCTAATGTAGTGAATATCATGACTAGATTGTGAAATGGAGCTAAGAGATGCACGCTGATTTATGCGTAGAAATCTCATCCCTGAAAACTTTAAATAGAAAAATGTTTTTTGATGAAAAGTAATAGTCTGGAACTTCAATGTTTCTGATGTTCGTTTGTTTGTTGTTTCTGATTGTTTCTGATGTTTTTCTGTTGTTTGAAATTCTTTCTGATGTTCAAGATTTTCTGAATACAAGTGAAAATAAGAGGTAAATGTGGATGAAGTAATGGACGAAGGATAAAGGTGCCGAGATTTTATCAGACCAACGCATTTTTCAACGAAATGATTGGAGAACAGCCAGTAGATGAGTGGATAATGGAAATCGAAATTATCTAACAAGGATGGTCATGGTGGAGTACTGAATTTCCTAGATAAGCTGTTAGACTACATGGGTGAAATAAATGAGTTCCAATTTACTTTTTCGCAATGTTTTTCTCATTAATTAAATAAAAGTCAATATAGGTGTCAAAAATGAACATAAGAAATTTTTTTCAGAGAAAAATATGAATTATCCATGTAAATTTTATTATTGCTGTTAAATGCACACAGTACGAACATGGCTGATAGGAGAACATATCTAAAAACGAGCATTTATTGTTTAAAACTTGCAGGGTTTTCCTTATTTTGCATAACAAATTATTTTAAGTTTGGTACTTTTCCTGAATCTCTCATTTTCCCTTGGCATTTTCTTGCCAGGATGTAAATTTAAAGTTAAGTGAAGTGAATATTTAAACGGGGTATTTCTCTGAGTTTATTCAGAGCGTGTTTTCGCTAGCCCAGAGTACGTTTCATTTCTGACCTTGCTGTTATACCCTTTGGCCATTACAAATAATCGGCACACCTGTTAGGTTTGTGAGTCAACCTAAGCTAACCATACTTTAACTTGCTAATCCAGCACTATTCTATTTAAACTTGAAATAATTTGTAAAATAACGTCTAGGTTCCACCGCAAGCAGTCGGTGTTATTGTAAAGCACGAAGTACGTGCCCTTCTGTTCTTATTTAGACTTAATAAAGGGTTATTTTCACCTTTCTACCTTTCTTCTGTGATGGTATTTTTCTTCACGCCTGTGCGAGAATTCTCCAGGTTCATTAGTAGGATCTAGCTTAGTTTATGTGGAAAAGAAGAGATAGATCTTAAAATTTTGGATCGCGTTTTAACTATACTGGTTTCGTATGCCTTTGAAGAGGAACGAAAGGAGAATTTCAGCTAATACGAGGAAATAATTGGACTCTTTTCAATGCAAATTACCATACAGCAGAATTTTGCCTTCTATGAAAAGTGGTTTCCTTCCTTGAACTTATTTCAACATTTCCTGAATTTGGATTTTTCCATAAGACACCCCTTTAATAAATTAAGAATTATAAAGTTGTGAATAGGTTCGAAATTTTTAACACTGTTGTAATAGTATTCCTAATGCCTTCACCTTATCAACGACAGGTACACATTCTTGGTATGTTTTAAGCAGTGGGATATTTCTTATGTTTTTAGAAAACACATAAACACAGTGTTCACTGATATGCTCTCAAGTTAAGCCTTTTACTGATTATTCTTAAATCTGCGTTATAGTACCTACATTCTAGCATCTGCGAAAAAGAATCTTATTTATTGACAAAAGTCATTTAGAAAGTATAAAGTTTCTTTAAAGTATAAAGCTTCATTATCAGGTCTTGAAAAGGAGACCATTGTTATCGAGCTGCAGAATGGAGAGAAAAATTCGATAGGATTTAATAAATATGATCTGTCATTCATCTACATAGCAACACAATGGAAAAACACGAAAGTTATTCTTAGGGCTCTTGATAAGAATCAGACGAACTCTAAGAATTTCAAAATTGGGGTGAAGAAGATCTTGACAAAGTAGTTAGAAATTCAACACAAAATTGGTTTTCCCGTTAATGGATCAAGTATGAAAGTTAAAGTTGAATCTTTTACAATGCATTTAGCCTACAGCGATTTTAAATGCAATAATGGATATTTGGATTGCTTTAAAAACAAATACATCACTGTATACACAAAATCGGTCGGGAAAAGCAATATATGTAGGCAAGAAAACTGAATATGACTGGATTCGAAACATGTGGCCTAAACTAATATCAGAATACATAGAAGATTATAATTTCAAAGCAGATGAGACAGGAGTTTTTTTTAATTAATACCTGATAAAAGCCTTTAAATTCAAACCTGAAACGTGCACTTGAGGGGGAAATTAAAATGACAAACGAAGGATTAGCTTTTTAAAAATGTGCTAATATGACAGGAATTCAATAGCCGAAATTGCTAGTTATTAGAAAATCAATTAAACCAAAATGCTTCAAAACTGCTAAAAACCTTTATTTTATTTATAGACCGTGTCACAAAGCGGGGATGACATTCGAAATATTCGGCAGTCATCTTATAAAATGAGATATATAATTACAGAGGAGCGTTTTTGTTACTAGACAGCTGCCTTGCCCATACTTTCGTGAAAATCTGCTAAAAGATAGAGCTCGTGTCTCTTTCTCTTAATGCAAATGTAATTTTACAACACTAAGACAGGGAGTAATTAAAAATTTTAAATGTGATTTAGACAAATTTTAGCATCGTAACGGGTTGAAATGATGGAGAAGAAATTAGAGCCAAAAGTAAATCTACTAGACGCAATTTTTATGTGAAAAATGTTACCCTTCAGAACTATTTTAAGACAGCAGGTTTAAAGGTTGCAGTTTGGTTAAAAACATCGTTTCTAATTGCGAGGGCATGGTAACGATCTATCATTATCAGAATGGTTACAAAAACGAGGCCCCTGTTTTTATATTGTCTTTGCATAGACTATTGTATTAAAGTAGCTGATGAAAGTGGAAAAATTTGAGTTTAATGAAGGCAAGAAGATTTGCAAAATACACGAGACAATAATCAAGATTATAGAGAAAGTGGAAATTCACCAGAAATAACCGACCGGTCTGAAAACCCACCTAAAAAGTTATGATTAAGCTAAAGAAGCATTAGATACTTTCAACGCGATTTTATGAAGCACGCCCAGAGAAGGAAAATGTGCAGATAGCATTAGGCATTTTACGCAGCGGTTTACAACAAATTAAAATTAATACACAAGAACAGGAATTAAAATACAGTGACTGTTTAAAAACAGAAGTTAAGTTCTGTCACGTCATAGTATTAATGCAAGTGAACGTAAGTGATTAAAAGGGTATAGTTTTCTGGTATGCTTACCTTTTTCATATTGGTTCTTTTTTTAATATTTTTATTCATTCATGTATATTATAGTAACTAATAGGAGCAAATTCTCGAAATTTTGGCTTCTCATATCAAACGAGTTCAACTGCATTTTAGTAAACCGTTATTTTCATCAGAACATAGCATGTCGTTTATATAAATCCTCAGAAGAGTTCATTTTTGCGGTGTTCTTACTGCCTTAGATATAATTTTCCAGAACCATTTTTGAATGCTACGTGTTATCAATAAATTCTTGCACTTAATTACTACGGATAACAGGAATTCAGAGTTTCAGAGTATATGAATTATACACACAAGATGAAAGAAAAATATATTTTAATTGTTAAGGTATTTTATTTACTATTAAAGTGCGTATTAAAAATGCTTTGTGCGGATTAAACATGATTTATATAAATGCTATAGCAGGGCATAATGTTACAATTGCCTATTTCTAATAATGCACAGATTCGTTTGTGACAGACTAAACCTCTAAGACGGAATATTTAGTATGATGAGAATTTATATTCGTTTATAAAATTCTCTACAGCACCTTTCCTATGACTGAATTAATTTCATCTTTTTGGACATTTAATTACAACACCTTTTCCTAGCTAAAGTTGCGTTTTTCAAATAGGATTTCCTTTAAGATGATAGATATGATAAGCTTGAATTTTCTAATGGTTCTTGTAGTGTGAAACGGAGAGTTCAGCGACAGGAGGCGGATTGCGGATGAGCCCGGAAGCAGGTGAGGCAGTGCAAGTCGGAAGACGGTGCGCGGTGCAAGGCCTGAGGTGGATTGCGGATGAGCAAACTAACTGATAAGGAGTAGGGTTGTAGGAGTCCGAATTTAGTTGATAAGGTGTCGTCACACTTTGATAAGAGATTATCTTTTGTTGATTTTCCAGAGGTAATTTCTAATTTTAGGATTTTTTTTACCTTTGTATTTTTCTTCGTCTTTACTAGGCATATAATGGTTATTTCCTATGTTCTCTAAACGCCTGGAATTTAATGACTGGCAGGTAGATGTAAATTTTTAATTTTTGTGCTATATTTCAAGAATTATAATGTCCTATGCACTCTTAGTTTTAACGTATGCCTTACAATTTTTTATTTCATCAGAGCATATTAATTTTCCTTTATCTTAATTACATTACTCATTTTACACAGGACGTTCTTCATATCTTTTAACCATATACTCGTAATTTTATTTCACTTATTAAATTTTAGGAGTGTAATTATTCAGATATACATTTTAATTTATCACATGATTTTAATTTTCGATCCAATTTTAACTTTTTTCCTTCTTTCTAGCCTTCCTAATGTTTAATGTACTCCAATTTATAACTTATTTGCTATATTTTACGAGCGTAATTATTGAAATATATGTTTCTATTTATTATATCATTTAATTTTATATATAATTTCAATCTTTTTCTCATACTTTCTAACATTTGCGATCTTCAACATATTATATATTTTAACTTATTTCTGATATTTTCTGATAGTTTACATGACCTTCACTTAATTTAGATGTAAAATTTTTAATTTATTTCGTAAATCTTAAGCTTATTTATTATATTATCACACTATACACACTGACTTTTATTTAATTTTAGATGTAATCTTTTAACCTTCTTTCCTATTTTTAATGTTTTTACTTCCCAACATACTATAAAGTTTAACTAATTTGCTATATTTTCGCATAATATACATCCCATAATATACATCCCACCATCTACTTTCATACATTTTAACTTTCATAATTTCCAGTATAGTACTAACTTTAACATAATTCGTATATTTTCCTATCATGTACCTAACTTTTATATAATTTTACATGTAAATTTTAACTTCTTTTCTATTTTTCGACGTTTTTAGTTCCCAACATACTCTGAATTTTAACTAATTTGCTATATTTTCACACTATGTACACGACTTTCATTTAATTTTTAACTACTTTGTACATGACTTTCATATAATTTTTAACTACTTTCATACGTTTTAACCTTAGTAATTTCAAACAGGCTCTTAAGGTTAGCTTAATTCCTCTGTTTTTTATCATATATATGGACTTTATTTAATTTTAGATGCTATTTTTTACTTACATCTTATGTAACTCGTACATTTCAAACCTTCGTAATTTTTAAAGTACTCTAATTTTGAACTTGTTTATTATATTTTCTTACCATATACATGAACTTTAATTATTTTAGATGTAATTTTTATACTTTTCTGACACTTTGTTTCTTTCTAGTTCCCAACATACTCTAAATTTTAACCCATTTTTATAATTTTCGGTTGTAATCACGCTTTTGATTTTACTATTTCAGCTAAATATACACGTTTAAATGTCTTAAATATAGAGATAGTTTTCAATTAAACATTTTATTTTACAACCTTTAACTGCTATTTGTACCCAATTCATTGAATAGCCTTTACTTACTCTATATTTTATAGTACTGTTTTAATTTGCCAACTGTACAATTTCTTGTTTTATAGCAGTCTTACCATGACTGATTCTAATATTTTTCTTCATTCGCATTTTCAGACTTTAACCTTTCCTGAGTATTCATGTATTTCCTTAAAGTTTTTACATCATTTATATCTGAATACATGCATTTAAGCTCTTCAGTATTACCAATGTTCAGTTTTGAACCTAGATTGCTATTAAGCTAACTTGATAGATTGCGAATTTTTAGAATGAATTCCCAATTTTCATCTATAATTTCAGAACCTTTTTCACTGCTTCATATATACATACAGAAATCTTTCATATTGTTTTAGACGTTTCATACCTTTTAATTCGGTATGTTTTTGCTAATTCATTGCATACTACATCACTTTAAATGCCCCGACTATGCTAAATTTATCACCTTTTTTCGGCACCAAGTACGAGTATTTCTGCCTTCATAGACAACTTTCAAGTAAAATTAGCGAAATGTCAGTTTTCATTAATTTATTTACCAAGTTATTTTCTTATGAAAGAAATCTTATGAAACACCTGCCATACTTTTACACATCATATATCCTTACCAATATACATATAGTTACGCAAGGAACCAAAGAAAGAAACAGTAAGAGACACTTTACCCAAGTCTCCGCTATATTTCTGAATATTTTTACCTCCATCTGCCCCGAATACAGAAATTTCTTCATAAAATTCTCATCATGTAAGTTAACTATTCTTTACTAAGACACATTTAATGAGGAATAATCCCCTTTCAATGCAAAATTACACCCAAATAATTATAATATTTTCTTATATTTGTACGTATATGTTCGCATTATAGGAACTTTCTATGCATTTTTGAGAAATGTAATTTAATTATTGTTGCTAAATATTACTGTTTTCCAAGAGAAAAACTCCAAAGGCTATCTAAATCATCCAACTTTTCCTGCATTATTTCCTCAGTAGAGAATAACTATCTTAGAACTATTTTCCTAATTTTAAGAACTTTACAAAATAAACATGCTCCACTGTAGGTTATTTACTATTTTATCCAAAATGAAGATAGAAACTTAACCAAATTTAAGCTTTTTTTCCCCAGAATTCCAACAAAGAACAACTTATTTACCTAAAAATGAGTCTTAATATATTCTTATCGGCTTCAGATTTGCTATCAGTCGGAAAAACCTGATGTTCACTTTAACCACGAATCATTGTGAAGTACAATCAACATTTTAGATACAGTCAATATTGATTCAACTAACTTTAATTAAATTGAAATTAGAAATTTTAAAAGATAAGCGGATTTATGCTACATATTATTAGATGAGTCACAAGCATTATTAGTGGAAAATACAATTAAATACCCAAGACCCACATGCCCACTAAGAACAATACGAAAAGTAAAACTTTATGCATATTTCCACGAAATGTGAAATCTTGTATTTTAGTATAAAACCTGACTAACAAATTATTTCCAATAAGCAGTATACGGATAAAAAGAGTATTCTTATGATACCTTATTAAGACTTAAGCAGTAAGAGAAAGGTAAAGAGATATTCATTAAAACATAATATGAAACAGTTGACAGCTAAATAACGATACATTTCAATATAAATAAAACATTTTTTATTAAAATACATACTTACTAAAATAATTTTTTCTCACAAATTTTCTATTCTATCACGTAAAGTTGACAACGAAATATTCTTTAAAAAGTCATCGCTGTCATAAATACAACAGCATGTGTCTACATACAGTTTTTGAGCAAGTCTTTTAAAGTTCATTGTCAACATAGCTTTGTCAGTGTAATTCATAGCTTTTTCCCGAGTCGTCTCCATTATACAGGGGTGGCGGCGCTGACTTCGATGATCGACTGCACATCCCTCACAGATAAATACCACGTTGAGACTGGTTAAGTACTCCTCGTTAATAATATTATTAACTTTCTGCATGCATTGCTCGCTAGTTAAATGTTCCAGCTGCTGGCATTTTGATCACCGTTTTCGTATCTCATCCGGTAACACATTTTGAAATAGAGCAGTTTGGATAGTCTGTGTTACTTCACTGTATAAATCTAAAAGTTTATCGGTCTGATATGACTCTAATTCAAAACAATCTGCTACGAGACGGAAACCACCGCAGGAGCTTTTAAAAATTCGTTGAAGAACACATTGCGCGTTTGTACAAAACACCGCCAACTGATTATTGGCTATGAAGGATGCTTCCGAATACTTGAAATTAAAGTTTGATAATTTTTTCATAAAATCATACCACGTCGCAGGAGTCATACTCACACCCTCAAGGGAAGATCCACAGTTGAAATTATTCTTTTCTGCAGAGTTCTGTATATGAATTCGAACGTTATTATTCCTGCTCACAACGATGGAAAGACGACACATCCGTTCTAATGACCAATAATTGATCACTTCATCATGATTTCGCGATGACTGGTAATGCCGACTCAACCAATCGTCCTGAGGTATCTCGAGTATCTCATTATCTTCTGAACGTGATTTCTTATGCAGAAAAGTCCTTTTATTCATATACGGCTTTGGGGTTATATCGTCATAATAACCGAAGTCCATTTCATCAGAAGAACGCTTCACTTGTGGAGATATAAGTTTTCTAAACGTCAAACTTATTCGAATAGTCTTCACTTCGGGCTAGGATGGAATACCGTGTTTCCAGATTACATTAGTAGGGGGGGGGGTTCATCACTAGAAGCGATCCATGTTCTTTGATGATAGAAACTATCATCAAAGAATTTAAAAACTAGGGATTAGTTAACGGTTATACTCAAAGCCTTTGCTAAATTCATTGTCGTTTAAAAGATAGCATAAAGCTCAAAACCATTTCACACGAATTGGTATCCCAAACTAAACTTCACGCATAATGTACAAACTCCTATTAGAATGGGACGCAAATCTGTTCCGCCTGAGGATGACAGCAAATGGTTGACCTTTGGGACATCAGCTAACGAGGCTTCTTTTTATCGCAGAAAGGAAAATTATTTATTTACTTCGCTTGTATCTGAAAAGAAATCTGATGCAGTCAGTATAATTCCCTTATTCGACATTTTCCTGGTGATAGAGAAATATCGTTTGCTATAAATATGTGACAAGAATGGTTGAGACTCGGAAAAAGGAAATCTCCATAGCCCCATTTCTATTTGCTTACCAGTTAGCCCAGTGACCTTTTCTTTCGGACTTACAATAAAGGAATGTTCCGGTTTCCCTGCTTGACACCTGTGAATGCCAAAGTGAGCACTAGAATAAAAAAATAGGAGGTATTTTTACCATAAACAGATAGGTTTTTGTCTTATAGTGTTATATAGTCGCTTATAGTCATTTTGTTTCCATAAACAGGTATAAGATATTTTCTTTATACAATAAATCAAAATGAAACAAATTTTGGGGGATTTTTTTTTCACCTCTTGAATATTTCTGCTTGCGTTGGCCAAGTTGTTTGTAGCAGCAACAGATTTCAGAATGGATATTTCCGTTGAAATATGATGCCCAATTCTTTTACATCGTACAAGGAAGTAGGGGAAAAATTTTTAAAAATAAAAAAAAATCTATTGAAGTATACGATATGTTTACTGAATGAACTTCGAAAATATTTTATTAATTTACCCTCAAAATTCATTATTGTATATAAATCAAACGTATCAGTTCATTGAATGTGTTCTAAAGCACATATAAAGTGCTCTTTCAGTACAACCTGTTCAATGAACCGATTCGTTTAATTGACCCAATAATGAATTTGGGTTCGTTCTTTGTCTTTCTATCAGAAATCAGAGGCTTCTTTCAGAAATCATAGATTTGCAAATTTAATTCGTTTTTTACCGTATTTATATAAAAAATACATTTCTTAGACACCACAACAATAAAAAAATTCTTACTTTTCACAGATTATTAAAACATAAAAATAAACTACATAAGACCCTTTTGATAAACTTATAAAGTATTTTCTCCCTCCTCCTAGCATGCCTTTGTGAAGTAATTGGAAGCATACCCGACACGTATTCGAGAGGTCTAGGATTCGGTTCCCGGCGAGGGTACTGCACATTTTTCGCATCTCCTGCTTCCAAAAAGCCAAATGCCGCTACAAACTATTGACTAAAAATGAAAGAATCACGGGATACCTAATATGGCAGAATTTTTTACACTTGTTCGATATGATGTATCAAACCTTGGGTCATATATCGCGTTTGATCTCATGCCATCATCTGTATCATGTCCGAGTACTAAGAATAAGAGGAATTTTAATTCCTTTAGAAAGTAAATAGCTTATTTACGAACGCCGACTAGTTAGTAATATAATACTAATACTACTAACAGGTCAAGATCGCAAGTTTTCTTAAATGGAAGCAAATTAATGAGTGTGGATATTAATTGAAAAAATCTTTTCAAAAGTTATAACCGACAGTTCGTGTACAAAGCAATGACATCTAGTTGAGTAATTTATTGTAACAGAGGACGCAAAGGCTGTTGGATTTAGAAGAAGACTACCTAAGAAAACAAATATGATGTACAAAGATTAAAGTCATAGTAACATATCAAACCATACCTGAAAGAACTGGGAACGCGAGAAAAATTTACAGCATTCTGTAGTTTTACCCACTTTGGATAGCCCACTAGCGGCCTAGTGTTAAGACCACTAAAAACTGCTAAGCTAAAATCGTGCCGGTTGCACATAAGTATTCCGTACCGCGCCACGAGCATAGTTAAAATTCCTCTTCCTCATGATTTGATAACATCATTTCCTCTACGCTTTTAAAAACGCCTTTACTTTGCTTGGGCTCGAAAATACAACATAAAAAAACCTCTACATCGTTCGTTTATGCTTTGTTAGGGAGTACCGAAAATATAATTACTGTTAATGATATGCGTTATATTTTTGTTACCATGAGATTACGCCACTGTGGGATCGTGAATTAAATATAAAAATATAACGATTTTTTGCCTAGAGAGAAATTTTTCTTCCAGTGTGCAAACTCCGGAAATGTGTATTAACATTCTCTTCAGAGGTTTTTAATAAATGTATTCTTAATTTGAAACTGTTCACATTAAAGGTGTTGTGATTATTAATTCATTATTTCACAGTCATTATACATCCATTCTCTGCAGACGCAGTCTCCGAATGTACGATACAAATCAGTTTTTGCAAATAGCAGAAACAGTGAAAGCTAACATAATACACAGTAAATTCGCGATATTTGTACTCACTCTGAAATAGTAAAATTTATTTTTGAAGTTGGACCAATATAGATTTGGAACAGAGAAATAGAGATAGGTATATTTAAATTAAATTATATAGCTTCACGAATATTACCCATTTTTTATTGTGCAACATGTTTCATACCTTTGTATACAAAGAGTTGTTAGAAAATGAAGTTCCCTATCTTATACACGTAAATTCAGCAGTAACACTGCAGCTCTTTTTCCCATTTGCAGTATTTCTGCAACTAGACTGGATTCGATTATTCATAAATGGTAGCAAAGCATAGAAAGGCCATTTGTCTAAAGTCTAACCTAATTTTGACTGAGTGGGACCCGATATTCTCTTACACTTCTTCCATCAACCTCTTGTAACAACTTAGTATACAAATGAAAGAATTTTTAGTCACCAACATTTTAAAGGACAAACCAATGATGGATGTCTGTAAAATACATTACACTGACTAGTCTGAAATTTATAAAATCAAACTGTAATTTAGGATAAATGAAATTAATTTTAAAAACTCCAAATACTTTTCATTTCCAAATATTTTTTTCTGAATAGAAAAGAAAAAATACCATGTTGTATATTCAATTAGAAATTTAAAATTCGACACGAAGATATTTCAGAATCGTTTTATACAATAACATGCTTAATCTGTAGAATATGTGACTTTTTTAAATTCTGAAACTTTGATAACAACATTGTTTTATATTACATTGCTGTTTAAAATGTAAAAGGCTGTTTCAACAAAATTAAAAAAAAAAAGCAACCGAAAAAATTAAATTTGATATATCTGTTTTCTATCACCATTATTTACAGGCATCTTGAGACATCTTACTTACTGCCTGTGAAACATTTCGCCGTAAAGAGAGCCATCGTTTACGTCAACAAATTAAATTTCTTTAGTCCTCATCGCGAGGTTTCAGTTTTCACTTGAACAAGAAAAAGAATTAACGAGAGAGAGACTCAGAAGAAGCGTACTCATGGTAAAAAGTATGAATGAAAATCGCTGCCTACCACTGATCCTCAGGTTTAGTTGGCCGATTGAGCAAATGTAAAGGCATAGCCGCTTCTACGATCAATGCTGGACTGACCCATTTGTGGCTGGGAAGGGAAGGTAGGTTACGCTGTCGGAATTCTTTTCAGAAAGATAAAGTTCGCAAAACTTTTGTCACTTTCTTGGCGAGTTTAATATAACCATATATATGTCGCTGTTAGTGCAGAAACTTGATACATGAACCGTAAAATAAAACCAGCAGTAATTTCAGAGCGCAAATGCGTCTTAATTCTTATTCTCCTTTTTAATATGGCTCTTGAGTCTATTTCGAAATCCTGCATTTTTTATTTTGGGTACTACGCTGTATATGCATGTGACTTGCAATGGAATTTTTTTTTCTTTCCAGATTTACGGAATATCTGAAATACATTATTGAACCGTGCCTTTCCCTTTATATTTCGACCTTTTCTCTTAGTATCTATTCCAGGGCAGTTAGCGTGTCTAAATTATTTAGTGATGCCCCGAGCTCTGATTGCTCCGTTACAACAAACTATCAAAATAAACAAATAAATAAAAATGCGCTCATGAATCCTATTTCTCATGTTTTTCAACATATTTCTGAAAGTTCCACACATTCTCAAATTGCATGTCTGTTTATGTCCTTCTTGTAGCTATTTAAGAGAAAAACTGCGCTTTTTGAATTGTTTTGAGTTCTCACTTTTTATTTTATAATATTTTATACTTTAGCAAAACCCATTTAGTTTCTAAAACCCATTCATTCATTAGGTTCCTATGCGTCGAAGAAACAATGTTATAACTTGAATTCGCTTAATCTTTTCTTCCCCAGACGCAATCTATTCAGTATCCTAAACAGCTTTAAATGTAAGGCTTGTGAAATGTATTATTTCTCGAAACGTTACTCATGCCTAAATGTTTTCTTAACAGTTGTGTTTCGAAATTTTATTTTTCGCTGTTTTAACTGAAATGGTTCTAATCAGATCACTTTAGGAGAAGGCTCGTCATTTTAAACTGGCAAAGTTTAAAACGAATACAGGAGTTTTTTCAATTTTAAATCTAATGGCAAGTCAGATCAACATGCAGTTTAAAGCTAAGCAAAAGCTGTATGCACGCAAATAAAATATTGCTCTGTGTCTCGAGATTAGGTGTGAAATTCAATAAGTGAATTTTAAAGATCCTTTCAAATCTCTTCACGTCAAAAGACACTCCGCTATATGTCCTTTCTCCGGAGTGACGTACTATTAAGGTATGGCTGCCATACATTTACAAAACAGAAAACAAAAAGTTTAAATGTTAACTTTCCATACTTCTTCTGTATAAGAATATCACAACTTCAAATTTCGTAAATCAATAAAGACTAAACAACATTATAAAAATTGCTTTAATTGTATTTATGGCACTGATGTTTAGGAGAGGGATTTTATATTAGTTTGTGGAGATTTGTTTAGTTTTAATAACAGTTAATTTTTAGTTAAAGCAACTTTCCTTTCAGTCTCGTTTTCACCCACGCTTGTTAATGAGACCCCAGAATGTTAATGAGCTAGCAGGGGTGAATTCAAGTGAGGTAGAAAAAGGGCTATTTAAGAGAAGGTTCTGGAATGTCTTTTTAGAGCATGTTATACCTGCTTGAAGGCCACGATGCTATTTTGAATTACTAGTGATTAGATTGCTGAGGCGTAGATGGCTTCTAACCATTAGGCTTGTTTCCGCCGACTTCTGCGGGTCCGAGCCTTCTTGCACGTTAAATTATCCTATGAGCCGTTAGGCTAAAACTATTACATTCTATTTTAAATTTATCGTTACCTATTTTGAGTTAACACAGAAGTGTTGGCTTTGTGTAAGCCGAAGTGGGACCATCTGTGCAATTATATTGTTGAACAAAGGGTTCTTTACGCCCTTCTTCTGACATTTCTGCTGTTACTAAAGACCTGGGGATAATTCGCAGGACAGTCTTTTAGAGCTCGTTAGTTTATGCTCCCAAAGAGAACAACAATACTCTAAAATTTCATATGAAATATCTCAAAGTATTCAAGGATGAGTAAATCCAGCGAGGTCTAGCGAAATTATTTTTTACTAACACTGTAATTTTCCCAATGAATTCAAAGATACATAAAATATTGTTGCATATATTATAGTTGCTAAAAACTTGCACAAAGAAATATTTTCTGGGGTATAATTTTCGTCATTTAAAAAACTAATACTATACTTCGCGAAATAAAACTATCCGAACTCAAAAGAACTGAGTATGCTTTTTATTTTAGCTCTATCCCCTAACAAGAGCGAGGAAAAGGAGAAAAAAAATGTTTACCTTATTTTCTCATTCGAAGACTTGTAATTAAGCAAGATGAAAGCGATTGAACGAAAAAAAAAACGGAAATTCATATCTCTCTTTTGTACAATATTTCAGCATTATTCATCCGGCGGCTTTAATGTTTATTATGGAATAAATATTTTATTAATGTCTTTTTACGGCATTTTTTTGTTAGACAGTTGCATTTTCTGTAAATGCTTCATGCTTTTATTTATTCTACAAAAATAACATTAGCGTAATAACAAAGTTCATCGACAGCACAATAATAGGAGGAAAACATTCATACAGCTATATAGACCTATTTTATACGTTCGTTGTCCACAAGCCTTTATTCGATCAATAAACATATGGCGTGATCTTTCTTTCAATATTATCGGCTACAAAAACTTTTTAGCACATATCATTATTCAAATATCGCCGCGCTGGTTATTGTTTGTATTTAATTCGAGTGTTAGGAATTTTTTGGGGTAGGGTACATATTTTTCTATAAAACAGTATGTAGTTGCAGCCTTTCAAAAAGTCACAAATGTGTTCAAATCTTGCTGTTTACTCTTATTTTATAAAACATGTTTTCATTTGCCTTTAAAAATTCGTAGACTCAAAACAGCTGAATTATGTAGCCAATTTTGTAAGGTCCAGTCTTCCTTAAAAAGGGACAGAATTTTTTTTATAAAATCTACTTCAATATAAGCTTGATTTTTATTTAATATTATACTTGATATCGAATTGATCCTTTTTAGTGTAAGAAATTCTCAAACAGTACATGTCTCGCTTTTCATCGGCTACTCATTTTTTTAAAATTCCAGTACTAGTTGAAGCAGAGCTTTTTCTTATGGCAACTTGAAAATGCCAAATGTGTGCCAAACGTTTTAGTCCTAGGCCGCCGAGACAAGAGAGTGACTCTGACTGCCGTATCGAAGGGCCGGGGTTCGAATCGCTGAGGCATGGATGCAGTTATTCCGTCCCTTCATAGAAAGCAACGGTGGTCTACCTAATAGATGCCTCCATACTAAAGAGACCTCTGCTTCCGGCCGTAGTAATGGCTAACGCCTATAAATATTTTATTCGGATTAAATCTAAATTTCGAATTATGAAAGAAGAAATTACGTAAGTTTAATTTAAAAAGCAATGTTATTAAATAAATAACAAATTTAATTAATGTTGCGAGGCTAAAATTTTGAACGCAAATTTTAGAAACATTATTCCTGCAATTTTCATAAATCTTCATACTTTAGCATAAATTGAAACGCAGTATCGAAACATGGAAAAAACGTCACGTCGTTTCGGAAAAAGTACGATTTTGTGTCAAATACGTATGTTAGAACAACGCTATGTGGTAAATAATCTTACATCGATTCTAAGTCGCACTTTACACAAGCCGAATTTAGTCTATTCCGAAGCAGAACGGGTAGCTCGATGTACCGTATTTGGCTATTTGAATTCCAGCTTAAGTTACAATTAATGACGGTCTCTTATTCTTTTATCTATAAGGATTACTAATTACACATTACAATTCAACTAACGCTGCCTTTTGCAGGGTTCGTTTGTTTAGTTGATAATGGCAAAGCAAAAAGTAGTTACCTGGCTAATACGTAAAGGGAATACCTTATAAAAGGGATGCCTTCGTGGTGAACTTTCCTAAGGAAATTGTTTCATATTCATTTCCCACGTTAGGAGGAGCCACGAAAATGCATATTAAGCCAGTCTATTCGATGAGATTTGAATGTAAGACGAGCTGCCAGTGTTTAGCGGACTTAACCACTAAACAATAGATGGAGGTTTCACTAAAGTTGATTTTTGCCTAATGTAACATTTGACATGGGCATGTGTTTCATTTATACATTTGGATATTGTGTGTGGCATGTGTCTCCTTGCTTATCGACATCTGAAGTCTGCCATATAAGGTATTTAAGAATAAAGTTGGCCTCATTAAACACTTTACTTTCGATAGTACCAACCCAAATTACCCCAATTTAACTCTTGTTTAGAGATTCAGGTATAATCGTGCTATGACTAATCACCGTAAATTTAGCATATTTTTAAGATTATATTAAATCAACCATGTGATAAAGAATTAGCACTAATCGAGGTAGAGTTCAGTATGTCCTTAAAAAAGTTATTCTTTATCCCGATTTAAATCACTGAAATTCTAAACATATACTTCGCTACAATGAATTTTAAACTTCCTTTACTTGTAAATCAAATTCTAAGTAGCAAACGAAACAACCAAGCTACAATGATTCTTATGTCACATTGTAAAAGGGGCATGGTGCGAAGCATTTAATATAAATAACTGAAGAGCATTAAACTTCAACAGAAACAAATCATCAATGAGAGAAAAAAAAATCTCTAATACTTTTTCGTGTTTTATGCATGTTTAGGAATGTTTTTCACAAATGTAGCGGGGTTCTAGGAATAAGATCGTTTTCTGCTCTTTATGAACTTAAACACTAGCATTTTTGTCTCTGGCTAGCTTACACTAGATGCGTGCTCGTATACACGCGAATGTCGCTGCACGCATATATGCGTATAAATATATATCCGCCACTGAATTTAGAAACTATTAGTAAAAGCCTAAAAAGAGAGCAGGGCATATGTGTTCTATGTTTTATTATGCCTCTTCTGCACGAAAGATTCCTGAATGCTTCGAAATAGAAATTTTACATTACAAAAAAGTTTTAATGCCGTTTTATTTTATGTTTAGAAAATATTTCAATCGTTCACTTCATTCGCATTTTGCAGGCACCTTTAAGGACAAATTCTATACCTGATTTATTATTTTGCGTCTCATTCGGTTGTAAGGTTTATCCTAATTTTATAACAGTTATTTTAAGTTTATGCATCTTTCCTATCCATTCTAGCTTCAGCTTACAATTTCCTACCAGAATGTATTTTCAGAAACGCGGTTAATGCAAATGAGTAAGAGTAGTATTTAAGTCGGTGTTTCACTGACTTCGTTAGAGAGCCAGGGTTCCTGAAGCGCGCGTTTGCCTTTGGCTACGTCTCTCTTTAAGCTATTACTACGCTCGGCCGTACTTTAGGCCCTTGTTTGGCTTCGCCGACTTAATTCAGACTTAGGGGCCAACTACTTAGAATCTTGATAGCTTCGGCTATATCTTAGCTAAGCTTAGTTAAGTTTAATTTCATATTATTTTGAGTTCAAGCCCAAGTGGAGGCTTTGCTGTACACTCCGAGCTAGGAGCTGATTGTGTCATATTTATTTTGAGAAAAAAAGGGTAGTTAACCCTTTAGTCTCTGCCCATACTAGCGATTATTCGCTTACCAGTGTTTGGAGTTTTCAAGGATTGAACTGTGAAAGAAGTTGAAACCTCACACGGTTTTAAAACAAGTAAACTGATTGTGAAAAACTAAGAAGCTTCAAACTTTCAAACTACCAGGATATAATATTTAGAATTTTTAACACTGTACAGTATAATAGAAAAAGATTAGACGATTTTTGAGGGTCTTCTGTGGAAATATCAAGAATGAAATATGTGATGTTTAAACTTTTATGTCAGCAAAGATATTTTTGCATCAGTATCAGAAATTAGGTACAAAATCTGTGAAGCTTTTCTCCCTTCTTACTGCGTACCTACGTGTTGTAACTGGAAAGCACTTCCAGCTTACAAGTGGCGCCCAAACTAAAAAAAAAAAAAAAAGCGGTGGACTATAATTCGTCAGAACCAAGGTTTGGTGATTCGGTCTTGGCCTCCCCAGTAGCCCTTTAAATGCGGAAAAAAATGCGGGGTTTTCCTCCTTTCTTACTGCGTGCATTTGTGGTGTAGCTAGAAAGCACGTCCAACTAGCAACCCGAAAGTCCGGAGTTCAAGTCCGTGCGAGGGGAATGCCCATTTTACAAGTTTCCTGCTTCGAAAAACCAAATGACTCTACAGTTAAAAAGTATTTCGGAAGAAATTATATTTCTTCCTCAACATCCCGAATGAAATATCAATTATGAAGAATCAGAGTACTGAAGGTGACAAATAAATTTATACTCAACCCCATTTCTTGAAGACGAGACTCAAAATTAAGAATAGAAATTGGAGAATTATTTAAAATCAGGTGTGTAACTATCCTGGGACCGCAGATAATAAATAAATTTAAAAAAATTTGATAACTATGCAAAATTTGAGTACTGGTTGAAATTTAGATCCTGCATTGTTTCAGTTATATAAGTGCTTTTTTTCGTTACACTTCGGTAACACTTCCGTGATGGGAAGTTCCCGAGAGTTTCCTCAAAAACAAAAAAATGTTGCGCTACAATTGAATCATAACGCTTTCTACGAAATAGTTTTTCTGTGACACAGCCTAAAAGCGTTTTGAAACTAGATTTCGTGGGTTTCATTTTCCTTGCGCCGAAAACAATAAATTATTTACTTCCTTTCTCAAACTGTCTCTACTCAGATAATCTTTCATTCACGAAGGTACTAGATAAAAGGTTAGCCCTGGAAGAGCCTCTTAGTGTGATACGCAGCTTCACTGTTTTGAATGTAAATTACTTTTAAAAAACTTTTCTTTCCTTTTATATTTTGGGAGGTAGGTTCACTATAAGACAAATACCTTTCTGTTCTCCTGGCTGGTAGGAATAAGGTTTAACCATTATCTTACTAATTAGGAAGTCTATTCGTCCCACATTTCTTTGCACTGTTCATGGTCTTCTTTTCTTTGTTATTTTAAGGATAATTAAATAATTTTTAACTTCTTAATTATGATTAAAATATTAAAATAAACTGTCAGTTTTAATATGAAAAAAATGACTAGCACTGACTTCAGAACAAATTTTAAAAAGCACTTAGAAGCATATAAAACTTTTTCGCCAAGGAACCATAAGAAATATGTCAGAAAAATTGCATATATATGTCATCGCTTAGCTCTTTTTCATGAATTATATCATCCTATATACACATGTGATCACGAAAGGGTGCTCAGATTGCACAGAATGCAACGTGTAATTGATATTAAGCATGTGCTTCTCAAGAATAGAGCATGCTCTCCGCGCGTGATTAACCTCTAAATTATTACACCCACATACATCATATTGTAAGGAATTTTGTACATATACGGATAATTTTAGTGAAATTGTTGTACTTTTCTGTATAATGTAACACGAAAATTCAGAGAGACGATGCTCTGCCAGAAAAATAAGAATGCAGGGGCAAGTCTATTTAACGTTGAGTAAATGGCTATCTCACTCATTTGGCGAGATATCGCCAAGCTGGCAACGGTTTTGGCGACTAATTTTTGTCGCCAAATTCGAAGAGAAGTTGACAAACTTGGCGAACATTTGTCGACATTTTGGTACAGTGCCTGAATAACTGTAATAGATATTGTAACGGAATAAATGTAATTGATGCTCTGTGTAACTGTAACCGTATTCGACCCCCATATGCCTTTCAGTACTAGCAGTAGAAACAGAAAATGCTAGAAATATCCCGGTGGCCGGAGGAAACCTTTATAAGACCAGAGAGAGCATATGCTCTCAGTTGTTGTAGTAGCTAGTTCAGCGTGAATTCGGATTACTGAGACATTTACGAGTTAGCTTCGCTTTTTAGATGCGCTTTGCACTGCGTTGTGTTTAACGTTCTTAGTAGCTTGAAGTACTGATTGTACTCTGTAGTACTGTGAACACTTGTACGAATATTTCTGTGGAAAGTTCCGAAACTCTGAAGTGTTTCGTTCGATAAAATAAATTTTATCAACCTATCATTGGACCTGTGTGCAATCTATTACGAACCTGTTCGCACGCATCAGTATATAGTATATGTGTGTGTGTGTGTCTATGCGTGTATATATGTATAAATAGATAGATATATATATATGCAAATGATTAACTTTGATAATGATTAGCTACGATAGATTATGCAAATGATTAAATTTGGCAGTCAATGTCTAACAAGCTGGAGCACCAGAGCACTACAACGGAGCATTCAAATGATGCATAAAACAGAGAACATTCAAATCCTAGGCATAAGTTCCATATAAATGTGGTTTCGTTGATTCAAGTGGAGTGTCCTAGTGCCTCGCATACAGGTTCGCAAAAGTATGAACCATCTGAGAGAAGACGTGCAATTGAACTTAAGAAAGCATGTGTAAAATCGGTGTCCCCCGAAAACATCGCGAATGGAAGCGTCGCGGAGAAAACAACGCAAGATTAAAACGTCGGGGAACAAAACATCGTCGGAGAAAATAAAGCAAAGAGAAAATATCGCAGTTCTAAAACATCATGGCACAAAATATCGTCGTCGAAAATAAAGCGGTTCAAAACCCTCGCAGTTTAAAAAAATCGTCGGCAGAAATATCGTGGTAAAAAATAAAGCGCCTACAAATCATCGCATACCGATAACATCGCTGACATGCGTTTTTCAGGCTTTAATAATTGTAACAGGATACTCGCATAATGATTTGTGAGCGCAAGATAGAAAATAGGATAATTTTTACTTTTATAATTTTTATTAACTAATAAATATTTGTTGAAAATGTAAAATGGAAACCTAAGCATAGAAAATTAATGGTACTTATAGCACTTAATAGAATTTTGAACTGACACATTAAACAAATAAGGATTATTAATAAATTATTTTTTTATAAAAATTTACTGGTAATTTTTCATGAAAGTATAATTTGAAAAAGAACAGAAAAACGAAGATAAGTAACTGCAACTTTATCTATAAAAATTTGCTTAGTTAATTATCAGATTATTTTCTTCACTTTTGTTAATCTGATACTCTTATAGTGCAAATTATTTCTTGCTTTGCTTAAATTTCTTGATCTATTTTTTAAAAAAATTATTAGTTAATAAAAATATGAAAGTAAAAATTATCCTTCTTTCCATCTTGCGCTGACAAGCAAATATCCGTTTACAATTATTAAAGCCTGAAAAACGCATTATCTGCAATGTTATCGTCATGCGATGATTTGCAGGTACTTTACTTTTTATCACGATATTTTCGACGAGGATGTTTTTAAACTGCGATGTTTTTGAACCGCTTTATTTTCGACGACGATATTTTGTATCACGACGTTTTAGAACTACGATATTTTTTCTTTGCTTTGCTTTTCGCGACGTTTTCGTCCGCGATGTTTTTACGTCCGCGGTGTTTTCGTCTGTAACCGTCAAACCGCAGGATCGCTAGCGATACTGCCATTCGATGGTGGTGACAAGAAACCATGCCGTACAGGGCGTAAGGAAAGTCTTTCATATTTTATATCTTAGATATTTATATACAATACAACAGTGATGGGTAATGGGGGAAATCTGAACTATGAAAATATAGCAAACGAGGGAATATTACTAAAAGCAAACTATTTAATTTCAACTATAATTAAGGATGAATTTCTAAAATCAGAAGTGCCAGAGCCCTATGGGAGGGCATCAGGAAAGGTGAACAAAAAAAACAAATGAATAATTAACAGTTAAAATTGAAAAAAGAAGTAAAAAGCAAATAAAATATTAATACACAAAGTTAGTAGTTAAATAACTTAAAATACCGGAAATCTTCAGATTGGTGGTCGGCCTGGAATTACAAGTTAATTCATATGCTGAGATGTTGTGATGCATCGGATTCAGCTCCGGCTGAATGCAAGCCGCGGCTATAACCCAGCATAAGGAATACGAGAGGCGTATATATTTTTAATGTTTTTTTTCTACATTAGAATGTCGCAAGTCTGAAGCGATTTCAAATGGAGAACGCTGATACCTGGGTTCCATTTCCAGTCCAGTTTCAGAACTCTAGATGCGTGGATGCTTTCCTTGTCTCACCATATGTAAAAGGAATAGGACTAAATTTCCTTCAGAAAGTCCTCCACGATGACATTCTAACTAATGCAGGTAGCCCTTGTATGCTTTTCCCTATACAATTAAATAATCCAGCAGGGGTTTGGTCAACTGAAAAGCACAAAAAGGTAATTTTTTTATTTTTTGTAGCAGATGCCAATTTATTCTTCCGGATAAATTATATGAGATTTCAGTACAATACAAATTTAGTCACATTGGGGAGTCATTAGGTCATTTTGAAGCAAGAGACATGAAAAATAAGTAATGCCCTCGCCGGGACTCGAACCTGGACCTCTTGAATAGGCGTCGAGTGTGCTACCATTACACGAAGGCATGAAAGGAGGGAGGAAATACTTTATAGCATTCTTTACGGTTTATTTAGTAACATTTATTTGGTTAAAATATAGGTAAAATATGAAATGAATACTAGTTTATGTGTATCATTTTTTAGCGTAAATACTTCTTTTGAAATGTGTAATTAATAATTTTTCAGTTGCAACACTGTTCCTAAATTAATTTTTTTTTTAATTTTACGTTTTAAGACTTTTTTCTTTAAAACCTGTTAACAATATGTTAAAAAATTCAATTCATTCTTACTCGTTAAGGTTTGAATTTTATTCAACAGGCTGTCAAATAACTTTCGCTCATCCTATCAGCTGTCAATCTCCATCATAACCAAGTATATTAATTCGATTCGGTTATCGCCAGTTCCTTTGTTTTGTTAGAGACAAGTTTGTTTCTATTTTCGCACGCTTTATATATTTTAAATCATTCCCTCATATTACTGAAATTCGCTGTTTATTTGTTAAATAACGTAGCAAAAGTATAATAAAAATTTGAGTTTAACATTCAGAGTTGCGTTAAGTGGCATTTTGAAAGCCAGAAATTGAGCTGACTTGAAAGCATATTTACTGAAACAGAGAGAAGTTAACATTTATTGATACAGTAGCTCACGTTTAGTCCCTTGAGCATACAGAAGAGACAACCAGCAGTATAAGAGTAATTGGTTGCATTTACGGGGAGTTGGAAGCTTCCTTTTGAATGAAAATGCGTTTGGTTCAGATAAAGGATGAAACTTCTTTAGACATGTTTAATAGAATATAGAAAATGTACGAGAAAATTGGTACAATGTTTGTAAATGCAGCTATTTATTCGAGACCTTTAAATACCGCGTTTCAATAGAAACAAGATCTAAACTTAATTTCAAATAACAAGCTGATGCAAACTTTTATCAAAGTGATAAAACGGATGAACTATTCGTTTATTTTACATAAAAGAAAATTGTCTTATAAATTCTCTTCATCCCAAAGCAATGGAAATGTATCATCCTGCTTATTATTTCTCGATTTTCGCAAACTTTCAGAGATTCCTAGCAACACAATGATTGCCGTTTCAACTACCTGGGAGATGGTTCAAAAAATTTTCTTCTTTGGACTCCATAAACTGTGCCTTAAATGGAGTGCCAGTTTCGAAATAAAAGAAATTAAGATGAACTTAATGTCTGGAAAAGTAGCTGTCTCGAAAAGTAGCTCAACGAAAAGTAATATTATAGCTGTGGTTTTAACCAAAAGTAAAGCCGTGGTTATCTAATCTAACAAAATGGAAAGTGAGAATTAATAATTAAAGAAAAAACTCAAGCAAAGAATGTTTAAGATTTCTTAAGCCAAAAGACGTTGTGAAGACGCCAAACGTTGTGAAGATAAATAGCTGCCGAGTTGTAAAATTTGAAGGAAAATCAAAAACTTAAGAGATAGATACAGGGATAAGTGTATAAAATTTCTTTCGTCGCTAGTATTATTTCTTTCTGGCAAAAGTAAATCAAATAAGATTAAGTTAAACGGATAATCGACTTTAAAACTGATATCTGGAGTAGTTTTTGTTCTATAAGAATTGAGAATATAAAATTTTTGCTACCTTACTAACAGGTAAACATTTGCTTCTTCTTTTCTGTTGATTTCTATCATTCCACAGATGTCTCTCTCTCTCTCTCTCTTTCAATCCACAGTTGGGCAAGCTGATATGTTAAGAAATTAAGTAAAAATGAAGTTATGCTGCTGTTGTCGGTTATTTAGGTTCTAGAACTCTGACCACTGACAAAGCTCCAACACAGATTACTATCAATAGCTGACGCAGTGCCTGGTCCTCATAAACTTAATCCATAACAAAGAATTAATCCGGAAAGTAAGTAGCACACTCTAGGCGGAGGAAAAGATTAGTTAGATGCTAGCTTTCGGCGGGAGAGGTCGGATGTTCAGTAGAAAGGATTAATCTAAAAATCATTAACTGTGCACAGGATACGACGCCAGAGGCCACAACTAGACTTCACATTGGCGCAGTAGACGGTAGAATACGAATCAAAACTTTATGTCTCAAATGACAGTCAATAACTTAAAGTAACTCTGACTGTAAATTATAGGCATGAAAACTATGTAGTGAGATAACGTGGAAGTTACTCTAATAGTTTGTAGTAATTAATGCTATATTAAGAAAGCATAATAAAGTCACAAAATGTTTACGATTGAAGGTCTCAAAAATCAAGATTAGATTTTCGTCAACTAGTTGATAGAAATCAACCAGTGATGGCAACTAATTGACCAAGTTGATAGAAGATCAAGAACCAGGTCAGGATGCTGATGAAAGATAAGTTCACGGAATGGAAAAATAGACTCATGGAAAGAAGATAAAACTACTAACAGTAATGATTGGAAAACGATCATGAATTCGTTAAATCAATGCTTATATCCATAATCAGTGATAGAAATACCTCTGATGAACTAGATGCTGAGGAGATGACACTAGAAAAGTTTAAATTAGAGAAAGAACAACAACTAGAAATAGTAAGACTTACATCTTCATTTAATTCTAACCTTTCAGAAAAAACGTTTTTAGAAAATTTAATTAAAAGCATACAAACTTTAACGATATCCATTCCGACTCGTTGGGAATCGTGGACACTTTATTTCTCTTCGACAAAACTAGCGTTAAGATTTAAAATGTGTTAGAAGAGTGCAAGGCCGAAATTTTGATAAATCGTTTGGGTAAAAATGCAACAAACGCTTTGATGTCACTCAAGATGATGTCAAAAATTACGAAGCAGTTAGGGATAAAATCTTAAAAGAATATCAGCCAACTACTCGAGCGTGTTTAGATACATTTCGAAAGCCTAAACACCAACTGCGGATATGCACACACAATTTGCAGCCCGGTTAATGACGCAGCGGAAATATTGTTGCATGTTACGGAATGCAAATGATTTAAATACAGTTCATGAATTAGTTGTAGCCGAGAAATTGACGCAAACTCTAGAGACGTTAGACATTCATCATATAAATGTGAAATAAGCTGATAGTTGGTTGAAATCCGTGCAAATCGGAAAAGAACGCGACACGTTCTTTGCTTGCAAAAGAAAATCATCAAGGAGACTGGTAACTATTCTTAGAAAACGCCGGGTATTGAAACCAAAAGTACTCGCTATGTACCTTCTGCAATCTGAAAAATGGATGGTTTGCTTAAAACTAACAAAATTAGAAAAGATTGCTATATTTCTGGATCTTTTCAACGTATATCTAAAGACTGACAGAAAAATTTTAACTAATTCGAAAACCAAAATTAAATTAATTCCGAAAGCCTCAAATTACAAAAATAAATGACGCTATTTTACCCCAGATCAACACAAATTATCTAGACAAGAAACAAGTCGCAATTCAACCTCTGCAATATGTAAAAATACTAGTTGAAAATAAAGGAATTGATGCTAATATTCATTCATTCAAGTACAGAGATTCCGATATTAAAAAGCAATATTTTATCGCAAAGTGATGAAGGTAATGGAAAAATCAAGTTCATATCCGCATTCAGCGAAAAAATATAAGCGAAATTGATAAAATTGTTTATATTGTTGATGATACTTTCGTACTGTACTGGTTTACAGCAGAGGATGAACTTTCCTGCTCTTTTCAGTCCAAAAGGGTTTCTCCAGGAGAGAAGATACTGGCGGGATGTCGATGAAAGATGACGTTTCCGTTTAATAAGTTACCCAGTAGACATTTTGGGGCATCGATTGATCGGTCGAACGTGGATTGTTTATTTCCCGTATTTAGGCTACATTGAATGCTTGAAATCTATATTTCTTCCCTCATATGAAGAAACCAAAATGCAAAAGAGGGATGACACATATGTGAACACGCATTCAGTAATAGCTCCAATACAGATATTCGAAAATGGTTATATTAGTGATATGCTGAAATTCCGAGAGGAATAGATGTCTTGCTCTATTTCAGAAGAAGTAAGAATTAATATAAAACAGAGAAAAAGGAAATTTTATGGAACTTCATGACCTAATTTTTCATAAGGATAAAGTAATGGGAGATTCAGGTAGGCAGTTAGTTCTTCCAAGGAACCGAAGAAAAAACGTTTTAAAATTATCATATGAATCAGTTTTCGGAGCTCATATGGGAATAAAGAAGACAAAAGAGTGAGACATAATTTTTACTGATCCAATATGGCCAAAGATATTGCAGAATATTGGCAATGATGCGAGGTATGTCAATTAAGAAGTACCTAAAAAATAACCGATAGAATTCCTACTACCCCAGTTCTAAGGTTTTATTTACTATTCGAAATTGTTAATATCGATATTATAGGTTCTATAAAGCCTCCTTCGGTCAGGAAATTTAAATATGTTCTATGTCTAGCAGATCAACATTCACGTTGGCTAAAAACCACTCCATTCCATTTTTAACAGCAGAACCTACTTCCCATACTTTGTTGGAAATATTTACAAGAACTGGTATTGCGATAATTATAGCAAGTGAACAAGGAACCACCTTTATTTCTTAACTGACGCAAGTATTTATAAAGCGTCTTGGATGTCATCTAAAATTTCTATTCCAGGATATCCAGCTGTTAATGGTCTTGTAGAGAGATGCAATAGAGGTTTGAGATCTTTTTGCGTCATATAATCCGCACAGATTCATCTAATTAATATAAATATCTATCATATTTGCTATTTGCTTATTGGGAGGTTCCTAATTCTGTTACAGAGGTTTCTCCCTTTAAATTAATGTAAGGGAGAAATGTGGCCCACTGAGTGTTCTGAAATCCAGCTGGAGTAATGAGATACCAATAGCTTTAAATATGAAGCAATCAGTTATTGATTATTTACAGGAAAGGAAAATAAACCTAGAATGAGCAGCTGATCAAGATCCTTGATAGCATCCGAGAAACAGGCAGTTTATTCGAATTACTTCAATCGCCGAGTTATTACTGAAGAATTTAAAGCAATACCTGAAGTTTCTTTGCTGATTCTTGACTTATCTAATAAAGTTTTCACAATATGGCCTGGTCCAGGAGAGATCATAAGTGCTGCCCACATCATTCATGAGATTAATCCAAATCAGCAAACTCTATCTCAAGACATAAAATGTATTCTCCAGAAATTGAAACTTGAACATTTAACGAGAGATAAAAAAAACGAATTCGACAGCTCATAACAAAGCACGAATTGTTTTTTACGGATAAAGTGAAAATTTCAAAGGTGAACTGTCACAAAATAATTTATTGGATTCCTGAAACTTTAAAAGCAAAAGTTGATGAACAAATTAAAGGGCTGTTAGAAATGGATTATGTAGAAGAGAGCAGCGCTGAAATTGCATAGCCTATAGTCTGTGTGTAAACAAGAAAGTTGAAGGAATTCGATTGTGTGTTTATTATCGTGCATTGAGTGCTGTAATAATTACTGATGATTTTTCTATGAAAAGAGCAACAGAACTTATACGTTCAGTAGAACAAGCTAATATAATATCAACACTGGATTTTATAAGAAGATATTGGGCTATTCCCATGGATCCTGAAAGTAGTGATTATACTTCTTTTAAAACCCCTCGAAACTACACAGATTTAAAGTTATGAGTATTGGTCTGAAAAATGCCGTAGTAACATTGCAAAAGGAAATAAATAAAGCATTCTGCGGATACAGAGATTTTACTAGAATATATATTGACGATATCGCAGTTTTTTCAAAACCCTGGAAATCTTATATGATTCATTTAGATATCACATAGTTGGAAGAACTTTGCTTTACTGTCCGTATCATCAAATGTGATTCTGCAAAACCACAAATTAAATTGAATATCTGGATCATGCAATTGATTCTAGGAAACAAAATGGATCCTGAGAATATAAAAGCAATTTTCAGATTATCAAAATCGAAGACAAACAAGCAGCTCAGAAGTTTATTAGGTCTATATAACTAATATAGAGAATATATTCCAAACTATTCTGTATATCTTTTTACTGAACTTGCAAAGAAGAATATAGCTGATGAAATACCGTAGAACGAAGAACATGACAGGATAATATTTACCTTTAATAACCAAGCCTTTGAGTAACTTAAGCTCGTTCGAATTAAAACTCCATCGTTGTACACACCAATTGTGGAGCAACCATTCATTATGCATTGTCATGCCTCTGAAACAGGAGTTGCAGCATGTTTATCTCAAACTTTTAATGAATACGTATACTACCCCAGAGCCTATACATGCCACAAGTTAACTTGAACTAAGCAGTCGTGGTCTATTGTTGAGAAAGAAGCATATATTTTTTATCGGAGTTTAAAGAAGTTTGAAATATGGATTTTAAGATCAAAAGTTGAACTATGCATTGACCATAATCCATTACCTTACTCAGCAAAATGTGCACCGCAATCATCTGGACAACAGTGTTGGGCTTTAGCCTTGCAAAAATACAATATCGACATGAAGCATTGTCCAGGAGTCCAAATGGTAACGCCTTATCCCTACTGATAAAAGAATGAACATCCTTTTCTTACATGAATAGAAAAGTTAGAAACCGGATGTTTAGTAGTGCGAATTATAAAAATCAGCGATCCTGTTCCTGTTAATAGTTTCCTTTCTGCAAAAGTATATTTAAGTTACCTAAGGTGTTCTAAATAAGCCGAACGAATCAATCTGAATATCACTAATTGAGTACAGGACACAAAAATGGCCACAGCTGGATCTTACAGCTGAGTTAAGTCATTAACATGTGACTGAGTGAATTTAAACTGAGTTGCTCTAATTAGGAAAATTCTGGTAAAATCAGAAAAAAATGCGTTTTTCCTTTTCGGGTATTTTTACTCGAGTATTAATTTGCTGTATATAATCGATTTGTCTGCATCATTGTTAGGGCATAAATAAATAGACTTAATTTGCATTACTTAAGAAGCCAGAAGCCCCGGATTATTTAAGCCCAGATGGAAATTAAATAAATTCAAACTATTCGTCTTCAGTTCTTTCTGCCTATTTAAGATTCTAAACTTGTTCGTGTAATTAAATCATTGTCAAAGAAGTAATCCTAAAGGTGATTAAAGATTAAAAATATTTATAAAGAATATCTTAGGCCAAAGTATGTAATATCATTTCAAGTATGGCGTAGCTCTCTCTCTCTCTCTCTACATCAATGTGATATTATATTTTAGCTATGTTTGCTTTAAACAGATGTACTATAATAATTAATACAAACGCCAATTTTATGAAAAGAAAATTGCGCGTTGTTTTCATACTAATGTAAATAAAAGACGAAAATTTAGCCAACAATTTCATTTTTGCGGCAATGAAGAAACGACTTAAAAGTTGCAGAAATTAGAAATCGTGTGCCAACAAGGGTAGGGTTTAAAAAAGGAAATAGAAGTTACTTTCTCATGAGTTATAATCAAGGCTTCTTCGCATCTCTCTCAGCTTTTCTTTTTTTTATGACCTTACACATCTAACAATGATCTCAAACAGCACTTTCAAAAAAAAAGTTTGCTTTACTCTCAAAAGCTAAAAAATCTAACATATTTTTTAAGAATTAGATTGCGTAATTTTCAACCAAAAATGAAAATTAGAATTTAATGATCTTAAAATATTCTTAGGTAAATCTCTAAATATTCTCAGGTATAAACTTATACATGAAATTTAATGACTCTAAATTAGCTTTGTCCTCATTTACTATGTGAGGAAGTATTAATACATCATAAATTAAAAATATAAATGGGAATTTTTGTAGCTCGTTTAGTAAGAAAAAACAGCAATGCCTTTAATTCTAAGAAATAACACATTTTAATGATGGATTTATGAATGAATGCTTATTATTTTCAAGTGCATGCATAACCGATTTGAAATGAATCCTGAATTACGAGAGGTATTTCTTGAGATTTTGATATGCATACCAAAGTAAATTTACTATTTCGGATCGAGATAACATATTTATGTAAACGTTTTAAAGTCTCTCTCCTCCTTTTTCTTGTTAAGATTTTTCCATACAATATTTCTTGAATTTTCGACATTCGAAATAAACTGAAAAAATATGACGTTCAAAAATTCATACAGTAGAACCAGTTTAATTCACTTTCATTCTTTTCCAACAGGATTTCAAATTACGTACTTATTTATTTAAAAAAACCCGGATTATTTCCTGCTCAGTTTTAACAGATTCGATATCAATTAAGTGGATCTCTGGCCTTGATCGCTGAGAACATTAACGTCTGCATGATATCGGGCGAATTTCTTGATTAAAGAAACGTTAATTTAGAAGTCAAACAACAAAAATCAGAGTTATATTTTCAAATTTTCACAGGACTAGTTTCAATGGTAACCGAACCACCATCCTGAGCTGCAAAAGCGCAAATGAACGAGATGAGATAAGATAAGATGAACGAGATGAGAACGAGATGAGATAAGATAAGAAAACCTGGACAGGAGAGAATCTACTGGCGCCATCTGTTGAGGAAACCAGAACTAAACATAATTTCTTTAAAGGCTGAAGGAAAAGGTGGACTGGAATTAGGGTCATTAGCTAGAACAGAAAGATTTTCTTGAATGTGAAATGCCTTTAGAAAATCCAGTTTACCAATGGAAGATGTTTTTGGAATACTTTTCGCAGCAGAAAAATTGAAAGTATGATTTTCGAACCAACAATGTTGGGCAACAGATGACTTCTGTGTTTCCTTTTTTCTAACATATACCTCATGTTCCTTAACGCGAAATTTTAAGGCTCTCTTAGTTTGGCCAATGTAAATTAAACCACACTGGCAAGGAATCGTGTAAATACCCAAAAATTCATATCCGGAACTAGGTCCTTGAGTATGGAACTCGGAATTTTATTGATGGGAGAATAAACGACCCGAAAGTTAAATTTCCGTAAAATACGTGCAACTTTATAGCTAATTGATGGAAAGAAGGGAATGACAATAGAATTTTTATAATCTCCTAAAACAGGAGTCTGCCTTTTGGTGTGTTGAGATGAGAATTGTTTAACTGCTTGATTAATAATGTTGGGTGAAAAGCCCCTGTCAATAGCTATTGCTTTTAAATAATTTAGTTCTTCATCGAGGGATAGTTTGGAGGAGCAAACGTGAAGAGCACGGAAAACATAGGCATAAAATGAAGCTAACTTTTGTTTAGTCCGGATGACATGATTTGAAGTGTGGTGGAAGGAAAACCGATGAAAAGTTTACGGTAAATCGTAGTACTGAAGTTGGATGTGTTACGTGTGACCAGAATGTCGAGAAACGGAAGAGAATTGCAATTCCCAAGTTCAAAAGTGAACTGAATAGCAGGATCAATGGAATTCTTTGTTGAAAGAACTTTATTTAAATCATCTTTATTACCTTCAAACAATCATCTACGTAGCGGAACCATACCGGGAAGTTTAAAGTTTCAAACAATTTTGATTCATAATTATGCATGTAGATATCACCCAGGATGGGACTGAGGGGGCTTCCCATGGCTAATCCCTCAGTTTGCTTGTAATATTTATTTTGGAAAACAAAATGCATTTGTTTCAAACAGAGTTGAGTGAGAGAAATTAGCTCATCAATTTCGATGCAAGAGAAATGAAATTCGTAAAGTCTGGTTTCTAGACATCTTAATGGACCCTCCACTGGAACATTGGTGAATAATGATTTTACATCAAAAGAAATCATGAGTAAATTTCTAGGTGAAATGTTTTTAACCTTTTTTACAAACTGTATTGAATTTTTTATGGTGTAAATGTTATTGTCTAATAGAGTTGAAAATCTAGAAACTAAATATTTAGCTAACGGATACGAGGCAGTACCTAAATTAGATACAACAGGCCGGAAATGAATACCATTTTTATGAATTTTGGGAAAAGCATATAATCTGGCAGAATTCGCAACAGATGGGATAAGCGAATGTTTTAAGTTGCTTGAAAGGATTTGTGAAGATTTGGTCGCAGTTTGTATTTTTGACAGGTCTGAAGGTGAAGGATCTTTAGAAATCGGATTATATGGTTCTTCGTTTAAGAGTTTAGTGACACCATCGATGTAAGTGTTCTTATCCATGACGACTATCTGGCCACCTTTGTCGGCATTTGAAATGATAATATCCCGGTTAGAATGAAATTCGCGCATTGCAGCTCTTTCTCTCGCGGTTAGATTTGGTAATCTAAGGTTTATTGTTGAGTTTCACATTATGAGCGAAGGTGCCTAATCATTTCTTTCTGTGAATCTGAAACTTTACTGAACTTGAAAACTTTTTCGATAGGAGCCAAAATCTTTGGAATCGAGGGATTAGAGGTTTGTGAGATGTTAAAATTATATTTCAGAATTCTCTCTTGTTCTTCTGATAAACTAACATTAGAAATATTAACTATTGGCTTAGCGTTTACAATGGGAATATTTTTTGAACTACTTGAACTGGAATACTCTAAAAGAAGTTTTTCGAATTTAACTGCAAGGGTGTTTTTATGACGGTTAACTGCATTCTCCGTTCTAAACCAAGATTTTTGTCCAAGGGCAGTGAATTCTGGATATGAATTCGCGAGTTCCAGCTGAAGCTTATAGAGCTCATGTGGATAAATGTTGAAGTGTATCCCTTATGATGGACCGAAGTAAGGCTAGCTTGCAGTTTAACAGAATTCTTGAAACGCGACTGGAAGATTTTTGATTAGATTTGATTTGAATGAAATTGGGGATAAATTTTTTACATTTACACTTAAGTAAAAAGTCAAGATGATTAAGGAATTTCTGTCGTTTCAGGCGTTATTTAGTGAAACGATTAATGGATGAAGGTATGATAAACAATGCAGAAACTCAAACTAAATTAACTAACCAATAATAAAGTACGCACAAAACAGCAGATAATGCCACACTGAAATGAATAGAAAGAAAAATACAGTGTGTCCATAATTAAACTTCAAATTTTCGAGCAGTCTATAGCAAAAACTATGCAGGGGAATTGCATGAAAATTGGATAATGACAAAAAGAAATGATGGGAATTTTATCGAGGGGGAAAAAAGTTCCAAAAACCACCCCTAAGTGGCGTATAATAGCTTTATTGAGAACACATAAATAATCTGCAAATGTTTACAAAACATGCTCGATATGATGCCCACCATTGTCTGCTACCATCTGAAAGCATAAAATCGCATGTTCGACTGTCGAAAGCAGCATAAACTGGAGAATGTTATGCTCGTGGCATTCTGTTCTTTCTCTAAGCTCGGATAGAGATGTGATGGGATCACGTTAGACCATGGCCTTTGAGGTATCCTCACAGCCAAAAGTCGCAAGGATTCAAGTCGGGGGATATGGGAGGTCAAGCTGTAGGAAACTCCCGGCTTATGATTCTGTTGTCACCGAAATGGCGGCGGAGCGCTTGTTTCACAGAACGGGCGATGTGTGGAAAAGCACCATCCTGCATAAACAACGGATATCCTGCATAAACACAATTAACGGATTCTTCTAAAATTGAAACGTATTGTTGACCGGTGACGGTGCATGTCACAGACTCTGTGGCATTGTGCTCTTTCCCCCAAAAAAGTGTTTTTTCCCTCTACAAAATTTCCATAATTTAATTCTGCCATTACTCAATTTTCATGCAATTCTGCTGCATAGTTTTTGCTACAGACTTCTCGCAAATTTCGTTTAATTATGGACACCCTGTATTTGTAACTAAAATGCATGAAATCAGATAAACAAAGCACAATATTAAAATGTGTGAAACACAAATAGAACTTAAAAATTGCAAAAAAAGTACTTACCGAAGCTCATGCAATCACAAAATGGCGGTTACACCACGTGCAAAAAAGGAAGCGAAAAATAAGCCTGTTTGCGGCTCCGAAACACATACAATCGCAATTAATTTGTTGTTTGACTTCTAAATTAATATTTGTTCGGCGTGCTATTGTATCTTAATTAAAGAAACTTTTTTAAATGTTTCTTACTCCCAAATGAAGAAATGTTTTTAATGATCTCCGACGTTTTCTCCATTTTGTGGTAGAGAAAAAGAATGTTTTTTTACATTGTTATGGCCCCTGTCAAATATTTAGATTACATAAAATAATATATTTTGAGCATAATAAAAAATTTATTTAACAGTTAGGCATGGGTAGTTCATACCCTGCATTTGAAAATGTTAAGAACACTCACATTCTCTATTTTGAAACTGTTAAATATTGCACAGATCGATAAGAAACGTTTTTATGATCTATAATACATACTTGTTGTTTAAATGTCCAGAAGAAATAAAATTAAATCAATAAATTTACAGAAACTGATAGCTTTCTTTGAAATCACGTATAGAAAAATCATAAAAATGCAATATTAAAATAAGACTTAATAACTTTTCAAGTAACTCGAAAGTAATATATACTACTTGGAAACGAAGAACTTGATATATGCAAATAAGCTTATGATTATAGGGAAGAGTTTTTGATTTAAAACGAGTTGTAAAAATCATAACTTTAAAGAGAATGGCTCTTAAGCAAGATCGATAGCAAAGAGATAGGTCGTTCTCTGGATGTAATTCTCAATTTCTTTCCACCCAATTTGTAAAGAGAAATCTTAAGAGAAAAGCTCTGAAAAAATTAAGTAGTGTTAAAACGTTTCTGGGACAGATGGTGAGAGCTCCATTGTTATTCGTATTGAAAGCTAAAAGTTTCTCAAAAATACAAAAAGGCTTCCCTATGTGAAACGAAAATTTTCTTAATGTCACAGACTTCCATTAGTGAAATAATACTATTTAACATGGCAGAATATTGCCATTCATAGAGGCTTCAAGATACTCTTGGGATGACTTAGAAATGAAAATGAATAAAATGAAAGGATTATTTTCTGCGATGAAAATTTCAGTCCGAATGGTCCGTAGGGATGAGCTATAAATAGGCCTACCTCCGGAAAGAAAATAAAATATTTTCAACACGCAATGCAGTGAGGAGATCTATCACTGTCTTGCCTGACTCTAGATACCACAGAAAGTCCAACGTTTAATAATAAAGACTATCAAATTTTGCTGGTGCATAATTTATTACCCTTTTTTGAATGAATTGGTGGACCTTATTTGACGTTCAAAAGAGAAAATGTCTCAGTTCACACATCTAACAGTCTATGGCGGTGGTTTTTGCAAATGGAATGTCCAGCGTATGACTTTGAAATTTCAGAAAGTGATTGAGGAGTGCTTCTCAGAACTGTTTTTACAAACACTTTGCACCTGCAAATTACGAATGAAAAAAACTGGCGCAGAATTTATATGAAAGGAAATATTTTAAATAATTTTACGAAGACTAGTTTACTCAAAATCTGCTCTTTTCCTTATTTTCAAAGTCAAGGGTATTGCATCTTGTTGTAAATTTAAGTGTTCATATAATTTTAGCAGTTTGCTTGAGAAAAGCTGTCAATTTCTAAATCTGACAATTTTTTTCTCTTTTATTTTTCATGTACACCTGCTGTTGTAAGCCGTTAATAACTATGTTTATTATAGAGTAACAAAATTCTACGTCTATTGTTTTGAACGTTTTTAATATGAAAAGAAACGGGTGTTAATATATTTTTAAACATGGTGTTAGTTGCATTTTACTAAAAGTGTATTTGTTTGTATATAGTGGACAGACAGAAGTAGATAATGCAGTTATGCTCTTGCAACTGAGCCAAACAGTATTTATTTTAAGACAAATACAAAATAAAACGTTTAATTAATTAATTATCGTTTTTAAAGCTGCCTCAAGTCCCAATGCATAAATACCTTTCAAAGAGTTTTCTTTTTGAAAAAATTTCATCATAATTTTTATTGGCTATTTTAAGATATTGTAGAAACTTTTGAATTTTCAAAGCAAGAAAACTGAAAAAATCTGCAACGCCTTCTCCTGGAATCGAACTCCGGACCTCCCGAGTACGCGTCAGTTGCGCTTCCAGTTACATCACAAAGGCATGCGAAAAGGGGCAAAATACTTTAAACACTCCCCCTTTTAAAAGGCGAATTGGGATGTGGAGACCCAGTCGCCAGATTCTGGTGGTGACGAATTATCGTCCTCCCCCCCCATATTTATTTCGCGTGCCAATGTAGAGTCTTTTTAGAATTTTCCGATGTCAGGAAACTGAAGAAATCTGGAACCTCCTTGCCAGAATTTCGAACTCCGAACCTCCCGAACACGCGTTGAGTGTGCTTCCAGTTAAACAACGGAGGCATGAGGAGAGAAGGAAGAAAGTACGTTACAATATTCAGTGCGAGAATAAAATAAATGAAGGAGAAATTTTACATATTTTTCACACGTAAACTTGTGAGAAGACAAATATGGGAGAAAATATGTGCAATAATTTTACATTACGAAAAAAAAATTCGGTTACCATTTTAAAAGGAAAAAATCCTTTGAGACTAGCCTGCACAAGCAAAATCAATACAATTTATAAGCACACAGTTTCCTTCAAAATTCAATGCATATGAAATTTCACTCATTATATAATTTGAGCAAATGTTCTTTATTAATTATATCTTAAATGCCGGTCCAGGTATGATTTGAAAAGAAGCGCTTTTGATACAGAAATGTATATTTATGAAGCAACGATGGTTTATTAATTAAACATAGATTTATGTGAAGAAACATTATTTCAGATATATCATATCGTAGTTGTAAAAAATTATATCAAATTGTAAAAAAAAATTAGGTTTTAATTTCACATTTCTTTAATTGTTATTTTGCATATTTATAGGATATTTTGAAATTTATTTATATCGAATTTTCCACTTTTTTTGGGGGGGAGTTGTATAAACCAGGTTCTAAATTTCTTAATTTATACTATATATATATATATCAAATACATTATTTAAGTTATTACATGCATCCAATATATAATATCAAGTATAAATAAAATAATCATAAAACATTTCTTCAAAATTAAAAGCAAATTAAACAAACAAAAAAAAATAGTATACTTCCCTACAGACGTTCATTCTCAATTAAAATTACACTGCAAAAACGCAAACCATACAATACCCATAAATGAATGTAATTAATGAGAGAAAAAATATTTTAATTGCGCTAATAGTCAATAGAATAAAGCCACAGTTCATAAAAAGTTTTTAAGAAACGAGCTTGTAACTCAGTTGAGAAAAACAAAAAGCCCTCATTAGTCTCCACAAATTTCTCTCCGGTGGCGTTGCATGTTTGTGTTTTCTCCTTTTTTCTTTACCCCATATTTTTATTAACTGCAGGCTAGTCTGACGCGTAATGAAGTAGTTTTGTATTTTATGTTCTTCAATGATTCCGCTGCTTTTCCATTCTTTTTGATTGATTTTAATGAATAAATACAAAAAGTCATAAATTCAACTTCAGGGACCATTTGCAGTTATTTTGAATGTACGATCTTATACAGAAAACGCCATTCGTTTTTTGCTGTAGTTCGCAATCCTACTCGAAAACATGACTTGTTTTTCTTTGAGGATGGACTAAATGAGTAAACAAATTCAGTAGGCCTCCATCAGCTGTATAATGTCACATTTGTGCAAATAGACTATTTTAAGCAATCTGCTTTTTCTTGCAACTATTATATGATGGATTAAGAAATGAAATACATATAGTTTGTACGGAAAACTATGTGTTATACTTGTGTGAAATAAGCAAGGGGACTCTCATAGTTTCCTTCGATTTAAAATTCAGAAGCTGAGAGGATTAGTGTGTGACACTTTTGTATTATTTCCCAAGAATTAGGTAAATAGGATGCCCTTTCTTCTCGGGAAATCTTTCTAACAGGCATCTTTCCTATGACAGTTATGCTTCCTCATGCTTTTCTGTAATAAATTTTCTATCCCCTTGTTCCTTAATCTAATTCAGTTTTATATTTCTTCGTCAGTTTATGACTGTTTTCATCTAAAATGAAATTTCATCAGAAATAGAAACATGCTTTCGAAAAATGTTGAGGGGTGAGTGTGTCATACAAAAAGCATTACAATAAAAAAATCGTTGTAATTCATCCCTAAATGTTTCTTCAAGTAGACAGTAACCAGAAAATTTTGGATGAAATCAAGTAAGCAGTAGATTTTGAACAGAAAGGCAACTCTGACTTCAATGAGGATGCATGAGTTCTTAAAATTATCTAGCTTATTAGATAAAAAATAGAGAAATTATGATAAAAAATAGAGTAGATTAACTAGATCAAAGGAGGCTCACTTTAAATTCGCATTTTACCGGTATTATAAACAGGATGTTATAAAAAGAAGATAAGCTGAAACTTTAATGGTCCACGTACAATTTTTAATATTTTAATGCATTTATCAAAAAGCTTCCTATTGTTAATGATTATTACTGAAATAGTCACTTGTAATTTATATTTTTATTTTTTAATCTATTCCTGTATAGTAATGGACTGTAGAATATATCTTGTAGCTTTAATGTTTAGATGATTTCATATGTTCCTTGAAGATTTTTTCTTGTTTCTTTAAAAATATTTTGTTATGTTAAACTTTTGAAGACAAGGAAAACAAAAATATGAAAATCAGTTGTGCCTTCTTGAGCTTCAAACTACGTATTGCTTAGATTGCTGGTTGGACGTACTAGCCATTTACACCACAAAAGCACATACGGTGGGGCAAATGTGATAACTCTTTATAAACAGAAAAACCTATTTATATGGCAACTTATTTGTTATCGAAAGATATAAACTTTTAATGGATAAAAATCTTTATCTCAGTTCATTTCCAATCAGAGTTCTATCATTCTTTTAATCACCAGCGTAATAAAGCATTTTCTTCTTTTCCTTAATTTCTTTACATTAATGATAAGTATCTATCCATCATAATTGCGTTGTGCGTCAGGGAAGTCAATGTACCCCTTACATTAACTTTACATGATGTTTCAAGGTAATGAGTGTGAATTCAAGTGCTTCGTGAGGCAGCGCAGAACATGACATAATTATCCAAGCACGATTTTTTGGCTAATTAAAATTGACTTGGCCCTCTTTATATCACTCGTCACAAAGATGTCGTCTCCAGATGTCCTGTTGTGAAATCATGCCACAAAGGAGTTAAATGCGCAGAAATTTGTGCCAACTCAAGCACCCTTTAGACAACTAGGCAAATGAGTTCATTAGAAGACATTAAAAATATAACAGTTTATAACAGAGACATAGGGACTTATAATGCATGCAGTATAGAAGAAACATACAACAGCAAAAAACAAGTTCTATTACTTCAAATTTCAAAGACTTGGAATTTTAGGAGGCATTGTTACGAAGTTTTTTTCGGTGTTACGAAATTTCTTAATTTCTCAGAAGAAATATGAGATTCCTTTACTAAAATAAAATTATTGACGAAACGAAACTCGATCAAGATAGTTTGAACAGTGCTTTAAAAGAAAATAAATTTATTGTCTGCAGAACATCTAAAATATCTCCTTTAAAACCGAATCATTTCAAGTGAAATGCTTGCGATTTTGTAATTCGATAACAACCTTTTGAGAAAAATAATGGTAACCAAAATTGGGTTGTTGCTTAGAAAACAGGAAGAATTAGACTTTTTACGAATCTAAAACGTAATGACTAAGCTTGGACTAATAATCACGAGTAACTTGAGATTTCTAAGCGGTCGCAAAAATAAAGCCTTCTAAGTAATTATTTTGTCTTTTCGTTATGGTTATTTTGTCTTTTCGTTATGGTTATTTTGTCTTTTCGTTATGGTTATATTTTCCTTTTCGTTATGGAAAGAATTAATATCATTTTTAAGAGAACTTCTTTTTAAGAGTCTTCTACATGTGCATGGAAATGCATGGGGTTTAAAGCTTTTCCTAAATGAATTAACTATAAGATACAAAACGCTACTAAGTTTAGATTCATTCGCAAAAAATGTTATAAAGAAGTGAGAAGTAAAAATGCTTAACTAATGAAGACCGAAAACAATAAAAACTAAGCAAAAGTGAAAGCTCTCTTACTTTCTTTTATTTATATTGCTGTTCAAAGCTAACAATTTGAATTTTGTAGCTTCGAGGAGTTAACATCGCTGTATTAAAAGGCAAACAAAAGTGACGAATAAAGTTAAATAATTGCTTAGTGTTTCGGAATTTTGTCATGTTCCTTGTTGTTATAGTATAAAAAGAATTCTTTGTTAGTTTCTAAATAATTATGAATATTACTAAACCAGACGGGCCAAATAAGGTTATTAGAAACAGGACGTAAAATTCGTCGAACGCCTTTGGAAGATCTTACCGTAACTTCTTCTAATAAGGAAATTAGTAACTCCTATTACCAGCCGAATAAGACGAAACGAACAAGATCTCCGAAACACAGGCAGTGAGTTTTAAAAATATTACGTCATTTGTACTAACTTTACTTTTCTAATTAAATACCTATAATGTTAATACCTGTTTTATAGCCGAAATGTTTTCTGTATAAAATATCAGATCAGGGGCATTTTTCTGTTAAATATAAAATATAATTTGAAGTATTTCAAGAGATTTTTAGGCTAATATGAATACCACGCTAATAAAAGTGCAGTTTTTTTGTATAAATTTTAGAGCTGAAAATTAAGGAATTTTTCTCGTTTGCAATTATAAAGGAGAATGAATTTAATTAATCATTGCAAGTATTTTTGTATTTTAAACTAAGAATTATTTTATTTTAAGCATTTAACTTAAATTTTCCTACAGAAATTGCTTAACGACGATCTTTCAATTCGTATTTTTAGGAAATAGTTCCAAATCATCTTACGGAAGGATAAATATTGTTAAGGAATCAGAATAATTTCGAAATTAATATTATGTAAAAATTATAGATTATTCAGTTGCTTCAAAATACACTGGTGTGCAAAAATTAAGGACGAGACGGTTTTTTCAATATAACTTTGTACAAAAGCTTTCCAAATCAACACATTTAATACCGTAAGATCCCAATGCGTAAGGACATGAATAATGTAAGCAACACTTACTAAAAGAGAAATCAGAGGGATAAAAAGAAGCTTTATTGAAAAAGTAGCATGGAGAGCAATGCGACTGAAGGCCGAAACATCCCTGTGATGGGTGTCCAGCAAGAAACATCCGGTCTTTAATAGGGGATATGATCTCCCCTGACTGCTAGGCAGGTTTCACATCGTCTGCCCATGCTGAGAATGAGGGTGTCAATGAGTTGTTGAGGCATTGCTGCCCATTCGTCTTGCAGCGCCAATCGAAGCTCCGGAATCGTTACTGGTGGTAAGGTACGAGCTGCCAAGCGTCTGGCCTAGAAAATCCCATACATGCTCGATGGGATTGAGATCCGGAGATCGTGCCGGCCAATCCATACGTTCAATATCCTCACTCTCTAAGAGTTGTTCGGCAGCTACTGTGCGATGACATGGTGCATTGTCGTCCATGAAAAGGAACTGCGGACCCATAGCGCCTCTAAAAAGACGCACATATGGAAGAATAATCTCGTTACAATAACGGGTCCCGTTGACTGAACCTGCGTCGAAGATGTGAAGGTCTGTACGACTACCAAGCATGATGCCTCCCCAAACGAGAACACCGCCACCTCCATACCTGTCCCTTTCAATGATGTTCGAGGGATGATTGCGGCTTCCCCGCTCTCTCCAGATGAGTATGCGATGAGAATCGCTACTCAGACTGAATCTGCTCTCATCTGTAAAGAGTACTCGTCCCCATTCATTGTCTCTCCAATTCCGGTGTTCCCGGCACCACAGAGAACGCCTTCTCCGATGGGCAGGCGTTAGAGGTACACACCGTACAGGGCGTCGTGCAAACAGACCACCACCGTGCAGTCTTCTGGCCACGGTAAAACGCGATATCGGTCGTCCAGTCGCCTGTGTCGTGTGTCTAGCGATTTCTCCCGCTGTCTGCCGCCTGTTTCTTCTGGCCTGTAAGGCAATATACCGGTCATCTGCGGGTGTGGTTCCTCGTGGACGACCACTACTAAACCCCCGGATAGCTGTTCCTGTAGTTTGAAATTGTCTCCAAAGTCGTGAAACGATGCTGTGAGCAATTCCGAACTCTGCAGCCCCACTTGTCACACTGCGGCCTTCCTCCAACTTCCCAATGTTTCGACCTCGGGTAAAAGCTTCCAGATGTCGTCTAACAGATTGATTATTCGCCATTTCTCGCTGAGGCAGCAATTCGGTGTGATTTTAACTGCTATACGGCGTGAAATCTCTTTGCCAGAAATAGTGATCTTACACCGACAACATGCTTTATACTACTCAGACACTCCCCCATTACGTCTACCTGCATATCTGCGCATGTGCTACCGTGCATCACCTTACTTAATCTCCTGATTGGTCTTTCTGTCCGCTCTGCCTCTTCGTTCAGCTGATATGCTAATTTTTCGACTTCGTCCTTAATTTTTGCACACCAGTGTAACTTAAGAACATATTTCAATACTTCATCCGAAACAGTCGCAGCACAACAAAATTAAGCTTAAATCACTTAAATTATCTGCTTGAATAGATATACAAGTATTTTTCCAAAGTTCTTAAACTCAGTTCTCTTAACTCAGTTCTTAAAAAACTCAAGTAAGACAAGTAGTTAAATAAAACTACATATTTTACGCCTTATGCAATATAATGAAGATAATATTTAAGGAATATTCTGCCTTCTTATCGCGTGCCATTGCGGTGTAATTTGAAGCACGTCCAGCCAGCAGTCAGAAGGTTTGAAGATCGAGTCCGGGCGAGAAAATTGCTCATTTCACATGTTTCCTACTTCGACAAATCTAATGACTCTGCATGTGGCGCTCAAACTAAAATATGTGGTGGACGATAATTCGTCACCACCAGGATTTGTGACTGAGTCCCGTCCTTCCTAGTCCCCCTTCACGCGGAGGGGAAAATATAAAGGAATTTCTCTTTCCTTCAACTAGCGTGTCTGCAGAAGCTGAAGCAGAAACGATTTTATTCAAGATAAATTAGAATTTATTCATAACAGAATTTCTAATGATTAGCCGAATGCCTTCTTATCACTTTTCCGAAAGCTTTTTATTACTTTGGAGCCTTTTTCTTATTTTAGGCTTTGGTAGTAAGGCTATAAAATATATCTCCCACATTCTTAACGTGCCTTCGTGGTGTAATGGTCAGCACACTGAGCCGGTATTTCAGAGGTCCGTGGTTCGATTCCCGGCGAAGGAATTGCATATTTTTCATGTCTCCTGCTACGAAATAACCTAATGTCTCTACAAGGCTATTCAAGGTATCTTAGATTGTCTGTTTTGAGGGGTTTCAGCTTAATCACAGCACTGATTAGAAATCTTAGAAATCCTACTACTCAATTTTCAGGTGAAAGTTTGATTCACAAGATCAAACTTCCTTATACTCGAGGTTGGCTTCGTAGGGGTAATGATTTTTTTTCGGTTTATGATTTAAACTTCTTCTAGCGAATTTCAATGATTAATACTGCCTTTTCATTAGTACTGTAGAGTCATTAGGATTTTTTTGAAGCAGAAGACGTGAAAAATGTGCAGTACCCTCGCCCAGAACTCGAATCCTGGACCTCTAGAATACGCGTCGGGTATGCTTCCAATTACACCACGAAGGCATGAGGAAAAGAGGGAGGAAATACCTTATGGCATTGTGAAACAGAGTGAATGTCTTTTCCCCTAAAATTCAAAAAACATATTTCTTATTTTAGTTGGAAATTTGTAACAGAAGTTTTCATTTTGGGAAATTTTAGACTTAACGTGCTGTTTTGGAAATGAGAAGTAGTGGTTTATTGTGTCTTTTAGTTATACTAGTTGTCCCGCCTTACGAAATATTAATGTCGGATGTGAGCTGCAGTCAATAAAATTTCTGTTTTAAAAACATAGTTCAATATATATACTCCTAACTTAGAGTTCGTATTTTACTGTTTTTCAGCGTTCTGTTCAGTTTGTGCTAGTTTTGTTCACTCCCGACCAGGCTTATTTTAAAATCTTCTTTATTTTAATTACGGGTTCATTTTGACAAATTTAGGCTTTCCATTTAATTGATCCTTCATCTATGTTTTCTGGGAGATCTATGTTTCACTGTGAACAAAAGCGCCTGAAATTAACAGATTTCTGTTAAATTATTTCTTAATTGATACACCGTTTATCATCCGGAATGAATCAGCACCTTTTAAGCCTGGACATCAAAATGCATTTATTCCTCGTTATTACTAGAAAATAAATTTTAATTCTGCATATTAGTTTGGAAACTCCTCATTTAAAATTTAAATTAACTTTCGAGTACATTACATTTCTCGAAAGTTTGATTTAAATTTACCAATTAGTTCTCCCTCTCCTCGAACACAACCAAGTTTAGGAAATATTCATGGGAAATTATATATACTTGGTTTCAAGATATAGATTTGAATAATTACAGATGCAAGTTTTATTTGTATGCTCAGATTAACACCTTCTAATAATTGATTCCACGGCCGAAAACTCCTAATACTCTGTTGTCTTACATGTTTTAGAAATTTATTTTAAGAGAACCGTGGAGTGAAGTGTCAAGGTAGAGACTATCATGTATTGAATCGGTGGTTCCCTAGGAAACACGCCGCCGATACAATTGCCACACGTAACACAACTGGAGATTGGCCCAAACTAAGAGGAAAAAACAATTCCAATAAAAGTCTTTGTTCCTTCCGGAGGGAAATTACTTCCCTTAATCACAACGTTGGTTAAACTGTTAACAACTTTTAACTGTGTTATCGGAAAGAGATTTTGCAACTACCGATGGCATGTATAACATATACCAAATGATAAATCGAATTATCGGATTTTTCAAGTTCCATTAGAAATATTTCTAACTTTATGTATGTAACCTCACATAATAAATCTTCTTAGAATGACCTTTTAGCATGTGCACTTAATGCTACTGTTTTAGAAGAAAACTGCATTTGACACATTCTGAATGCAAATTATCAGTATGTAAGGACCGCTTAGAAATCCAATATATGCTTCATAGCGAAACAGGACTTATATTTATAGGCAGTTTCGCTTATTATTAAGTACTGGAAAAAGTAACTTAGTTTTCTTAAGTGCATAGCTCTACAGCGTTCTGGAAAAAAAAACTAAACTGGCGCAACTTCGAGTGGCAAGGCAGCAACATTTGCCAATTAAAATTTCTAACTAGATATTAACCAATTGCAATACTTAATAATTAAACGTTTGGAAAATTCTCTTAAAGAAGGTTATTTCTTCTTACTAAATTCTTAAATTTAATTTGAACGATAATAAAACTCACTTGCTAACATTAAATTTCATTTCATATTTCTAGAAGAATTTACAGTCAAGATAAGTTTAATACCTATTTTAGACAAGTAGACGTAAGCAATAATGCACTATGAATAGGAGGTAGTAATAACATTGTAGTTTATATGATTATCGCAAAGTTCTAAATTTTCTTTTTTAGAGGAAAACAAAATTCTTCAAACACTTCCTTCCTTATTGTAGACAAAAATAAGAGTTAAATATTAGTTATGTTTTCAGTGAGCAGTATTTAAAGTACAGTTCTTACTTAAACAATATTTATCAGGACTGCGTATTCTGTGTGTGTTCCTTGAGAACATTGTGAAATATTTACCAGGGTGTTTCTTCCCAAGTTTTCAGTCCTGAACTGGAACAGTGAGCTGGTGAAATATAAGCTTTGTTCTGATGTACTGCTGGGCTGGATAGTAACTGCACGTGAAGGGATTTGAAATCCTCTTTTATTAAATCACTATTAATTACACACTTCCCAACTCGGGAGAGATACAGAAAGTAAAAGACCGCACTTGGGCCGAACTTAACAATCAAATAAATTTAAAACTAAACCTAAAATAGAACTTAAATCAAAGTTTGCTTCGCATAGCAATTCGCGGAAGTTGGCCTCTACCTGAAAGGGTGCGTAGCAAGATATACTAATACTAGCGCACTTCAAATTGTTTTACAATGCAATCACGTAGTAAGCACTATGGCTTATGAATTTAAACTGCTAGCTGGTCAGACGAACGTTGAGCAGAGTGATCGTGGTGTGAGACTAAGCTCTCTCACACTGAGAGGTTTCTACCTCTGGCTTAAATAGTACTTGGCTGTACTTCAAAATTAGCATAAGCTGAAAACGCGCGCTTCTTCTGACGGGAAGTTGAAACAGAGAGGAGACAAACAGATTTAAATTAAAATAAAACTTGGTTAGTTTAACTAAAACCTTACATATTAAGCATATACCTCTCCCAGAACTGTGCAAAATATATAAAAGCCTTTTAAAAATGATTGGAATTCTCAAAAATAAGAAAACATGTGCAAATATCATTTTACTATAATGCGAAACTTATTTTTCTACTGTTTTTTAATCCATATGCAATGAACACTTGTACAAATTCACTACAATAAGAAAATCTACTCCAATTTTTTATAATATCAGCAGAGTGAAAAATCCCAGTGATGAATTAAAAGAACAAAAGATATAAGAATTTTTAACTATAATTATAAATAAAAGTAAATGTAAACTTGAGTTAGACTGCAGGTAAAGCAATCGAACGATATTTGAATGTAACTGCGTATAAGTATTACAACTGTAGTATAGCTTAAAATGCATTAAGAAATGATTGAGCGATATATATATAGGGAAGTCAGAACACAAAGCAATTAAACAGAATGTTATAGTGAGATACAACTCTTATATTTGTCCCGCTGATCAGTATAATGGTTAGTAGAGCCGGCTGCCATATCGCTTGCCCCGGATTTGAATATCCGAGAAGGTGGGCAAGTTATCTGCTCTTAGCCCTTGTATATAGTGTCCGTGCGGCGTTGGGCACTCAAAATACACAGCGAGCCGAAACCTCCTCTTAAGAGGTTAATGGTAGAGCAAGAGACGTGTGAGACCCTCGGACCGCTCCCGGGGGGTTCTCCCTCAAAATTAGGGAGGAAGCTTAACAGTTAGCTCAAAATTAGGGAGGAAGCTTAACAGTTATTCATTGTTCCGCAGTACCTCAATGACCTGCGGTGCAACGGAGGTGTCGGCCTAGCTTCTACCTGTACCTGTTAGCCCTTGCATGACCTTGTATCGTACCTAAATTTGTAAATTCTTCAATAAACGTTGGACAGTGGAGGACGAGTCTGGTACCTCTGGTAGACGCCAGGTGCCCCAGTCCTCCGTCACTTGTCACCTGCTGCGACTTATCTCACTCGTCTGAGGCAGTAACATCAGATCAAGTCACTGAATTTTTACAATAGCCAAGACTCAAGAGTTGCGCCTGTCATTGGCTTAGGCCTTGAGCACCACGTAGGTGATGAGTATCCGTGCCATGGAGGTACTTGAACGCGTTGAGCAAAACATCTTCTTGAAGCAAAAAACCCTCTAGGAAGTTAGTGTAGTAAAAGAAGATTTCAAGGCTTTTGGTTTTCTTCCCTCAGGATGTTCTCGAACAAATTTGGGATGGACCTAGGCAAAGACACACTGCCACCTAACAACAAATGTTGTCTTTCCCTCGGCCATGATGAATTCATTGGACTTGGTTTCATTATCATATAAATCAGGCAGATATAATGTATTATATACTTGTTACGAACTTACTATAGTCCACGAAATACTATAGTCCATTTCACGGCTCACCCCCTATGCTGAGTTCCGTATGAGGTGGAAGAAATGGGCTCGCAAACTCCCCTCTGAACAAGAGTCATTTAGTCATACTTGCTGCAACGCTCCGACCACACAAACAGGGCGCCAGATTTTTTTAATATCTTTCGGACATACCACGAAGCTTGTGAGAACCGACGTTTAAAAGACTAGCTGTCATGCTACCCACTCGGATAGGTTTTAAATAAGACATAGGCTCGTGTTTTATAACCATAAAGTCAAGACTGTACGACTACATACAGATCTTAGACAGTATAATAAATAATCCCGGGGGGCAGTCAGGGTTATAGGTAAAAACATCGGTTATTTCTAGTAATCATAATGCAAGAAATGCTGGGGTAAAACACTGAAATTAAAAATATCACTAAGCGAAAAACGCTTAGTGATAAATAACTTAAAAAAAAATAAGGGAATATATCCAAAGTTTACTGTGCGTTCAAACTAAAGTAAACTAATTAAGCTTTGCACACTAAACAAATTGCTGACGCAAGTCTCATTAGAAGTCCAGTTAGTTCTCAGTAATTGCAGAGCCAGAAATTTAATTACCTGCTATTCAAAGCAGTGGCACTTTATGGTCACGGCTGTGAAATAAGCAAACTAAATTAAGAATGTGTAGAGGGTTTAAAATGACATAAATGTCAAATGGAATACGTCTCATTGCAAAGGAATCGTTACGTAAACAGCTCTTTGGATACAAGAACAGTACATTTAAAATTCCATGGGATTGTAATAAGTTTGGGTAGCATTACAAACCTAGATGTGGAAAAATTACTGCTATGAAATTTTTTGTTTCAGTTATAACTGATTAATATTATTTGAGATGTTCTTCTTGTATAACTCTAAAATTTATTTCTTAATCAAAACGCCGAATATTTCAAATACAAATTCTCGATACCTTGTTAAAGTAATAAATGAGAAATAGTTTATCCAACACAAGTAAATTGGTCTACTGCACCCCACAACAATTGCGACCATGCGTTCAATGCCCATGGGAATTCGGACCAGTATATTTATCAAAATGGATAGATGGATATGACACCCAATTCAGGATCATTTTTCAAATTCTTACTTCTCCTCTTTTTTAAGCAGTTTCTAAAAGTAAAGACTGAAGGAAACAGTAAACTAAAAGGCTTTATCTGTTGAAAAGTAACTAAACCATGCTACTTTGCTTTATCAAATAATAAAATTGCGTTCTTAAATTTCTATCTGGCATATTTTGACAGACGGTAAGGATTTTGTCAGCGAATCCGTGAATTTCACTTTTCATGCGGCTGAACAATAAATATTATTAGTCTTTTTCGTGATTGGGCAGTAATTAGCAGTAGCTTGCACACTTTTATTCTGAAGGACTTTTTACATGCTACGAAAGAGACATCTGAGGATTTGTTATGATGTATACTGCAGGAAAACTTTTCCATAAGGTTTTGTACTTTTGGAAGTAGTAATGTTTACTTCCCTTTTTCTTCTCAATAAGCAGAAGAAATGATAACGCATTGTAAAAATGGGATGTTATGAAACGCTCCTTGACACTTGCATACATAACAATTATATCCTTTTGGCAGATCTAAAAAAATCGTGAATATTTAGCACATTTTAAAGCGTAACGCACTGGTGCACTTCATCTCCAGCCATCAAAAACTTGCGAATTCATTGTTTACCTCACATTGTAAAAATAATGCTTAAAGGTTTAAATTAATTATTAATGAAACATTAGTGATTGCAAGAAGTGGGTACACCTCTCAAATACATTTTATCTTTGAAGCGGAGTTACAAAGGAAAACATAACGGCTAAGAGAAGTTTTTCATCGAGATTTAAAAGGATTCGAAAGGAAGAAGAAAGACACTTCGTAGTTAAATTAGTTATCTTGTGGGGTTCCACCCTTTTATTTAACAGATAAATGTGGGGTACCGCTTACACCGGATAAGCGAATAATCGCTTGAGTGTGTAAACAAAGACGTAAGACTGAAGAAGAGTTAATTAGCGTTTATTTCTCAAAATAAGGAGGAACACAGTAGACTCCTATCTCAGAGCGTACAGCAAAGCCTCCACTTGGGCTTGAAATCAAATTAATAATAATTAAAGCTTAACTAATGCTTAGCTAAAAAGATATAGCCGAAGCTATCAGGATTCTAAGTAGTTCGTCCCTAAATCTCACTTAAGTCGGCGAAGCTATCAAGAGCCTGAAGTACGGCCGAGCGTAGTAATAGCTTAGAGAGAGATGTAATCCAAAGGCAGACGCGTGCTGGTCAGAAACTCTGGCTGTCTAACGAAGTCAGTGAAACATCGACTTAAATACTACTCTTACTCATTTGCATTAAACACGTTCCTGAAAACGCATTCTGGTAAGAAATTGTAAGCTGAAATTAGGAGAGACAGGAAAGTATGATAAGCTTAAAGTAACTGTTATAAACTTAGGATAAACCTTACAATCTTAATTGTTTTTTATAGTGCTTATAATTTTTAGAATAATTTCGATGAAGATTTAAAAAAGCAAATGTTTTGGAATGCAAATTTCTGGAAACAGCTTGTAAAATTTGTCTCTCTACTCCACATAAACTATTCTAGATTCTACAATGAGCCTGGCGAATTCTCGCACAGGCGTGAATAAATATCAACACAGGGAAAGGGTGAAAAGTAACCCTTTATTAAATCAAAGTTTAACAGAAAGGCACGATCTTCGTAAGTTACAAAATACCCTCAACTTGCGTTGGGAACTTAACTGTAGAATATACTTCAAGTCGAAGCTAAACTAGAATAGTGCTGGATTAGCACCTTAATTTACAACTAACAAGTTGACTCTCAAAACCTAACAGGCGTGACGATAAATCCGAAATGGCCAAAAGGCTTACTGGCGTAACAGCAAGGTAGCAAGGAAACGTACGCTGGCTAGCGAAAACACGCAGCTTTGAAAAACGCGGACTTTCACCCGTTTAAATACTCGCTTCACTTAACTTTAAATCTACATCCTGGCGAGGGAATACAAGGGGAAGAGTAGATGTTCAGGAACGGTATCAAACTTAAAATAAATTTGTTATGCAAAATAAGGGAAACCCTACAAGCTGATTATCCGAAATTGAAAGATATCGTTTTCTACTTTTAAATTTATTCTTCTTTCAAAATTTCGCATGTAAACAAAACTGTGAGTTGAAAGATGTTTTTGTGCTTCCATAATTCAAAAAGTTCTGAAATGCATGGTATCAAAATTTCGAAGTGCAAAATGAGCAACATTATTGGTGGAAAAAGAAGAAACTATCAATCGTCACTTCTACATGGAAAGAATACTCCAAACAAATACTTCAAAAGTTAGGTACTGTTTCTAATGTTGCTAAAGTTCAGTGATAACAAGAGGAAATTCGCCGAAGTAGAAATCAATTGCATAGTCTTTAAATATATCTGTAGATACAATAAGTAAGATAATAAATCAAGATTTACAGTTTAAAAAAAGGTATAAAAATTTCACCACTTTTTGCCGAGGCATGTGGCTCAATGCAGAACAAATTATAGAACCCTGTGTGAAAACTATGTAGCAGGAGATAAATAGAAATACACTGGTGTGCAAAAATTAAGGACGAAGTCGAAAAATTAGCATATCAGCTGAACGAAGAGGCAGAGCGGACAGAAAGACCAATCAGGAGATTAAGTAAGGTGATGTACGGTAGCACATGCGCAGATATGCAGGTAGACGTAATGGAGGAGTGTCTGAGTAGTATAAAGCATGTTGTCGGTGTAAAATCAGTATTTCTGACAAAGAGATTGCACGCCGTATAGCAGTTAAAATCACACCGAGTTGCTGCATCAGCAAGAAATGGCGAATAATCAATCTGTTAGACGACATCTGAATGCTTTTACGCGAGGTCGAATCATTGGGAAGTTGGAGGAGGCCCGCAGTGTGACAAGTGTGGCTGCAGAGTTCGGAATTGCTCACAGCATCGTTTCACGACTTTGGAGACAATTTCAAACTACAGGAACAGCTATCAGGGGGTTTAGTATTGGTCGTCCACGAGGAACCACACCCGCAGGTGACCGGCATATTGCCTTACAGGCCAGAAGAAACAGACGGCAGACAGCGGAAGAAATCGCTAGACGACACGACACAGGCGACTGGACGACCGATATCGCGTTTTACCGTGGCGAGAAGACTGCACGGTGGTGGTCTGTTTGCACGACGCCCTGTACGGTGTGTACCTCTAACGCCTGCCCATCGGAGAAGGCGTTCTCTGTGGTGCCGGGAACACCGGAATTGGAGAGACAATGAATGGGGACGAGTACTCTTTACAGATGAGAGCAGATTTAGTCTGAGTTGCGATTCTAGACACATACACATCTGGACAGAGCGGGGAACACGCAATAACCCCTTCAACATCATCAAAAGGGACTGTTTTGGAGGTCGCGGAGTTCTCGTTCGAGCAGACATAATGCTTGGTAGTCGGACCGACCTTCATATCTCCCAAGGAGGTTCGTCACCTGGGACTGCTATTGTAACGAGGTTCTTCTTCCTTACATGCGTCTTTTCACAAGGGCTATGGGTCCTCAGTTCCTCTTCATGGACGACAACGCTCCACCTCATCGCACAGTTACTGTCGAAGAGCTGTTGGAGAGTGAAGATATTGAACACATGGATTGGTCGGCAAGGTCTCTGGATCTAAATCCCGTCAAGCATGTACGGAACTTACTAGGGAGACCCGTGGCAGCACGTAACTTATCGCCAGTAACGATTTCGAAACTGCGATTGGTGCTACAAGAGGAACGAGCTGCAGTGTCTCAACAGCTCATTAACAATCAGATATCCAGCATGCACAAATGATGTGAAACCTGCCTAGCAGTCAGGGGAGATCATATCCCGTATTAAAGACCGGATGGTTCTTGCTGGACACCCATCGAAGGGATGTTTCGGCCTTCAGTCGCATTGCGCTCCATGCCACTTTTTCAATAAAGCTTCTTTTTATCCCTCTGATTTCTCTTTTAGTAAGTGTTGCTTACATTACTCATGTTCTTACGTATTGGGGATCTTACGGTATTAAATGTGTTGATTTGGAAAGCTTTTGTACAAAGTTATATTGAAAAAACCGTCTCGTCCTTAATTTTTGCACACCAGTGTATATTACCTTATGAGAATTTAGAAAATATCCCACCTTTGTCTAGGTGAAGTTGCTCTTTCAGTACACTGCCGTTATTAATTAACAAAAAAAAAGTTTTCAAAGAAGTTCAAAATTTGTTTATGTTTCGCAAATGTAGCGAGGAAACCGAACATTTTGAATGTAATAACGGAAAAGAAAGATAAATTTCGATTTATTTTAGGATATGAGTATGGCAGTGATTATCATTTAGGTTTTGATGTTGTTCGAAAATTTCTTTGATAAGCAGCACGCAAATAATCATAGAGTTTGAATAGTTTTCTGTCCGAGATACTTTAATGTCAGCTACTGGCGTCTCACTGCAGTCATAAAGTGGCAGCTCTTTATATTTTATTTTATGATTTGAGATGCAGTTTTAAAGGTTAGATATTCGAAACGGGACGTATAATCAAGCGCCTGTGAAATAAAAAAAATATTCGAAACACATACATTTTATGTGAAACGGTATAATTTAAATTATTCATAAAGAAAAGATCACCTAACCTTTATATACCTAACCGTTATATAACCTTTTGCAAGTTTATAAAGGCAAGTAAATATAATTAATGTTTCAATTAAAACGACCAAACATTTATAGTTAATGGCACCCTCAGCAAGACGGACATCCTGAGCAAAAGCACCGACCAATCGTTTTCCTCACTTCCACAAAGCATACGACACAGGGAAAAACAAGTTTTTCCTAAATGTTATTAAACGACGCAGCATTCATTGCAACATATGTAGTGCGTATCCGTTTTTACACAGGCTAATATTAAAACGCCGTTTTGTTTTATTTTCCTTTTCACTTCGAAGCTCCGTCAAAGTGTGAAAGAACAATGCATCGCCTGCTTACTGGCATTGCCGAGATAAGGTACTGCACAGGCAAGCTGATAGAATGTGAGTACCTAATTTATGATTTGTCTTGTCCATTAACATGCTATCATTGGTATAAATCCCTATTAAAGACCGGATGTTTCTTGCTGGACACCCATCACAGGGATGTTTCGGCCTTCAGTCGCATTGCTCTCCATGCTACTTTTTCAATAAAGCTTCTTTTTATCCCTCTGATTTCTCTTTTAGTAAGTGTTGCTTACATTACTCATGTCCTTACGCATTGGGATCTTATGGTATTAAATGTGTTGATTTGGAAAGCTTTTGTACAAAGTTATATTGAAAAAACCGTCTCGTCCTTAATTTTTGCACACCAGTGTACACTGTGACCCTTGATGTAGCACGGTGTGGCTTGATGTTCCTTAATGACTGTCACAAAAAAATGGTATATTGATTATTAAAAAGGAAGCGAAAAAGTTTACAAATTCTGATGCCGCCAATGCAAAGAAAGTTTCAATGAAGGGGTTATGATTGCCGCAGTATTCTCTTACAGTGGGAAAAATATATTAAAATTAACATAATGTACTAACAAGATCGACCAATGTAGTACTAACAAGATTTACCAGTCTAACAATGATCTCCAATGTAAGCTTCGCACCTCTGTGCTCGAATCCTTCATTAAATTACTACATACAGAACATGGACCCTTCCCCACATATTTCTGAACAAGAAATATGACGAACTCCGATATCTCCCTATGTAGAGAACAAGGAACTCCTGATTATTGCACTTTCTCATGCCCCATAACTGAGGATACTCACATAAAACCCCCCGAACTGATTTCCTGGCATTCCAAAGGTTTCTAATTAAAGATAAACATGAGTATCCAAAGTTTTAAAAAATTATGCAACGATTCTCTTCCTACGGCTTAGATCTGTCAAGTGCAAATCCTCATATTGCATAAAATTAGTGAACGTTTGCATGCTGTAATTATGGACAAAATGACTTCACTCGTGAACTTTATTATAAACAGCAATAAACCTTTATATCTGAAATACCCCATGGACACGCACCTTTTTTAGCATTATTATTACAATTCATTATAACATTGTGTTCCCAGTACTAATTATAATTATCTTATTATGTTTATCTGTTTACTAATTATGTTTATCTCCTATTTGTGTTGCACCAAACAGATGTTCAATTTAATTTGTGAATTTGAAATTGTATTCAGACTAAAATTGTAATCTTCTTATGTCCTACATCATTATTTTTAATAAATACTGGATGCGGGGTGTACGGTGAGATTGCACAATGTACCATAATAGGCAAATTCTAGACCATCTGCAAAGCTTCAGTCTATGTAAATTCTTATAAAACTTGGCAATTTTTCTCCTTTCTTTTTTTAAAGAGTTAGTTCGTGTGGGAAGCCATTACCAGTTGACCCATGGTACGTCACTGGTGCCCTCCCCCCATACTTTTACCTGTACCTGTACTAACGCGAGAAAGTTTTGCGTCCGATATTTGCAGAAGAAATTCCGTTTCTTTACTCCCAATGACTTTTAAGGAGTGAAACTTCATCAAGACAAATCAAGAAGTCATACTTCGAAAAGTACCACTGTATTTCTTAAAAACTGAAGATCGATATAGGTATCGTATATACCTTTTCAAAGCATTTCTGCGACACCCCTGACGTTTCACATATGGACAATTGTGGCGGTAGCATACTGAAAACAACTCTTTCTAAGCACAAACTCACCGCGACTGTTGGACTCTGGAAAGCAGTAGAAGAGAATGGAAATCAATGCCCCGGAAATTTTATGGGAAGCCATTGTATCGTGGAGTCGTTCTTTCGTGAAAATGTCGTACCCTCCTATCGTAGAAACGATGCAAACTTACAGTCAAGAAAAAAGCGTATCAGATCAAACATTTCAAAAAATATCATGTATGTTTAAAAAATATTCATTTATGTTTTACATTCTAAACATCAATTAAACAGCCCCGAAATATTTCAAAAAATGTGTAAATACCGTGTGTACTTCTAATAGTCTTCAATTTGCGACGACTTAAACAAATAATTTAACCATTACTTAAAATCTAAAGGAGATATGTGAAATAACATTTAAAATTATTTCCATTGAATAAATATTAGGTAATTTAGGTGTTCATTTTTTAGATATGCTACTCTCGCCTCCTATGTACCATCAAATACATGTCACTCATCATATATGGCTGCCAATGCTTGGTTATTGGAAGAAGTTGAAAGAACGTTTCGTTTTTAATTTAAAAAAATATCCATAGCATTTCCCTAAGTTTTCTGTGAGAACTGTTAGGAACAAATATGAACTAAATTTCAACAATACGACTGCGTGAGTGTGCATGAAAAATAACGATGTAATTAAAACAGCACGAATATAACGGCTGATGTAAAACATTCCATTGACACTTATTTGTTTCCTAACATGCCTGTGAGTAATTCGAAAACTTCACATGGTTTAAAAAAAAAGAAAACATTGATGCATATAGCCAGATCTTCGGTTATAGCAAGGAATTCTTAGAATCAGAGATGACCAACATGATGACATGGTCTTTGCAACTTAGAAAGATCCGCCATCTTCAGTATTTTAGCCATCACCTTTCCTCCTTTTCGTAACAAAGACGCAGAGTAAATTACAAATCTTAATGTCCCTGGTGTCTAAATCTCTAATCTCCGTCAAAAGATGTAGCTAGAAGGCGCTATTTTCGTCTGGGTAAATACACTCCTTGAGAAATAAATCTAGTTCCACACAGACTTTATTGTATATAGAGTAAATAGAAAGTTATCGATCGAAAGAGGGATAGCAGAAGACATACACGAGAGACCCTGTCTTTTAAAGTATCTTAAAGATCTCAGTATCCAAAGATGAAAGGCAAAATTAAATTTCGCGCAGAAGCGAAACAGACATTATTTTAAAACGTTTCAAATGAAGTATGAAATGAAGTATAATAAAAATATTTTATTTTTCAGTAAATTTAATTAGCAAAATATTGCACTTAAAATGCAGGCTTTCGCTCAGTAGCGACATTTCAAATATTCATCCGCCACATAACTATTACTAGATAATATAAACACAGAAGAATGACTGTTTCAGCATTAATTTTGCCACCGTTGTATGTGAACTTATTATACACGTAGTATGTAGTTCCTGTTCCCCGTCATTTTATTATTTATTTACCTTCCGCCCACCTATATACACTCGGGTGCAAAATTAAGAGAATTTGCAAATTATGTCTATTTGTACAAAAAGTATTGAAGCAAAGGTAATAATTACGCCGCCGAAGAATTATGCAAATATTCAGAATCGAATACATAAGCGTACACGTGCCTATCTGTAGAACTCTAATTGTGGAGGGGATATAAGTGCACGAGGGTTTTCGGCGATTTGTATGCTCGTACTTCATCGCGACATTCGCCGTATTTCTCGAAAGAGTTGGACAATTTTTGCAAGATATCATATAAAATGATCAGCCACGAATGTATGGATGACAGAATGAAATGAGAACTGTCGGTAGATTGAAGGCAGGCCAATCACAGGCGCAGGTGACTACAGAGCTCAATGTAGTATCCAGTGTCGTTTGCAATCTGTGAAAACAGTTTCTGGATACTGGATCCATACCGCGAAGACCTGGACTAGATCGACCAAAGTCCACAACGACGAATGAGGATCGTTATTTAACACTTTCAGAGCGGCAATATATGATAGCTAAAGTTTCGTCACATCAACTGTATGCTACCCCTGGAATACGAGTTTTACAGTCTATAGCTGCCAGAAGGCTTTATGAGATAGGCTGTATGCCAGAAGACCTGCTGTTTGCATCCCGCTCACTGCAGCAAACAAAAGAACGCTTTTAGCATGGTGCAGACAACATGCGCCTTGAATCAAACTTCAGTGGAGAATCAGCGCTTTTTCCCTTGCATATGTTTGCCAAAGGTTAACTGACTGCTATGAGATACAGTGAGGAGATCTTAGAGCCCTATGTTCGACTTCCCGAGAGCGCAGTTGGTCCTGTGCTCCTGTTAATGGACAACAAACCTCATCCCCTTTGGGCTCAATTGATCGACGATTACCTGGAAAGTGAGAATATTTGCCGTATGGATTGGCCGGCAAAATCTCTTGATCTTAACGTTATACAACGTATCTGGGATGCTCTTGACAGAGCTGTTTCATCTCGCCATCTCCCTCCGACAAATATCGGGAGTTGAAAACTGCCTTGCTGCAGAAGTGGGATCGACTGCCACAGGGACTCCTTAACTGAATCCTGTCCAGTATACTGTCCGATACGCGACCTGAAGAGACTTCCGTAAAAAAAAAGAAACAAAATGTTACAAGATATTCCCAAACTTCTCAAATTTAATTTTAAAATGGATATGTCATTGAGAACAATGTATTACATTTATAAGTATTAAATGCATTTAAAGAATAATGTTAAATGCAACGACTATAAGCTCGTTACGAAGACAAGCTCTTGTTATGGAGCAATTAAATGTTACGAAACAATGAATGAAGCAATTAACCTTCAGTCCTCGATTTTGTGTTCGTTTCTCTTTTCTGTCGAATAACTTTTCAAATAAAAGGATGCTACCGCCAAATGTTAACGTTATGTATTATTTTTAAAGAAATAATATAGCAAATATAAATAATATAACCAATATAAAAAGAAACAGATGACGGCACTTAACACTCTATCGGAAATTCTAAAGACATATTGCTTTTAAAAATTGTTTATTGTTAAGTCATTAATTTGTGAGCCCGAAACACTGTATCACCAAATGATATATTTCTATCGATGCGATGTTTTCAGATCGAAACATGAAAACGGAAGTGTGCATGAGCCCGTATAGCTATCATTGTCCATTATTCTACGGGAGAATGGAGTAATAAAAATGAGTAGTGTTTATCATTAACTATGAGCCGTAAAATGTATTAACAAATTAGATTTCATTTACAAACGATGAACCAGAAGCGGTAGTTTACTCAAAGCTCGTGACTGTTCCTCCAATTTGTGTTTTAACGGGAAATTTCTGGGAAGACATGCGCTGGATTTCTCCCTCTTTTCTGCATGCTTTTCGAGGTGTAACGGTAGCACACTCGACGCGTATTCGAGAAGTTCAGGTTCGAATCCTGGCGAAGGCTTTGCACATTTTTTGTGTTTCCTACTTCAAAAATCCTAATGACTCTACAATACCCAATTTTTTAAGTTAGTTAATTTAGTTTTTTTAACGGGATAACTATGCTCGGTGACTTCGAAATTATGGGAAAAATTTTAAAGGGTAATAGAGCCCACTCTAATAGTTTTTTTTTGTATAGAAATGTATGGGCACAAATGACGCTTTGAGGCTCAAAAATTAAAAATAAGAAAGGAAAGGAAGCATAAAATTTTTACTTAAAGCGTTATTCAGAAGTTTACCTTTACAATGTTTATAATAACTGCTCAGATTTGCGTTCGCCATACATGCTTGGCAGTGTTGATGGAGTGACTGGCATAGAGTTTCAAAGATGCCACGTATTTTTGGCACACGTGCAGCCGCAATGGATATTCGAGGTACGAGGTCCTCAACAGAGTCAATTGGCTTCTTGTAAACGAGGAGTAATCGAGACTTGATAAATTTGGCGATCGTGGTGGCCAACGAACTGGTCTAGCACGAAGAATCCATCGCACCTCAATATTGGCATCCAGGTAAATGCACACATCAGTGCTGAAGTGAGGTGGCAGTCTATTTGTAACAATATAGGGTAATCACTCCATCAACGCAGAAGTATGTACTATTACTGCTGGGGAGGGCAATTTTGAATAACTTTTTATATTATAAGCATTGCTGCAAAAAGTTACTTTTCCAGAATTATGTAAGTAAACGGTCTTAAACTTATACTCTTAAACTAGTAAACTGTATGCGGTGTGAATGCACGATCCGAAAGCAGCTGAAAGACCTATTTTTTTTTCTTTTAAGAAAATGACTTTTAACTAAATTTTAAATTTTGTTTATTAAATATTTATCAAAATATACATAAACAGTAATACTAATCGGGAAGAGGAAAAATTCAAATTTACTATATTTATAGTAATTTCTCGACTATTTCCCTCTTTATTTAACTCATTTTATCGCCCGAAATTCGAGAAGGGAAAATTATGTGAGTAATTTAATTTCCGAAGAATGCGGGAGGAGTAAGAACGTAACAAATGAAAAGGAGTCATGGATAAACTATTGGTAACGGCAGGGTGATGAGGTCGCTAAACACTGGTAATTCAGTCCGGTGTTCGAATCCTGCCGAAGGGCTGGCTGCATGGCCGTTTAAGTGGTTTTCCCAATGAGTAATGTGGTTTCCCTTAAAACATCCTTCACAGGCATCCCTTCCTTGGGCAGATACCATTGTGAGCATCGCCGTAATAAATTAAAAATAAATGAATGCAAGGTAAAATAAAATGGATGGAATGCTGATACGAAAATGCGAATACAAATTGAATAAAAATAGAAACAATCAAGGGAATACAATTTACCACTAAACTGGCCATCAGAGGAAAAAGCTGTGTATAGCAGAGGAAGGGGTAGTTATACGAATATTTATAAAATTTTCCCGTAATAAGACAAGCAAATCGACAACCTTGTATTCGGCGTAGATTTTGTAAAATCCCAATCGATTTCGAAGGCAAAACAGGTTCCTCTTCATCAGGAGCAAAAAATTCTTCAAAAACGTTCCCTGTAATCTAGCGCTAAAACGCTGGAGGGGGGAATAGGTGAGAAAATACAATATTTACTGTCTGAAAATTGTTTGATATCTGCAAGACTTTTCTGTTGCTTTCAGTAAATTTTCAGACTGATGTTTGTTTGAAATTGCTTTAATATGTTGAATTAACTTCTAAATAAGTTATTTAAACAAATTGCGATAACTTTCCAAATGAGACAAAACTTGAGAGTGGAATAATGACAACCTATTCTCTTTCTTTTATTTATTATTAAATGTTTCTTCTACGTATGCGGAAAAAATATATGTATTTGCATATAAACAATTATAAATTTCTTTATTTCTTACTATAACTTTCAGTTACAGCACTTGATGGCATACTGATTTTGATAAAGTTTGTAACCTTGGTCAGTCTGTTTTTTTTTTCTTACTTATTAATATTCACCTTCAGAAAAACTGTTCACATAATAAGTATTTTCCTAAACAAAGCGATTATTCGTATCGCAAAAACTCATGAGTGAGGACATTTATCATTTTGAAATGTTATCAAATCTGTATTTTAAAATCTTTGAAAAAGAGAATCTTTTATCTAAATTTGCCTAATCTAAATTTTTATATTGCCTGGAGCGTAACTCAAGTTCATTTTTAATGCTAATAAATACAGTATGAAATTGGACTCTAAATCATTAAAATCTTAAACTTTTTCTTCAAATTTTTGTCATAAAAATGCTAATTAATTTACTGCAAATGTATGTAAAATTGCTTTGTGAGCCAGATGCGGCCTGCGGGCTGCTAGTTTGAGACCATTGCTGTAAATTAACAATTTATGTTCCTTTTCTTGATTTAGTTCTTACTCTTATGTCTCAGCGTGTCACTTGTGAACATACCTTTCTGCCAAAATATTTTTGTTGTTGTGTTCTATCACTCTTCCAAATTTACCCTAAGGTCTGAATCACGTTGTGTATTACTTTAACTGTGAACAACAATAGCAGAATAATTCTGTGCAAAAACAATTTTCCACTGAATTAAAAACTACCAGGCTAGAAGTCATATTTTGTAATGCAACTTTGAAAATAAATTTATTGACAGTTATTAGTAGAAATACAGCCTACTGATAGTTGAACGAATAAAACGTTTTAGCACTAGCAGTTCGACACTAATTCGAATTCTGGCAAAGGAGCTGGGTAGATGGGTGTTTTTATTGTTTTGTCCATATACGAGTATTTTTTATCAGAAATTCTTCCTACATGATGCCATCTTTTACCTATAGTAAACAGACTTCTCGTGATTTTGCATAATCGATTAAGCAACAAACAACTAGTAGAAATAAAAAATGTTGTCACGTAGTACGGGTCCTTAAATACGAACGCCTCATAAAATCTTGAGTATTTTCATGAAAGGTCCATGGATTATTGAATGTCCAACGAAGGATGAGCCTGTGAATAATCACGATTCAGTTAGCGTTGGTAGTAGCCCAGTGGTGATACTATGGCTCTGTCTATTTCCATCCCATTTCTCTTTAAAAAAAATGTAAAACTCTAAAGCACGTTTCGAACTTAACAATTTCATTTTTCAAGTAAAATCTTTTCTGTGGAAAAAATTATGCAGGGCAATTAATGTTTATGTACGAAATTTTTCTTGGATGTTACAAATTGTGGATATAAATAAAAAATAATGAAAAACATCTTTTCAATTCGTAAACCCTTTTGAATAAAACATATGAGCCAAGCAAATATCCTAATAATGAAATACTACTAATAAATTACAAAACAACATATCTGTTGCGTTTTTATTCCTTTCCAGGCTTAAAATAATTCCATTCTAGAAGGTAAAAGGAAATTTTATTTTCTTATTCATCATGGTTTAGTTTAATACTAGAAGTCTTATTCCTTCTATCGATTGCCTGCTGTTTCACTTTTCTTCTCTTAGTAACTAATCCCTTAATGGCATTTTAATCTTTAAATCCTTAGATACTTACTCCCAACCTAGCTCCACGACAGTTAAGACTAGAATGTAATGCATTAAACGGCTTTTATATCAACAATGCACAGTGTCTATAGACTATTCAATATAGTAATACGTTATGGCCTGTTTCATTTTATCTGGGTAAAATTCAGTACTTGTTCCACAATTAGAATGTACCTCCAAGAAGATTATCTTAATTGGTTAAAATGAATTACGGATTTAATTACCACTGCAAAGCAAAACTATAATTGTTTATAATTTGGAAAGTCTTTTAAATAATTAAGAAAACCTCTTTTCTGGTTTTTTAATTTAAAAACTCAACGGACGTTATTTTAAAATAGCGTAAGAAATTTTGAATTTGTCAAGATAAAATCTAAATTTAATACGACCTTCAAAACTATTCCAGTTAAATCTCTATGAAATTAATTTTTGATAGTAGGAGAAAAAATAAGTTCGACTAGAATTTTTCAACAATTATAATCTAAAAATAGCGTAAGCAAATAAATAGTGACTGCACAACAATTTTTGTTATAAAACGGAAGCAGGAAGCCTTCAGCATCGGTTAATTATTATGAAACTAAATTAAATGAAACCACAAATTCAGGAAAATAAGACTTAAATATTCAACGTTAAGACTGCCACACAGAGGGAAATTCTTTAACAATTTAATGTCAAGTTTAATCAAGCTTAAAAATTAAATTATGTACTTTCAAACTTAGAAAATATTTTCAACTGCCATTTTTAGCAACGAAAACAATAACAATTTAGCTACGTAAGATTTTTCTTTAAGAGATTTATTTTTTGCTACTAAGCAAATACAAAAATATAATGATCTCTTACAGATACCTCTTAAGAAATATACTAATCGGAAATCTAATACAACAGATTCTCAGGTGATACTTATATAAACACCCAAATCTCTTTCTCTTTTGTTGATATGTTTTTATCAACTGGAACACACGTACCTAAGCTCAAGTATTAATCAAACAGTCACTTTATCTGCTTGGACCTTAAATCATTACCGGAATAACAATCACTACATTCGAAAGAAGCGCTGGAAAAAACTAACTGAGAAACACTGTGACAGCGAATTAACAAATTATTAAGTGTTTAATTTGTTATTAAAGGTCAATAAATAATTAAATTTTAAAGCCAATTGAGATAGAAAAAGTATTGTAGATTCTTTTATCGTATTCATCGCATTTAACATTCAAGAGATGAAACAATTGTTGTTGTTGTTGTCGTGTCCATTACTACATGGAAGAAAGATTGCCAGAGCCTACTCCGAAGAGAGGTTGGACTTCTATTTTCCACCCCCAATTTTGAGGAAGAGCACCCCGGGGGGGAATCCAGGGGTCTCCCACCCCTCTCTTCTCCCGCCAATCCACACGAGAGGACTTTCGACTCGCCGCATATTTAAAGTGCCGCCATGCCGCACCGATATTATACATTTACAAACATCCATGTCTTCGGGATTCGAACCCAGGTCCTTCGGTACCATAGTAGGCTCCCCTAATCATTATATCATCTGGGCGACTAGATGAAACAATTGACAAACATTTTAACAGCGAGAAACGATTTTACTTAAACCAACCAGTCTCTTTCGTTAACCAGTAAACGAAAGTTACTGTAGTAACGAAACGTTGAAGATTAAAATTTCAGTTTCTGTCTCAGATATTTCCATTTGCTTTATATCCTAGCTTTAAGAAATGAAAATTCAATGTACCTTAATTAAACATTCTAGAGAAATTAAAGAAATAACAAAGTTACAAATTTAATTGCAAATTTCAAAATAAGCTCAAGTAAAGGTAAATAAAAAAATATTTCTGAAATTTACCGCTATAAATCGCGAAATTATCAAATAAAGATTTATGTTATCTTTGATGAAGGGAAAAGGAAATAAAACTTAATTAGTAAAATATGTGATAATATCAAGCATAACATGCACCAAAACTTTGTGAAGTATTGCGGCTTGTTATAAAATTCGCAAATTAAGGTAACTGCTTTTCAAATTTCTTTTTTTTTTCAGTTCATTGTTCTCAGTTTACTGTTTTAGAGATGTAGTGATTATCAGCATTTTATACTTTGAAAATGTATTACAGTTTGAACCATCTGGTGTTCTGCGAGTTATCTTTCCGTGTCACCATTAAATATAAATGCCCTAGCTTATTATCATTCTAAGCAACACAAGCAGTTTTATGCAAACAACGTGTTCAAGCACTTTAAGCTACTAACATGGAGAATTTTATCAGCTGTTCACTCGTGAATAAACAGCTTAGCGACGGATGTAAATGTTACTTCGTGTTGAAAGCTTCTCGAAGTTTTAGAGGTAAGCAAAATAAATATATATATATAAATAAACAAAACGTATAGCTGAAACAGGTAAAATAAATTTAAGGTTATTAAACCTTTAAGGAAGTGAATGCTAGCATTTTCATATAAGACAGTTAATATTTCAGATTTATGCATATGATATTTTCCACATGTGTAAAGATCAAATATTTGTCTAAAAAGAAAATATATATATATATAATAAAATATGTGTAACTTGATAGGGTTTCCCCAGTTCTTGAAAATATTGCAAAAGAGGGACCAAAACCGGCAGCCATAAAACACAGTTAAGTAAGTATTTATTTACCTTAACTGCACCATTCATATTTTCTGAAAAAAAACTTTATGAAATATTTTCCATGAAAAAAAAAGGCTAAATTCAATTTGCCAGCTCTTTAAACTTCCCTTCTGTAGCTGACATTTCATTTTTTCCAAACATTTGCACAATTCCTTGAAATGTTTGAAGAACAGATAACACTAATAACCCATTAGATTTTCGAATAGGTTTTGTATTACTTTGGAGCAACAAAATTCTAAAGAAATAAGATTTTAGTTATTTTCAAATCAAAAAGTTACATTTTGCTTTTAAATATCAAAATGTTCCTTTTTTTACATATCTCCTGCCTTCTTTTATTACAATGCATAATCTCAAATTATTAGAATTTTCTACTCCTATAATAAAAATGTGAAAATGAATGTATGTTTTAATTTGCAGTCATTTCTTTGAGAAGATAAAACAAGGCAACAAGGAAGCATATCATCCAGTTTCTAGAAGTTTCTTGCTCATTTCTTGTTGTAAATGTCTAAATAATAGTTTTCATACTATATTTATTTTTATGTTTATATTACTCGCATAGTTTGAAATAACTGTATTTCCTACACAAAATGTTTTAAGAGTTTTAGCAGCAGACTGGATTAGAATATCAATTTTTATCAATCACAGCTTAACTCCAAGCTGTAAAAAAGATATTCTAGCCGAAACGGATGAACATTTAAAGCTTAGTCTGTTAGAATACCTATAAATATACTGACAAAATGGCAACATTTGACTGGTTTTTGTAGTTTAATAACTATATTTACGTTTCCAGCAAAACATGCGAACTTAAATTTTACAGAAATATGATGCAGGCATGGGCAGAACATTTAATTGTGCACTAAATATAGACGTATCTGGCCTGTTACTATACGTGAATTACAAAATCTAGGCTGACCAAACGGGATAGTTGTTAGTATGTATCGAAGGGCCTGGGTACGAATCACAGAGAAAGCATGGATGCTTGTAAATGTCTAGTGTCTGTGCGGAATGGGAGCACTCAAAATATGTGGCGAGCCTAAAATCCTCTAGAAAGGTTGGTGGTAGGGGAAGAGGGATGGGAGACTCTCGAACACGTTCCCCCTGGGTGCTCTCCTTCAAACTTGGGGGGCGGAACTGAGCAAAGCCATACTGTCACCTGCATGGTGCTCAAGCTTCTTGCCAAAGACAGATGAAATATTGCCCCTTTGCCACGACAAATTTCGTTAGTTTGGTATCATCAGGCAAGCGAAGATTAGTCAGAATAATAAAAACAACAAAATGCAGAAATTAAATTATAATCATATTAAATTTATATACTATATGTGCAGATCGATTATGTTTCATAAAACAAAATTTTCTTGAAGTGATAGAATGCTAAAGGAAAATCGAATATCTGAGGAGTTTTCTTTTTGAGAAATTATTGCTGCATCTTAACTTACCGCAAATAACAGGACGAAGAAATAGACTCTAAAAGTAACCAATCAGAGTGTTGTTGATAATAGTTTTGAATAAGTGAAACATTTTACAAATGCTACAATGAACTTTAAGGAAAAAAATTATCAAGCAACTGTTGAAACCAATGAAGAGCGCATTGTAACGGGGCAGAGGAAACTCAGGAAGAGCGCAAACCTTGAAATATTTATTTTTATGCCCCGGCTCAGTTTTATTTCTGAATTCTCTAATTGGTTTGAAATGAAGCGATTTATTTAAACAGGCTGAAGTAAAGAAATCCAAAAACGTCCCCAAACTGAAGATTTTGATTTCTATAATGATTTTTCAATTTTCTGTATAGCAAAATATTTATATTAAATTCTGTCAAGTATTTGAAAGATATGTTATAGCATTCTGTGGAGGCGTAAAGTAAAGTTTTGTATGAATTTATGTGTCTATTAAATTTAAAGATCAAAATTAAAAACAAGGGAAATTGCAGAATTTCTGCAGGGAATTATTAGGGTATCAATGCAATTTAATTATTTACTAATAAAGTGAAAAATATTATATGTTTTTCCATTCGATAGCAAACTAGCTAAAAAAAGATTGAAACTGTAGCAAAACAATTAAGCTGAATTTCATGCACACATGCTTTAAGAAGTAGTAAACCTTTCGATACAATTTTTGTAGCGAAAGTTTTAGCTGTTTCTGTCAGTAACAGCAATTAGTTGCAGAGTGATAAGTTCGGAACGAAATCTCAAGTAAAGCGCGGACATCAGTCATTGTGAAAAGGCTACATTTAAAAATCTATCTATATTCAAACATCTAGAGACAGGAAGAGAGAAGCAGGAGATCTTTGGATTTCATCTTTTGAGATGCTATCGGACAAACATGTAAAGGAGCTAAGCAGATTACCCTTTGTGCTTTCCCTTAATTGAACAGTTACATTCCTTTATAATCTAAGACAGTTTTAAACAAACTGTCCAATCATAATACAACTTATACATCGCTCACTGCTCTCAACTGCGAAACCCTGGAATTCATCACCAGCTTTGGCCTCTAAGTCCGGATTGTGATTGAAGCTCCCTTTTGAGAATGTGAGCCTGACCTTAAGATTTTTCCATTGATTTTACTGAAAAACATTCTGATATTTAAATTCAGATATATTTTCCTTGAATGAAACTGAATACCGCATTTGAGTTACCAAAAGAAAAAAAGTATAAATTCAACAAAAACATTTTACTTAGTTGAAACTATCTTATTAAGTTAATACAGACAATAGCAATAATTTCCTGACTGTTGTACATGCATATTATTTAAATTAAAGAGAAATCAGTATCTCTTGAGCATACTTCTGTATTTCAAAAAAACTATCTAGGCAATAAATATTTCACTTAAAATATCAATACTGAAAAGTAAATATTAACTACATCTTTCAGTACGAATTTACAGATTAAGAAAATAAAATTTTTTACTGTAAATTGAAAAGATTTTCATCTAAATTCATAGTAGACTGTAATTCAAGTTTGAGGCTTTAGTTTAGTAAAAATTAGGTGAAAGTAACATAAATCAGAATACGAACATCAGCATTATGATAACCATTATGAAACAGATTCAATGACTATTCATGATTAAAAGTCAGCTACTAGCTTCGATTTTAAAACAAAATATGTATTCCGAGAAAGGTTACACATAAAGGCATAATTAAAAGTCAGACACTAACTTTGATGAATGAATTCTCCAAAGTGCAATATGAGTGCATTCTATTGAATCAGGATTAGAAACAATTTGCATCACAATTGCATTTGAATATTGTTTCTAAATTGATGAAACACCGATCAGACTCGATTTATATGACTTATATAGAGGGAAAACAAAGTGAAATGCTAGTATTATCGTGGTGAATACAGCTTGATAAAATTCGAGAACACAATAGAGCATTTCTCAGAGCTATTATTCGTGATGTCTGAAATGCTACATTTCATTGGATCACCTCATAATATTTACAATTGTAAAGTCGTACTTTATATATCTTCCTTTCTTCAAATGCAAATAAACCGATGCTAATAGTAAAACGAATTAATGACAAAGCGAATTAATAATAAAGGGAATAAGTATTGGAAACCAAATACGAATACTCAAAGCTGAAATAATGCTGACAGCAATAAGATTAACGAGTTGTTGAAAGAGGTCATTATTTATCTGTTCCTGTGATGGGAATTTCAGTATCAGCTTCAGAAATAAAAAGGGAGATTTGTTGAAAACATCTGTCAAAGAAGTCATCATTTTTCGATTTGTGTGATACGAATTTTAGTATTAGCTTGGAGATACATTTAAACTTACACAAATTACTGCAAAACTTACTTTTCTGAATAGTTCTCTCTCTAATCTTGTATAACAATCGCATTATCTATCACAAACTGTTTCATTGTACTCGCCTGTATCTGTTGTAGTGCGTTTTGCTGACACACTGCATTTTTTTCAAAGATAAACTAAAAATTGCACAAGTCTGATTTTTTTGCCTTAGAACTCTTCTGTTGAACTGACACACACATTGATTGATTTACCACTGATGATATTTCGCTTCTCTCCAGGTTTCGTTTTTGATAAGTGAAATCGATGCATTTATATGTAATTTCTGTAACAGTTTGCTCAGTTTTTGCTATTTCTGTAAAACATTTTTTGTTCCAATAGCGGGCCCTCAGCCGACTTCGGCTTGGCCACTACTAAGGCCAGAAGTGGTGGTCACTTTATTATGGAGGCACCTAATATGTGGTCCACCTCTGCCTCCTATGAAGAGACGGACAGTTACAGCCATGCCTTCTCCGAGATTCTATGCAGGCCCTATGTAGCCGGCTCCCCTAACCACTATACCGTCTGGGCGGCGTTTCTGTAACTATTTTTCCATGAGTATTTTTTTAATTTTTTTTATGACAGAATTTTTTTTGTGACAGACTTTTGTTTCTTGTTCTTTACCCTAATCTTTACTGATGCACCATTTAAATCATAATTCCGAATTTATCATTTTTAAGCAAATTCTTCACTTAACGTGATTTCAAGAGGCACTTTATTCATATATTTAACAAATTATGCACATAGTTAGGGATTATTCAGAATTTATCTAGAGTTTCACGTTGCTTCTTCTCAGTGAATGAATACAAAGAATGTGACAAACTACAAGTAGAACTATCAAATATGTCTCTCTGTCATCAAAATTTAATCTACACTCTTCAATTTCCTTTCAAGCCCTTATTATAAGCACTTGATATTCATTCAAGTCCTTATTGTAACCATTTCTTACAACCTTAAAAGGGTCCATTTAATATGGTTAATCTATTATTTTTTAAAATTTAAAATTTTTAGAAGCCAGAGAAAAATTTCTATTGGATTTAAATCCAATGACCATGGTGACCATTCCATTGAAATATCTGGTCCAATAACATGCATTAGCTTTAATTCTCAGAAGACTGCGAGGCGCTGCGGATTTATATGCTGGAGCACCGTCATGCTGAAGCTACACCTAGTTGAAAAATCTTTCAATGAGACATTATTTGCTTCGGTGCCAGATAACGGACCAATTAAAATATGTGTCTGTTTCTCGCCAATTCAAGAGCTATAAAAATGGAATGGTCCAATCAGCGTTTCGTTCCACAACCCACAGCAAGCATTTGTACTTCAACGCACTTGATGATTTTTGCGACGAATAAAGTGTGGATTTTGCAACGCCCAGAAATGATTATTATGTAAGTTTGCAATGCCAGACCATTCACCCGTCCAAAGAATTTGTTTCGCAAATGACGCGTTATTATCAAACTTATTTAAAATGAAATTACGAAAGTCATATCGGTGATCTTCGTTCCCAAACATAAACTTTTGAACCAATCTTGGGCGATACGGATGCGTCTCATTTTCACGCAAAATTTGCCAAGCATGGGATTTCAATTTTAAAGATGCTTCGCTTATTTCTATTATTCTGTGCAAGAGCATATATAAGAACGTCTTCCTCACATATTCATCTATTACAGCTCTTAGATCTTTCTGACTTAGGGCGATCTTCTTCCTTACTATTTCTTCCAAACGTTTAAGAATAATTAAAATAGTTTTATGCACCGAATACTGATTATCAGGAAATTTCATTGAATATGGTCTTGCTCCTTCTCATGCATTTCGATTTCATTGACCGAAACGTGAAATAATTTTGTAATGATTATTAATTCTGCACATTTTATCTAACATGCGAGACAGAGTCAAAATGCCAGTAATAGCACACAGGCGCTTGAAAGTGCTGAGATCATGTTTTGCCATACACTTAATTTATTCGTTTTGCAAAAAAATAGAATTCATGTACTATGAAACAGCACTGGGCCGAGTCGAGCTATCTACGTTTAGCGATTTTACCGCTCTATCTCTGGTGGGCACCATTTCTAAAGGAATTAAAGGAGAAATAATCTTGGATTTGTAGGGGGGGGGGAATCTGGTAGTATGTTAGTTTATAATAGTAATGAAGATTTAAAGTTATGAAAATATAAAATTGGGAATTTTAAAAGAGTTTGACCCTACTGCTCAAGCTTGCACGGTCAACTTTGAAAAGGCCAGTCAAACGAAATGCGTATATACGTAGTTCGCGTCAAGACTTTCAACTAACTGAGATTGCTACCGTGAATGAAGAAGTGTATCAGATTTCACGTGCTTAAAAGAACTGGTAGCTGTAGACTAATCATACGAAACTCTTGATTCCGAAATAGCATTTCCCATCGGCAAGGCGATAAATTTGTTCAAGCTACTCGAATAAGGCAAAATGTTTTTACATCTGCTTTGGCCGATTATGTTAATGTCGATCTCTCTCGAATTTCGAAAGCACCGAAAAAAAGGAGATGCTACCATATGAATCATTTGCAGTGCCTTGAAACAAATTAAGTACTTTCTGTTTAATGCCTTCAGGATGTTTATGAAAAACTCCTCCAAGCAAGTTCCTTACAAGGGTGGGAAGAAAGATATATCAATAAATTAAGTTTCAAGAACAATTAAATCAGCACTGAATGTTCTCGCGAAAGAAACGTATTCTGGAGAGAATAAGGGATGGCTGTTAGCTGAGAAAGACATTAAAAATTGCAGCAAAAAGAAATAAATGATGCAGAACGTTTTGAAGTTGCAATATGAAAAGTTGAACGACTCAAATATAGCACTTCGGAAAATATTAGATCTGATTTAAAACTGGGAAAAAGAAATTTTATATTAACTGATGATCTGATTTTTCAAAAAAGACAAAGTTCTCGGCGAAACCGTACCCCAAATAGATTTACCTGTAGGGAAGACATTATGAAACTAGCCCATTAATCTGTGTTCCGCCGTACAGGGTTTTAGTTTGTTTTATTTGATGATGGCAAAGAACTCGAGAGCTAATTGCCTAAAAGGAGGAATGCCTTCGTGGGAGACTTTCTAAGGGAAACTGGCTCGTATATACACTGGTGAAATAAATTAAGAGAATTTTCATATTTAATCTACGATCTCCAGAACTACTGGACAGATTTTAACGAAATTTGATGTGAACATAGGTTGATACAATGCAAACAAAATAGACATTCCACAGTTATAAAAGATACACATGTTCATGTTTAACACTCATGGGAATCTGAAGGTCTGAAACAGCTGTTGCAGAAAACTCAAAAGAAATGGGTTAATAGGGGGTATGGTCTCCTCTTACAGCCATACAGGCCTCGCAGCGTGATCTCATACTGGAAATAAGGCAGTTTATCAGTGCCTGTGGCAATTGGTCCCACTCATTCAGCAACGCTGTTTCCAGTTCCTGGATGGTTCTCGGAGGGGGGCTCCGAGTTGCAATTGCCCTCCTAGAGCATCCCAGACATAATCTATAGGTTGAGGTCTGGAGACCTGGCTGGCCAATATAGGTCGGCGAATATCCTCATTCTCGAGAAATTCGTCGACCAGAAGAGCTGTATATGGCCACGCGTTATCGTCCTGTAAGATGAACTTGGAGCCTACTGCACGCCGGAAAAGGCGAATGTAGGGCTCCAAGACCTCATCTCTATACCTCACATCAGTCACAGAGCCTGTGTCAAAGACGTGGAGAGGTGTGCGGCGATCCAACATGATGCCTGCCTAGACCATTACACCGCCACCGCCATAATTGTTGATTTCGCAGACATTGGAGGGTAAGTAGCGGGTCCTGGCTCTCGCCATATGAAAGTACGGCGAGAATCGGTGTTTAGGCTAAAACGGGACTCGTCGGTGAACAGAACGGTCGCCCATTGCTCCGTACTCCAATCACTATGCTGCCTGCACCATGCTAATCGGACTCTCCTGTCCGTAGGCGCGAGCGGAACGCAAACAGCCGGTCTTCTGACAAACAACCCTCTCTCATTCAGTCTTTTGCAAACAGTCACCCTTGTTACACGGGTTCCTGTGCCTGCATACAGGTCCCAAGAGAGCTGAGAAGCTGTAGCCCCTCTGTTACGCCTCGCTAAACTGGACAAATAGCGATCTTCTCTGGCTGTCGTGGCTCTTGGGCGACCTTGCCCAGGCTTTCTCTCGATGAATTCAGTATCCTGGGACTATAGGTTTCTATAGGTTACACACGTCGCTGGACGTGAATTAAACTCTCTGCATATCTGGACTTGCGATTGGCTTGCCTCTAGCCTCCCCACAATTCGCCACCTCCTTCCATCATCTAAACTTTGGTGGTTACTCATTTTTACCGTTCCGATGTAAATTTAACTGATTGCTGGAAGATAACACCAGGAAATTCGCCGAGGTGTGCTAGCGAACGGAATTCGTCTTACCTCCACGCGCTTATAAAGCCTGTTTTTCTACTGGCTCCTAGGTATTTGCCGTACAAGATTTGCATTTTTATCTAGAAGCAGTGGTTTTTCCTTCAGTTCAGTTCTTTTCATGCAATTCGATAAAATATGCCAAATTCTCTTAATTTATTTCACCAGTGTACGTAACGCATGGGGGAAACAACAAAACCGTCCATGCAGCCAGCCCGTTCGCAGGATTCGAACCTCGAACCGAACTACCACTATTTAGCGACTTCATCGCTCGGCAGCTGATAGCCCTCCGCGCGACATGGGAGTTCGGAAAACAAAAGAGAGAATTCGTTGCAGTTACTTTCAATCACGCACATGCAAGGCTACTGGGGACTATAGACAGCTTCAGTCTGTATAGGAAATATACTATCGATCTCAAATTACTGTTGAAGCTATATTTTCATTACTTTTTGAAACATACGTATTATAAGGAAAACAAAACCTACATCTGGAAGAGGGCAGCATTGTATTTTTTATAGTATTGACTAGTACACATGTTAATTCGGAGTGGTATCTCTCAAATACAGGCTACTTGCAATCTGTTATTGCAAAGCTTCCTGCATACAGCAATAATTAATGTGATTGTTATTGAGCGTAGAAGCAATTTTACGTCGAACTTAACCCAAGAGTGTATGAAAAGAACGAGAAGTTCTTGTTTTCCTACACTAGGATATCCTGCTAGTAATCGACTAGTTGAAAGATGGAGTGGTATCTTAAGGGCGTGCTTCATAAGGGGAAGAGAGACATAATAAGGAAACGTAACACAATAAGGAAAGTAATAAAGAAATACTAATCGGGACCGAAAATACCATTTTTATTATGGGCATACCAAAAGGTACCCAAATATACCATTGGAGTTTCTCCTTTCAGACTTATGTATAATAAGGAAGATAAACGACCTTAGCAATTCTCAAATCTACACAAGCTGAAGAAATCTATACCCCATTAAATAATAACACAGCCTTCAGTGGATTAATTACAGAATTTAAAGATTTGTTCAGCGAAAGCAGTTGTACTATTTTTATTGACCAATAAGATAAAACAAAAGGCTTATCAAGATGGTTTCTAAATGACTGCCATCATTCAAAAATTTTAAAGATAAGGAAAAAGAAATATTCTTAATATCTGCTTCATAAAATAAACTATATTCCCTTTGGACTAGATTCGTTGGATAAATGAGCATTTTTAGCTTCATTCATATAACTCACAGTGAAACTTGTTAAGGAATCTCTAAGACTCGTTCACATTAATAAAATGAGAAGCTATTAGCTTAGAACACAAGCAACAGAATTTATGTTTTGCTCTGAAGAAAGAGGCCAAGATTTAGGGAAAATTTTTCCAACTCCAGTTAAACGAAAGAGCAGATCAAACGAAGATAGAAATATTTGTTTGATTTGCTCTTTCGTTTTATGATATCATATTATGTAATAAGAATACAGTCACACAAAAGATGAATATTCGTTCTAAATTTTCCAAACAGAATGAATAAATGAATAACTTTATGATCTTTATCAGGTTTGATATTTTATTAGCGATATTTTTTGGCATTTCTTAGAAGGACCTGTTTCAAAGAATTAATTTTCATTCAGTCTTAATTAAGTAAGTAACATACTCCTAAGCAATGATACAGGTTTTTATGGAAAAAAAAAGAAAGGAAAGAAAGAATCAATGATTTCCAGATTAGTTTTAAAGATATTCTTTATCGTAGACATGTGTTCCTTCACCAGAGTGTTTAAAGCAGTTTCCATATGATATCAGAGTGTCCCTGACTCGGTTAACCTTTACGCATTTCACTAAGTAACTAAACATATATGTCATAAGAGTACGTTAGATTAGTAATGTTACGTAAACAAGAAAAATCTCTAAAATGTGAAAGGCACAAATAATTAAGCATTTTTATAATTACCTTCTCTCTTCATAAGATTATTTTAGGTTAGTCGTGATACATGAATAAGAAAAGTTTTAATGCTATGTAAAAATCTCTAAAATATGAAAGTTACAAATTATTAAACATTTTTGCCAAACAGGCTTGCCATCTTTATTTAGTAGTCTCTCTTTACCATAAACAATCCTCTACAGAAACTGTGACTTGATTAGCAATTTTGCTAAATCATATTTCTAGCAATTTTATTAAACCATATGAAAACCGAAGTAAAAATCTCGGCTTTTACGTTGTTTTATTTGTTTAGGTTACAATAACAAACGATATTATCTCTCACATATTGAAGCAAACGGCATTTATGTTTTTATGATACAAATGTTCAACATTTAAATGAGCAAAAACAAAAGAATTTGTTAGAACTACTGCAGCCACATTCCAGATTCAGGGATGATTCAAATTGCTCCGTTAGTGAACCTAAAATTAGGTTGGTTTCAGCACAGAAAAGAAAAACGATTATAGAATTCCTGAAATGCTACGCGATAAAATGGATGAGTAAATAAAAAAATTAGAAAATTTAGTTCTAACTGAACCAAGCAATGCTGATATGCGTAGTTTATCCGGTAATTTATGTTAACAAATAAAATAAAAGAGTGTGTTTCTGTATAAACTTCATTTTAATAATCAAAATATAAAATAACAATAGAATTGTTGAATCCCATATAGCATGATAAAATCATAATAACTTCAGATATTTTCATAATAACTTCAGTTACATTTTGTGATAGCTAAACGAATTAGATCTTACATTTCTAAGTTTGCTAGTCTTCATTTCATCATTACTTTTAATAAAGGCTTAAGTCGCTAATCTGAGTTCAGGTGTCTAGCATGATAATGATGCAATATCAGTCTTACGTAGAAGGTGTCGTGCAATGCGCACACCAACTGCATAAAGTATGTTTTAATGAGCGTGGGTAAATAATATATCAACGTCGCATTTGCGGAAAGGAATCTAGCAATGAAAAGAGAAAGGAAGAAAAGTTTATTTAGCTGATTTTTGTGAGTAAAATTTGCAAAGAATATTACAAACTGGAAATTACTGTATATTTTTTTAAGTTAATTCATTTGAAAGGCACTGTTACACTGCATATAAGACGTAGACAATTTTAAAATTATTTCAAAATTTTTTTAATGTTTTCATAACTTATAAAATGTGTTCTTTCTCACAAAAAATAATGAATTTTTATGTAACTTTAAACTTGAATTTTCCTTTCATTTTGTAAATAGTTTCTAAAAACTGTGTTAAATTAATAAACATTTAAGTTACGAGATAAATTTGAATTCTTTTTAACTGCCTTCGAAGATGAACGAACAAAATTCTTTCTTTGGTTCTTTATTTGTAAAATTCCTTATTCCGTTCAAAATAGCAATAACAGCTCCTATTAATGAAATTGAAATTTACTGTCTATAGTATTAAAGTGATTATTTACAAGTTGCAAGTTTCTTTAACTAGAACAAATTTGTCCATCTAAGACAAAAATGTTACAAACCATCCATTTTTTCCAGAGGTGCCTTGCTCTGTTTGATAGACCGAAAAGCCAATTGCATTGCTTTATACATCCAGCGTTTAGAAATGCAAATGTTTATTTCAAACACAATAAAAGCTTAATTTCGAAGAGTTCGATGAGTATTTAAAGTACCTAGTAGATCCATTTATGAATTGCTCTGGGATCTTCTACACGAAAAATCAATATTTTGATCCAATGCATGAAAGTAGTCCCTTCCGGATAATGGCAGAACACCACAATAATTTTATAATTCAGATCATGGAATGGTTTTGATTAGATAGAAGTCGCTGTGAATTGTGTTCCTTAACGTATGCACATTTAGGGACATATCATTCTGTGATGGATTAGTTAAATAATCCAAATTAGTTGATTCATGAATGCAAAAATAGGCTATACATAGCACAAGAGCAGTTCAGTAACAACTATTCGTAATAAGAAGTTTTAGCATATGATCAATAAACAATGAACTCCATCCTTACCTTTGTCAAAGTTATTTATTGTTTGAATAAGTCGTTAATAGAATTTAACATTTTTATTCAGTATAAAAGTAAATTCGTGTTCAAATTTTCCAAGCGAAAGTTATTTTATCAATTTCCTTATTCATCACATTCGTTAAGTAAAAATAATAATCGATAAATTACTTTTCAGACAAGCAAAAGCAGTAAGCAGTAAATTAAAGTAACGATTTAATTTATTGCTGAGTGCATTCATTTCTTAATCATCGAATCGTACGAACACTTCATTTAAATTCTAACTTTGAAGTAATAGGAAAATTGGCCAGTTCCTGTAATATCACGAATAAGAAGTAGAAAGGAAGAAGTATAGGATATTATTATTAGCCATGTTAAATCGATGAATATCTAGCAAATCAAGTGCAGAAAAATTTCATCTTCTTTGCGTTGCCTTTTCTCAGGAATAATTCAATGAGAGCTTCGAAGAAGTCTGTTCTGGTGGTATTACAGGCATAAGAACCGTGTTCTTCACAATCAACCAAGAAGGCAAATATGATTTTAAATTTTGCATTACAAAATTGAGCATGTTTAGTTTGCAGAGTCAAATATGTGTATGTGTAAAAATTTTAAAACTGGCATTCGAGATATTAATTTTGTGGATTAACTTATTTTGATCTAATAGTGATAAAAAAATTCCAGCTTACGATTTTTAGTTAAATCTGCAGAAATGTACCATCATATTAATTTAAATCTGAATGTACGCGGTATTAAAAATACTTTTTTACTCATAAGTTTTGAAAATTAATTACTAACTTCTTGGCCGTTACCAAGGGTTAATCCGTACTTAGACTATAAACAGACCCCCTTTTACTCTCAATTTATGAGTATAGCCCCTTTTACTCTCATTTGCATCCAAATAAAACTTTGAAATGATATGCATGTAGTAAGCTGCTAATAAAAGTTTGAAATTATACTTTAAAAAATATAAACGAAGCTGATTCAGTGTTAAATTCAGACCAACTGTTCGAAGGAAAAAAACTTATATTACCGAATCCAACAAAACAATAAATGATAAAATGGAAAGTAATTAGACATCTGAATGCTGACTAAGTAGGTTTTAATTTTTAAAAAATGTATAGATCACTGACTGATTTAAAAAGAAATAATTATAATCATCACAAAACTGAATTATATACGCAAGTTTTTTTTAGAAGCCATACCCTTCTTAGTAACAAGCTTGTTTTACAATCAGAATTTGCACTTTGTAAGCAGAAAGCATTTACACTCAAAAAACATTTCACTTCGTATCTAACGTAAGAAGAGTATATAGTCACGCAAAGCACGAATATTCGTTCTAAATTTTCAAAAAATTAATAAATAAATAACTTTATAACCTTTATGAGGTTTGATATTTTATAAGCACACCGCTAATATTTTTTGGCACTTCTCAGAAGGATCTATTTCAATGAATTTATTTTCCTTCAGTCTTTATTAAGTAATTAATGTATTCCTAAGCAATGACATATGTTTTAATGAAAAAAAAAGAATCAATGAAATCTGGCTTTTCAGAATCAATGAAATCTGGCTGTGATAACAACAGTGACTGGAATCGAAAATTGCGACTTAAAGCAGTTTCCATATAAGTTCACAGTGTCCCTGACGCTGGTTAACCTTTACACATTTCACGAAGTAACGAAACATATTATGTCATAAGATTATATTAGATTAGTAGTGATACGTAAACAAGAAAAATGTTAATGCTTTGTAAGAAATCTCTAAAATATGAAAGGTACAAATAATTAAGCATTTTTATAATTACCTTCTCAATTTTATTTAGAAGTCCCCCTATACCGTAAATAATCATCTATAGAAATTCTGAATTTATTAGCTATTTTGTTAAATCATATTTCTATCAATTTTATTAAATCATATCAAAACCGAAATAAAAATCTCGGTTTTTATGTTGTTTTATTTGTTTAAGTTACAATAACAAACGATATTATCTCTCACATATATTGAAGCAAACGGTATTATTGTTTTTATTAAGAGTCTGAAATGCTGCGTTTTCTTTCGTTAAAAAAAGCAATCCAGAACGCAATATCTTAAGACGAATAATCGAATTCCTTTTTATTATTTGCGCTAAAGGACGGCTTTCTGGAATTCGGATTTTGAAAATATTGCGCTCTCACTCAGTATACTCAGTTAAATCAAACTTGGCATTTATTGTAAGGATTCACTAGTTATTTTTATTCTTGTAATATTTCCTCCCCTAAACTAGTACCTCATTTGAACAATGTATATCATAACTGAAAACAGTGTTGCAGTCGAACACTACATATCTCAGAAATTTTTTAAAACTAAGCCTTTGTTATTCTAGTATATTTCAAAATTTAAACTTTAGTTTTTTAGTTTAATTTTTGGCTTCCTTGCTTTTAATTATTTTATTATTTCTATCTTATTTTCTATTGGTACTTACACATTGGCGCAACCATCTTGACGCAGTTTAGCGACTTTTTCTAAGAAAAAAGAGCGAATGACTTATACTTCAAACAACTGTTTATTACTTTCATATTTTATGTTTAAAGGCGTATTTGTCCCAAAAATATCAATCAATAAACTTATTTTCCTGCAGAAGTTTTACTGCAATTTCTTGTATTACCTGCAAATACCACAAATGTACTTTTTTAAACTGAATTTAAGATAAAACATATTACAGTTTGTTAATAAATAACTTTGGAACTTAGAATACAACAGACAAAGCATACAAGAAAATGCCAGCATTACTTGCTCTGCCATTAGGCACTACACGGAAAAGAGAGATTGTTGAAGACTTTTTAAGGGAAACTGACCCATATCCAAGTTACACATGGAGAAAGCCACGAAAACGTCCATTCCGCGGCACTCGAACTCTAGGCCTAAATACCAGTGTTCAACGGCTTTCACCGCTCAGCCGCTGATGGGCATAACATTACTGAATAATAGATTTTTGAATTCGGGACATTCTGAAAATTTTGGAGATTTTTACGAGAAGGTTGCACGAATACGTAAGTACCTTTTTTGTTTTTTCTTCTTCCTCTTCTTCCCACCAGTCGCTTTTCCGCAAGAATTATTTAAAGCGTGTTTTAGGAGCTAACAGACTAAAAGGAAAGTTTCGCACATTACACATGGCCTTATCATTTTCAGTAATTTTGAAACGGTTAATATTTATCGTTTTAAATGTTTGAAACTTAGTAAAGCCAATTCCAATAATAATGAAATTGATTCCATTGACCTTAAAATTTGTCATCTGTAAAGTAATTAAACCTTTTCATTATAAAAAGACTTTTTAACTTTCCTACTATTAAGCTCATTCATTGGAATTCCGATATTTCCTAAAACACAAAGGCTAACACTATTATCTTCTAATTCTCAGAATCAAAGCTAATTCAAGCTATTAACTAATGATATTAATTAAAGTGTTTGAAGCTATTAATAATAAATTCAAAACCTAAAAATAACACTTACTAATAACGAAACTCCACTAAATATGTTTAACTTACTTCTCCAATAATTGCATGTGAGGTTGTCTTAATATCAATTTATTGTTGCCTAATGATATTATTTACTTCAACCATGTTTGGAGGTATTTACTGAATGTGTAACAATTGTAAGTATACTTGTAAATTTGTAGATAGTCCGCCAATCTCTATTACTAACAAATTACTATTTCATTAGTAATTTGTTAGTAATAGAGCAATTTGCCATTACTATTCCAGCCTTGTTATACGCTAACTAGGTGAAGACGTTTACTAATAACTCACCTTTTCCTTTCACAACGTTTTTTACCACCTTCACACATGTGCATACATTTCTACCCCCTTTTTACATGAAAAAATTAATTAAAAAATTAAAAATTTTTAACTGTCTCACATACATTATACTTAAATTAACTTAAATAATTTTAAAATTAAAAATTAATCAGAAAATTTGGATTTCTTTTCTTTAATTTTTAAGTAGTTAGTTTATTAAATTTTAAGGTTAATTTAATAAAACGTAATTTATTCCTCTTCAATTTTACAGTAAGTTTACTCCCCCCCCCCCCAAACCACTCAATTCGATTACTTCCTTCGCAGAATTCAGGTTTTAATTTCTTTATAATTTTCCTTTCAAATTTAAAAAAAAAATTTTGGAATTATGCTTCTTCCTTTTTTTTCTTCTTTTCTCTCTCTCTCTCTCTTTGAATTTATTGATTCGGTTTTACTATATATTTTTCCTTTACTTTGTATTTAATTTTTCTTTTTTCCATTTTAGGCTATAAGCCTTCCATTTTCACGTGGTTTTTCTGAAATTTAATTTGAAAAAACTTTTTAACAAATTTCTTATTGATAAATTAGTTTCCTTAACATTTTGACTTCAAATATTTTGTTTTTAGTTTAGCATGTTTCTTTTGGTTTACAAAATTTTTAGCAGTTCTGCTTATTCTCTGGTTAGAAATTTATCAAGCACAATTCTTTTTATTACCCAGTATTTTTTTTTTTATTTCTTTATCGAGTATTCTTCTTTTAAAGTTTATTTTTCCTTTCATGTTTATTTTTCATATATTTATTTTTAAGGTCACGTCGGAGTATATTGTATCATAATGATTAATTAAACTTATAAGAATTTTTAAAAAAATTTAATTTGTTGTATTGTTAAAGAACTTTGATTATTTCAATTCAATATTTTTAAATTGGTACTTAACTTTTTAATTTTCCTTTTGAAATGTTTCAAGGGTTCACAGTCACCTAGATATAATCAGATAGGTGGTTCTGTTGAAAATTCTTCGGCTTCGGGAGAAAACAAGGAATTTTCAACAATTTTAAATAGTTCATATTTTATTTTAGTTTATTATGTTTTATTAATAATCTAATTGTTCCTGTTTCATTTTTTATTTTTTTTTTAATTTTCGAATTTAAATCCTTTTTTGCCCTATTTCATTTCATTTTATTGGGACAATCCTTTTGCATCTGATCATGCCTGTCACGGGCAGAGCAGGGATAATGACGAAGGAAGTGAAACACTTACCTGAGGTGAGCAGCTAAGACGGACACCAAATTAGCTGTGAAATTTTAAAAAAAAATAAATTTTCATTATTAACTTTTAATTTTGAAATGCGCCGAAAATATCACATTTAAACCAATAAAAACCGTGAAGCAGTAGAAAGTGCTTTTCTTTAATCCTAGTCAAACTAAATAAGAACCTTGATTAACTGTAAACGGTTAAATATTTGAAATGAAACAGAAAAATCATTATCACATATATTATATAATATCCAACTAATTATTATTACTTTATATTTATGCTATGTTCAAATTTACTTAGCACATCAAATGAGAAGTCATTGTAAAGAATTGAAGCTAATAACCTCTCTAAGCAACTCAGTTTAAAATTTGACATACGTTTTCGAGTAATTTAACACTGCAAGAAAAAGAAAGGTAAATAAAGCAATGCAATCAAAAATTCTAACGCGCACTATAATATTGCAAACTTAACAGACCGATTAACTTAATATCAATCCCGATGAATGGGTTGGCTTCATTAATTAGCGTTTTCTTGGTTTTCTCCCATGTGTAACGTAAATACGAGACAGTTTCCGGCCCTTGACGAAATTAACCCTCTCCTTAGACAAATAACCCTGGTACGCTTCGCACATTGAACTGAACAAGCAGTCATAAGAGAAAGCATATTCTTTTTCGGTACTTAAAATGACGGAAAATAATCCTGAGAAATGTCAAAATTTAGCTTTAAATGTGATTATATAAACATAATATAAAGAGAAGTAGAAAAGAAGTTTAATAAATCAGATTATCAAAAATCAAATGATAAGAAACTAAATCTGCCAGAAAAATATTTTTTACAGTAGAAAAAAAGTGAAAGAGATTTTAATCTCGTATAACTAAAAAGGAGGTGTCAAATACTGAACGAGATAGATTCCGGTTTTCAGTTTTTTCAGCTAGTGAAAAATTAATGTCATCAGATTGAAGTATTTTAAAAAGCAGCAGCTTTTATTTAGTACTTAAATGTCCAAACGATTCAGATGCTTCAGATATTCCATCAGAAATATCCAGTTTTGAAACCCATGCGTTTTCAATAAATCAAATCTTGTAAAAACAATTCATAAATATTATTTAGTTCGATCATATCTGAATTCGGAAACTGCGTTATGAATGTTTTTAATGTTTCCAGTTACTAATGTTAGGATGAAAGAAGCTTCTCAAAACTTTAAAAAAAATATGCAAAACCTTTTGTAGGCTTTTGTATTGTATCAAAATAATGATATTTGAAAGTTTTTTAACTTTCAAATATGATTATTTTCTATCTAAAATATAAATTAAATAATCAAGCAGAATTCTATAAAAATTACTATCGATTTTATTTTATCAAAAGCAAGAAAAACTGAATTACAAAAAAAGTACTGATATTGATAATTTTTATGTTAATTGCTGTACTATTTATATTATTTCAGAGTTATTTGGAGTTTATCAAAAGGGTACTTTTTAATGTTTTTTAAACTTTTACATGTATTAACTTTCTGAATGCATAAAGTTATGATTAAAAATATTATAAGTCTCATGGTACGGTTTTATATAATTACCTTTGTTGAAGATGGACGTATACAGATACGTTTAATTTGACTGCAATAAGCAAGCACACTTACCTCTTTGCATCAGGAGTGAAAAAATACCTAGGTATGACTCTGAACAATGAAAACGATTTTCTGCCTAGAATATATCCAGATATCACCAATATAAATACTGGGGCTGTGCCAAATATGGTGCATTACTTTCCATGTCAGTACAAAAGTCATTTCATCAGCCAAATAGAATGACCCTCTTTCCATTTTCTGTCCCGAACCTTGAAAGAAATAGCTATTTGTATTTGTTATTACTGATTTCTTTTCTGTTATAACGCCATCAAACCGAAAGCGCACAGAAAATTGTCACATTAATTATTGTACGAGCTTTAAGCAGAAATTTTCAAAAGGTACGAAGAGATGTGTATTACGAAGCTGTTAACTGTGTAGAGTGGGCCATTAAGCGTTACTCAGACGACATTACGAAAAGACGGTTCTGGTTATCAGGAAAACCATTTCTTTGTGATTTTCTTTCGACATAAACTTCATGTTTGATGTCTTCAGAAATGACTGCATGAAATGAAATACTTCCACATGACCAGAGGGAACAAAACGAAGAAAATAATTGCGATATTTACTCGGAAACTGAAGGAATTCTTTTCTGGATTTCTTTTTAATTACTCCTCGCAACAAAAGGTTTTTGATCGAATCAAGTACCTGGAGTAATTTTTCTGTTTTTGAATTTCATAACCAATTACATTAATGAAAAAATTAAACTTTATTCTAAATTTTACGTTAAAGAATGCAAACATAAAACCAGAATATTAACGTATCATTTAAGAATAATAAGGCATGCGCAAAATAAATAAACTGTAAAGTTTTCTCAAATTTAATAAATTTTTTTTATTTTTTGCTTATTTATATATATTAAAAACCGAATTTTGAGTAAGCAACGCTCAACCTTTAAGCAGCTAGAATGTTTTCAGAATTTGGTATGTATATGAAAATGTTGTCTTTCATTTTGATTTAGTTCACTAATTTCTCACGTAAAAGTTTAATTTTTAACTTACGTATTCAGTTTTTTTTAATTAGAATACATTCACTTCTTGCTTTAGTAGTGCTAATATTTTCAGCTTCTCTTTAGGTTTATTCTGCTCCACAAAATAAATGCTATTAATTTCAAAATTATAGAAACGAAATGTAAATTTTATTTGCAACTTAGGTTTTATTAAATTTTAAAATTTAGAATAATAATAGAAATAATTTGTGCATACATATAATGCACAAGATTTACATTAATTTCTGTAGAAAATGATACCATATACGTTTTCTTATTTAAAGATGAAACAACTTTAATCCCAGAATTTATGAATGGAAATTTCTGAGCTGAATTTGTTAATTTAAAAGTTAATACGAATCTACACAGTACATTATTTTTCTTAAGTAGAAATGTATATTAACTGCAAAAAACGAAATATAGAAGTCATTAATATTGCTTATTCTGAATGACTTTGATTTTTAGGTCACTGATTTTTTATACTACGTTTTGTATTTCACAATCATAATACTTTTATTTTTGAAATCGGAGCTGCACAATTACATTTAAAAAATCTTCCACAGCTTTGTTCAGAGAAAATAAGGATACATTCCTTAAACATTTCTTAAAAGTTACACACGCTTTCTTGCATCTGAAGGTGTGCTACTTTTTCATTCCAGATAATGTGGTTTAAGGCAATCTTTTTCTCGTGATGCTCATAGTTCCTCTGATATTGGAACATAATACATATTGAGTGTTATAATGTAACCTAGATGGAACATAAATAACGGAACCCAATTTTTAACTCGAAAGCAATAAATCAATGCACACACACACACACACACACACACACACACATATATATATATATATATATGTAAGATATTAGAAAATATGATAGCTGCTTTAAAAACTAATTGGTGATCTCAAAATTAACATTCTAAATTTGGTGATCTCCCCCTTAATTTATCTGTTCTCCTGAATTCGAGATCTTTTGACGTTATGTAAAGCTGCTTGAAAAGTGCAAACCAAAACTAATATTAACCAATCATAGTTGTCTCTAAAATCGAACCTACTCTGGTGAGCATAGACCTTATAAGGTCCATACTAGTGAGTTAATTACGTCATTCTCTTCTGCTAGCTTCCATCTTGCTAGTAACTCCTCGCTTTATTTCCCCGTCTAAAGTGCCTGCGTCTTAATTCTAAGAATCAATGTAAATACAATTTAGCATCTTTCATTATGATTGAATCATAGAAATGTATCGGATTTCATTATGATTGGATGAACATCTATGGAGATGATTTTATACGTGTGAAAATAAAGACTGAAAATTCTTAGAGTTCATGTTTTGTAATCTTCATCTGTGAGTCTTCACGCTCAGCAACGACGACTGCAAGCTAATTCCTCCTTCTATGCTCATCGAAATCATCAAATATATATATGCCATTTTCATATATATATAAACGCCATTTTTTAATGAAATAATATTTTTCAGCAGTTTTAAAGCATGTCCCTCTGCAATTCAATCTTCCTTGTTGAATCAGAAGTCTGTAGATGTCTCAAGCCAAAATTTCTTTTCATGAAGATATTTGTTCCATTTAGCTCAAGCAGAAAATAAGAATTTCTTTTTTGCTTCCACTCGATCGATTCTTAATACAGCAGTTGAATCGCCTTTTCCACGGCAAATTTACTTTGATAAATGTTAAAGGATTGGCCTCATTCTAGTAGACACTTTTATAGCAAATAAAAAACACAGCTGATTAATTTACGTCGTTTTCTGCGTAGTACTTTTGATAAACTTTAAGGAACTTTATCTACAATTCACATACATTATAAGTACTAAATATGAGCAGTCAAAGAAAGAACAGAACGAGGAGAACAGTACATGAAACTTATTTCATGTCCTGTTTCAGTGACATTCCAAAATATTCATTACTAAATTCTGGAAGTGTTTCAGAATTTTGTCACTACACACAAAATGTTTCAATTAATTTTATAGATTTTAAATTTAAGACTAAATTTCCGAAATAAATATTCCTGTCATAATACTGTACTGTGCTTGGCTGTTTTTTTTTTTGGTTTCCTGGTAAATAGTTTGAAACAAAACATGTGGTATCTGGAACATACACAAGATAAAATTTCTTTTAACAGTAGGAAAGTTGGATAATTTTCTTTTTAAAAAAATTTTAAATGAGTATAAAATTGAATAAACAATAAATGTGAAGTCCATATATTTATAGAAACTTATTTAAAAACATTTCCTTTGAGTGGCTATTTTTTATTTAAATTTTACGAATATTTTCATTATGTGCGCGGTATACCAAAGTTATTTCCCACAAGCACAATAAAACTGCAAGATTCATCAGTTTGGTCCTATTGGCACTAATAGGACTCAGTTTAAAAGCTGAAATCAAATAATTAATATCTGAAATATAGTAAAATAATTGAAATAAAAAAAATTTTTAAACGTTTCTGACAATTTTAATTGCAAAAGTATATTAGCAAAATTTTTTAACCCAACCGTCTTCACCACACAGAAAAGCGTCTGAGATCTGAAAGATTCGAGAGAATCATGAACCCATAATGAAAAGTCATAAACTGAAGTGATAACTGTTAATTCAATGTTCTGTGGCTTATTCGATGATACATAGCCATTATTACGATTGTTATAACTATTATTATCATATAACCATCATCATGAGGATACATAATTCATCATCAACTTTTCTTACATTCCCCGCAATTTCCTTCGAAAGTTCTCCGCGAAGGCAATTTTCTCCTTAGGCAGATAGCTTTAGTGTGTTTTGCCTTAGCACAGTAATATACCCAAATCCCAAGCCAAGAACAAGTACTCACGTAATATCTGTAAAGATACAACTCTGTTAGATAATATCAAAAAAGCCACTAATTACATTATGAGCGGGAAACGTATCTATGCTATGCGATTTTCTGAAATAATATTTAAAAAAAACAACTGTGAGGAAGGGAAGAATTAAAGACACATTCTTAGAAAAGATGCGAAAACGGGGAATATTAAATATAAACTAATGAACGTTTTAATCTTTCACAGATTTTTCAATGAATTTCCTGTTTAAAAGATTTTCAACATAGGCGACTGATTAAAAAAGTATTTAAACCAAAATTCACTTCTATATACATTTTGTTCATAACAGCTTAAGGAAAGGAACATCTAGGCTTGTTTCCGAGTATAAGAGGAACAATGATTTCTTATCCACATCAGACAAAAGAGCCTTTATTACTGACTGGCGTAAGTACGCCAAAGCTCTCAACAACATTTCTTACACGATGCCCACGATACAGGATGGGAATCACATTGATAGTTTGGTTAAGGACTTCACTGAAAAGATTCAAGATGCTTATGAGGGTGCCAAACAAGAAACCAAGGCCTTCAATAAATATCGTTCGAGAGAACTGATAGATTTAATTAGGAGGCGGAATGCAGCAAGAAGGAAATTTCAACATACCAGGAACCCGGTGGACAAAACCTTATTTAATAGATTATTTGACGCAGTCAAATCTCATACTAATGTACAAGCACAACTCGACTGGTCCAACTACTTTGACTCCCTCTTCACAGATGATAATTCACTGGGGAAAACTATTAAAAGGTATACAAAATGCTACAATGATATTTTGTCCCTTAAAGGCCCTAAAAAGATCCATTACACCGACACTGAGAAAGCAGAACTGTTAGCTACGCATCTGGAATCTCAGTTTTGTCTCCACAGCATACATAACACAACAACAGAAAATCTAGTCTTTAGTTTTCAGAACAATTACCCCTCCAACCCACGCACGGACAACATCTTGCCGGTCATGCCGTCGGAAGTCCTTGATTATATAAAGAAGACTAAAAACAAGAAATCCCCTGGGTTTGATAGAATCACCAATCAAATGCTCAGAAAGCTCCCTAAGAAGACCATCATGATGTTTGTCAAAATTGTCAATATCATCATTCAGTGGTAGTCCTATCCATCCATATGGAAACTGGCAATAATCACTCCTATTCTCAAACCAGGTAAACCACCTAATAAGCCCGATTCCTATCGACCCATAAGCCTGCCGTCGTGTCTGAGCAAGATAATGGAAGCCGTTCTACTCCACAGAGTGTCGGATTACCTGGATCATAACAACATGCTTATTCCAGCGCAATTCGGATTCCAGAAAAACCTCGAGACGACAAATCAATTATACCGTGTGGTGGAAACCATATTGGAAGGCAAGAGTAATAAGATCACAGGTGGAATATTTCTGGAATCTCTAAGGTTTTCGACCGTATATGGCTTTAAGCACTCACATACAAAATGCACAATCTGGGTTTCCCAGATTACATCACTAACATGATTAAATCCTACCTGACAGGTAGACACATTGTCGTTCAAATATCAGGTACACATTCTACTCGCCGAATTATTTCTGCTGGGGTCCCGCAAGGGTCCCTTTTGCCACCTACACTTTTTAATATATATATGAACGACATCTCCATTACACTCAACACGACACTCGCAATGTATGCAGATGACACAGCGATCCTAACACAGTGCGCATTTGTTGGATCAGTGATACAACGGTTACAAGAACACATAAACATACTTGCGGTTTGGCTGAAAAAATGGAAAATGCTAGTTAATGTAGATAAGACCCAAGCCATTATCTTTACTAAGAAGAAAATGCAGAAAAATCTAACGTTTTACGGAGAATCCATTCCCTGGGCTAAGCAGGTCCCTTATCTTGGCGTGATCCTCAGTAACTCTCTCACATGGACCCCACACATAACATCTATTTTACAAACGTTTCGAGTTTGTAAAGCTAAACTCTACCCCTTAATTGCTCGAAACAGCATTCTTTCTATAGACAATAAGTTACTTATTTACAAAGCCATTTTGCGTCCCATGCTGTGTTATGCCTGCCCGGTTTGGGCTTATTCATGTAAATCAGTTAGAAAAAAATTACAAACTGCACAAAATGGTGTCTTACACAGATTGTTAACGCACCCTGGTACATTCGGAATAATCGCATTCAAGAAGAACTTAAAATTGAGCAACTCCGCACCTTTTATTGCAAACTGGCCAGGAATTTTTATGACAGTCAATCGAGTATTAAAAATCCTCTAGTTAAATTATGTACCTATGATATTAATGATCCTGCAAATAATAAAGTCCAGTGTCCATTCTAAACTGTAATATTATCTAATTTTTTGTTGTATCTCACCGTTATACCAGCGTTTTTAACTAATTTAACTGCTCTGTAATATACTAATATTTTAATGTGTTAAGTTTCACCAAAGGATTTGCACGCGCCTAACCACTGATTGTAACTAAATTACTAATTTGCATTTATTTTCCTAACTTTTCCTGTATATTTATGTGTTTCCCAGTTTTAGCCACCAGCTCACACCGTTTTCTGTGTGTAGCGCATTTTTCAAAGTTCTTTACTGGCCGTTATTTCAGCTTCACTATGCTTATTTACTATTAACATTATGCTAACTTCTGTCTTATTCATTATTATAACTTATACTTAAATAATAATAATAATAATAATAATAATAATAATAATAATAATAAATTACTATTTCATTTATTTTCTTACAATATTAGGAAACACACAGTTTTGTTTTATAGGGGTAGGGTCATTGGCCCAGGTACCCAGGTGCTTACACCGTTCTCATAGCTGAAATAAATTCTTATTATGCAACTGTAAATGCTAAGCCTTTAAGCAGTATCTTTGCGAATTTCAAAATAAATGACGTTCGCATTTGAACTCACTTTTATTTCGCCTGCTTATTAATTAAAACGAGATTAAGTTAAGGTCTTCATTCTCTTCAATTATTTAACACAAGTTTGCCCTAGAAAATCTTTTTCGTCTACGACATCGACAAATAATTGGAAGCATAATTATTTGGAGAACTGCTTATTATCCATTTATTTACTTAGATGACATATAGTTCAAGAAAAAAAATATAATACCATTCATATCGAGTGGCATATACCGACTTACGACTTGCAGCCGCTTAGCCAAATATAGTCAATCATGTTTTATCACCACATTTTTAGCACATTTTATCAGGTTCTAAAAAAATACTATTTTGTGACAATAAAAGCTCGAAATTTGAAGCAACTCAGTTTACGATTTTATTACCATAAACTGAATTACTACGAAAGGAAAGACAAAAAAAGGAATTTCATAACAATATCATTTTTATTCTAATTTTATTTCTATCTAAGAGTGTTTTAAGATATAAAATTTAATATTTTAATTAGCGAAATAAAATCCAAATTTTTATATTTAATGTGTGCTTGTAAGCGGCAATAACATAATAAACTCATAATTGCATTTTCAAAAGTTGGAAACAAAACCAAAAATTCAGTTTGAATTACCATAAAAGTCTGAAAATTATCATAAATACGAATTTTATAACTTACACCAAAACCTTATTATTCCAATCATCAAGACATGCTTTTAAAAGGTTGCCTTTTTACTTCCTTGCACGATGTAAAAAGGAAATATTGAAATCGCGAAAAAGTTCGAGTATCATATTTCAAAGACAATATCCATTTTGACCGCTTTCGAATGCAATTTAACGATGATTTTGAGTGACATCCGTACGTAAGGACAGAATAAAGGACTCTTTTCCCCCAAAAAAATTATAAAACTAATCTAAAATGAATTCTGAAGAGTTTTTTTCGTGGCGTCTCTACGTACCTACGTTTGTACGTATGTATGTATGTATCTCCCATAACTCAAAAATGAGTAGCCTCAGAACGTTGAAATTTTGTATATGGGACTGCTATATCATGTAGATCTTCACCTGCTATTTTGGTTGCACTCGACCGTATCAAACGTATATAAAGTTATAGTGAAGTAGTAGCCCAGATATTAACAGTAAAGAGGAAATACAACGAATCACGTTCGCGTATGCTCTGTTTGAAGCAGAAATCGCGAAAAGTTAGGGATAAATTATCTAACACTGTCTAAGATATTGATAAAGGAATTTAGAGAGTGAAATTTTCGATATAAACGTTCATCCTTTATTTCCATCATCTAATCTAATATAATAGTAGTCGATATAATATAAAGGAATTTTTGTGAAAATTCCGCTTACATTATATCGACTCCCGAAATTACGTTTACTTGCAGTCCTTTCAACACCGGAGAAAACATTTTTTGCAATTCATTTTTAACTTTAATATTTTCTGTTAAGCTTCCCATGACTTCGCATTCCTTGGGCAACGACCACCTCTATTTTTATCACTTTAAACGTCTTGTACTTTCGAAAATACTTACAGAAAAATCGAGCGGAGACAAAACTTTTCGCACTCCCTGAATCAATTAAAGTTCTAGGGGCACACCATTCAACAATGCTTGCAAATAAGGTAGTTCCAAATCTTTCACAGCATCTATATTTACTCCAACCTGAGAGTGATTTTCAGTACCTCTGTACAATAATACTCTATATAATACCTCTATTGGTGACACCACTTTCCTTTTTTTCGCTTTTTTAATGACCATTATTGTCTCAACCCTTCACGAGAAACTTCTTAAACTGCTTTTTGTTCCTCTGGCCAAAACTGCAGCGAAAAGTGCTTCTGTTTAGCGAATATTCATTTTCCAACATTCAACTTCCATATTTCATGACCAACTTAAAGATTAATTTAATTATTAGTCCAAAGGGGCTTTGTCTCTGAAGGACTATTGTTTTCGTTTTCGGAAACATTAAAAGTCTGAATCACTTTTCAAACTGTTGCCACCAAATATTGCAGCCGTGTATTATATTTAAAGACATTAAATAATGAAGAATCCGCATAAATGTATATACATTTCTCCAAATGTGATAAAACAATAACGTAAGTTTTGAATAACGTAAGTTTCCACCCGAATATGCTCATCTAGAAGTCCAAATTTAGAATTAGGAATTTGTTTTATTATGTATTTCATATTTTGTAAAACTTTAACAAATTTTCGATGAACAAACTCAAACGATTTAAAAGCGAGCTATGGCAACATTCTACGGGGGAAAAAATTTTTTATCTAAAGCGCGCGGAACTGTGTATCGGAAATTCTTAATAGACTCATTTTAAAATTATTTTGCGATATTGCTGTTGAACTGAATTTATGGTTTAAGTGCGAAGAACATGATATTGAATAAATAAAAGTAACACACAAAATGTTAAAAACCGCCCCTTTGGACGTAATTTAAAATCTGAAACCTTTCAGTTTTTTTTAATTACTTTGGATTTCCATTTAATTATTGTAGATTTCTAATTTCACTAAAATCTTGTACCTTCGCCAACAACTGTGGAATCACACTTTCCAGAATTTATTTTCATCCTCACCGGCATACAATTCTTTCTTACAATGAATTTTATCAGTTCCTCGCCCTCCATTTGCAGTGAACCATACAATTCCTTTTCTAATTATACTTTACAGGACGAAATGCTTTTAACACTGCCTGTATAAAATTTTTGTGTGTATGGGTCGGTGAACCGACAGGACCCACTAAGGTTTTACCAATTAGTTATACCAACTTAGGGCTTGGATATTTAGGGCTGATGCCTCCATTAAATGTTTTCCGAACTCCATACAATAGAAAAATGACTTTTTAACCTCAAAAAATTGTATAACCAACCAAGGTTCATCAAAATTTACGTTTGCCTCGGATCACGTCTTGCAATTTACCAAACCCATCTAACACTTTATTTGCTTGCCTGTGATCAAATCCATAGCTAGAGCTAACACATTATTTCAGTATCGGTGGGTCACTTGCCCTTTGAGCATTTTGCTAATCTATAAGCAATACCTAAAATATAGCACAAATTTTACACAAAATTTAATTCATTTATGGAGACAGCAGTTTCGAAACATTATATTAATATTTCAATTTTTCTTATCAGTTTCACACTACTTCAAAGTTACGTTACAGTTAGTATTTCAAATATCAGTTATTTATGTTGCGCGCCAATGTGGCACCTAAATTAAATTTGAAGTATTTTTGTATAACCAAATCACCTTACAGCTACGTGAGAGTTTTTAACGGTGTTAGTAGATTCCATATCCCGATTTTCCACGAAAGGAGTGAAGTGCAAAATACATTCAGACAGAAACACTGAAATTCATTTCAATATAACAGGAAACACGTTTTTCTTTACACATAATAGCGCTTTTAAGAGTTCGTTTCCAGCTTACCATTTAGACAGCTATTCAACATACGCCAGCTTTTGCCATAAAACGTTCGCCAACTATCTCAAGCGTAATTTTCTTTATTTCTCGCTCACTGGTTCACTCCTCTGTGGTTCCGATTAAGATTTTTATACACCTATGTTTGCCCGATGAAATCTACATAACTTTCTGGAAAGAACGAGAAGCGTGACTAAGGAAAGATAGTAAAGATAAATATTAAAATAACTTGTTAGCTAAGCAAACCAAATTATCACAAATTTTCTTCTTAGTGATCGATTTTCATAAATTTATATTCGTGTTTGGATTGAGTTGATTATGACAAAAAACACTATCAATTTAAGTCCAAAGACAATTTAGTCCAATCTCTGAGGAGTCTCTTGGAAGAGAAATTCTGTCATATGTAAGTTACGCACAGAGAAACCATAAAAATGTCTATGCAGCTTGCTCGTCGTTAGAATTCGAATTTTAGATCGAACTACCGGAGTTCATCTATTCCGCTATTTGTAGGCGAATCTACATAAATTCAATTATCAAATGCTTACGAATGCAGAAACGTATTGCATGAAATTTGGTTGAAAGTTCATGATATTTGACTCCTGAGTACAAGAGTGATTACTAAATCTATCCTTTAACTATTGACCTCATATTAAGCCTACAAGAGTATCGAAAATTGTAACTATGCATACGCTTAATTGGCTTTAAGTGCGTCAGTGCCCTCCGCAAGTACTTCTATCATAAATTTTACGCTTAGTTTCACATTTGAAATTCGTTAGCTTGCTGCCTGAAATCTTCCCTCTTCATCGACCAATCGTGACGTCAGAGCAGCAGGTGCGTGTCCAAATCTCGACAGTAAAGGAGCTAAATGGGGGGTTATTCCCCTCACGGTATCGAGCGGACAGTTGAGTCAGGCAGCTCGAGACATCCGGACGCTCCTGCCACTGCCGCTGAATTTTCCGATAATCAGTACGAGGCAATGGTAAAAATCGGAAGAAAACTTCCCTATTTTATTTTCTCACTTGCTAATGCGCCGACGTACGCGTAAAATTTTATCGAAAATTTGCGGGACTGAATAACAGCATATCATCGAGCCACGCCCCATTTTTTCGGCTAAAATGATCAAAGTGGAACGTATTCCATAATAATTTACATATTAACGATTCTGATAATTTATTGCGCGTTTTATGTATTAGAATTATAAACGCATACATTCACAGGAAAAAGTATTCTTTGTTTTGTTACTTAAATTAAAAAAGAGTAATAACACAAAATTTTACTTGCTATGCAAATTAAAAAAATAGTAGTACCCAAATTTACAACAAATTGATAAACAGGTAACAACAAAGAAAAACGAAATATTTCAAACCTAAATTTAAAAAACAATAAAAATGGTCAACTATTTTCGGTGATCATGGTGAAGAAAAGCAGTGTAACACGCAGATCTTTGAAAGAAATTTAACTGGAAAAGTTATAGCGTTATAGAAAAGATTATAAAGTTTGTATATTTGAGTATTTTTTTCAATCTATGTGGGTAATGCATGTCTACAGTTTGATGATGATATACGTAATATTTTATTTTCACATGTTTCTGAATTTATTCATCACGCAATACATAATAATCACAAAATTTTATTTCTTAAAGAAAAGGATGAGAAGAAAGATTCCATACATTGTTTGCGATGATTTTGTGCAATGCAGATGTAACTTCCATCGATAGAAAATTTTCTCCATGCATAAGAAAAGCAGCATTATAAACTCTTTTTTTTTTCTAGTACAAAAGTAAAAGTATTTTAAGACGTTCTCGGTTAGCAGCATATTAAAAAAATCAAAATTTTGTATATCTTAACTGCCGAGAGATTTTTTTTAAATTATTTAATTTATATATTGAATTATACTAATTTTACAAGCACAAAATTTTTAACGCAAGATTAACGTTCCATATTTATTACAGGGACCACTACCAGCCGAGCGGTGAAGTCGCTAAACACCGGTAGTTCAGACCGAGGTTCGAATTCTGTGAACGATCTAGCGCTTCTACTAAAACAAATTTTTCATCAATTAAAGTTGGTTTTCATGCACTCAGATTCACATGACGTGCCATTCCTTCCCATTGGTAGTTCGACCCAAGTTCAAATCTTGGCGAAGATTCTGGCTGCATACAGTTTTCCTCAATGTATAACATAAATACGAGCCGATTCCAAAGTCAGAAAATCCTCCACGACGGCATCTTTCGAGTGTTTTTCCATAATCAGTTAACCAACCAACCTATGAATAAAACAGACATATTTAAGATGAAACTGAGTCTGCGGCGATTCATCCTTTTCCTCCCTTAAAGCTGTAATTTGGTATGTTTTAGCTTTCCAGCGAATGCAGATGTATCCCGTATGTTGGTGTTATAACAGTAATTTTTTTCGGCTAAAACGTAATATTCGAAGTATTTTTTTTATTTAAGTTTATTTCCCAGGATTTTTAGATCATTTTAAAGTCAAGTTAATGTGCTAAGACTTATTCACAATCACTTTGCTTTAAGATGTGTTTAAAGCTTTTCATGTGATTTTTCGTTCACATCAGTGGACCACTTATTTCTGTACATTCATAATATATTAATTAATTGTATTAAATGGTGATAATGTGAAATATTTTATGATTATCGAATCTTATAAATCGTAGTTTATCTGAAGGAATCATTTCGGTTATTGAGAGCACATAGGATAAGGACTATGTTAATTGTACTCATAATTTTAATATTGTCTACATTTATTATTATGAAATATACGTCTTTTCATATCACCAATTTAAATAATAAAAAAGGAATAGTCTCTAAGCTACTCCAAGCGACTGTGCATCAAAAACATTAATGAAATCTTTTGTTTCCACTTTTTTTTTTTTTTTTTTTTTTT
>KK119108.1:154047-184471 GCA_000611955.2 Stegodyphus mimosarum
TTTTTTTTTTTTGTTATAGCAATTGTTCAAACTTAAGATACTCTCTTACTGCTTCCTACTTTCGCCTTTTAGCCGGTAACTAGCAAAGGTTGATTTGATTAAATACTTCCTTGAAATTAAAGTTCTATATTATATCCACGGATTTGATTCTCTCAGGAACATAGTAACCTCTTGATAAAAATCAGTTACGTTGGATAAATGATCTTCCGTACGAAAATTGCATCGCGAATAAATTCATAAATAATGGTTCTCAACAGGCAGTGTTATCCAATTTTCAAACATTGTTCCCTTGAGTAAATGTAAACATCCATACTACAGCTGTATTACACGGGAGGCGTGTGCCTTTGGATCTAAAACAGGATGAAGGTTGTTTGTAACGCAAAAATCATCTTGTTTTAACGAGGCTTTTAGCAGAAAGCTGCGAGGAAATCTTTGTCAAACTGTGAAAGACAAATCCTCTTAAGCTAATATAATTTTGTACTTTTCCTTATTAATGCGTTGTAACTTCCTTCTCTGTAGTCTCTTTACTTCATAAATATATTAAACGGTTCTCTTTTAATAGGGTATTTGCATCCTAAGGCAGAAAGACCGGAGTAGAAACTTAATTTTAGTCTTACGTAAAACATAGTAATTTTCTATAACCTATTTGCAAACGGCTAAGTTTGTTATGGTTCTCAATATATTTCTTTTAATAACGACACTGTAGTAGAGCAAAATGCATACATTTCTTATTCAAACATTTTATGTTTACTTTGTCTTTGGTAAAACGTTTGTGAAGGGAGCCTAAAGTTCAATTCTTCGTTTTTAATTTCTGTGAGCAACATGAATTCGAGCAATATAAATTTGCGTCTTAATTGAATCTTTATATTAATCAGTTTTTCCCTTGAAGTAGGAATCTTTTGCTATTTTGCTACTATCCATTCTAATAATGTGCGCATAATACATATATTTTTAAAGACATTTGTTTCCTTTTTGTCAATCAGTAGTTTTATTCACTACTTAAATATTTATGTTACATTTGCTGAATGTTGCAATTAGGTAAATCATTTATAAATACTTTCCATTTCTGTAATTTTTTATCATGTTGACGATGTTATTTTCTAAATTAGTGCAAATAATTACATTTGCCCTCTGCCGCCCAACCGGTATAGTGGTTAGCGTCGCTAACTGATGTGCCGAAGGGCTCGGGTTCGAATCCCGGAGAAGGCTTGGATGCTTGTAAATGTATAGTGTCGGTACGTCATGGCGGCACCTCAAATATTCGGGGAGCCGGAAGTCCTCTCATGGGGCTTGGTGGAAGGGGAGAGCGGTGGGAGACCCTGGGACCCGTCCCTTCGGGGGTGTTCTCCATCAAAAGTGGGGGGCGGAACTGAACAAAACCATACTGTCACTGTTAGGTGCTCAAGGCTATTGCCAACGACAGGCGTACTAACCTGGCTCTCGTGGCGCTCCTTGACACGAGAATTCTCGTGGGCTTGGGCCGACTCTGTCAGAAGTGAGCATGAGCAACAACAACACATTGGCCCTCTGATACGTGTGTTTCTATATTTCATTCTCTAGCAACATCTAAAATTTACAAGTCGTCTTTCTGCTTAACATTTAATTTTAAGTTTCAGATCTATCAGATTAATATTTTTACCCATAGTATATTTATTTCTAAAAGAAAAAGATTCAGTTTTCGTATCATATTTTTCACGATGTATCCTCACTAAAATGAAATTCTTTTTGAAAATTAGTTTATAGAACTTTTCTGTTTGTTCGTTTTACTTTATTCCTTTCATTATTTAGTGTTTAAAGCAGCGATTCTCAACCGGTAGTACGCGTACCACCGGTGGTAAGCAAGAGAAAAGTAGGTGGTACACAAAGAAATTTTTAACTATTAAATTACAAAATCTCGTGAAGGAAAAGAAAAATTGATAGAAATTTTCTGTGATTGAACTCTAACTGAAGATTTCAAAAATAACACACTTGTTAACTTTAGGCTGGACTGGAAAAAGAATTTATAGGCATTTCAAATAAAAATAGTAAATTTTTATTCCCGTTTTGCACAACCTATTTGTGTCAACAAGGATTATCTTCCATGTTATATTTGAAAAATAAATACAGAACAAAATTTAAGTGGATCGTAATTTAAGGTTAAAACTAAGTGAAATAAGACCAGACATAAACAAATTAATCTCTCTTAAACAGGCCCAGATGTCACAGCAAATTTTAGAATTAAAATACTATTATAACTTAAATCTTGCTAATTAAAATGGTAACCAATTTTTAATCTAATATTTTTACGTGTGCGTATTTAATACAAATAGCCAATAGGTTGCGGAAATGGCAAAATATATTTTTTTAATATTTCTGTTGAGAAACTGAAAAATAATCATTGTAAAATGTAGTGGTGGTACTAAAGTTTTTCATTTTTTATTTAGTTTTTTATTAGATGGTTCGCGTTAGTCAAAAGGTTGAGAACCATTGGTTTAACGTATATGATTATTAGTTGTGAAAATTATTTTTTACTTTGTTAACGTTCTTCATAATGTTCATTCGATAACAAAGAACTGTAGTTGTATTTCTAGGAATGCATTTCTTAATCGCTATCCAAACATATACAGAGCAAATTTACAACTACACTGGCATCGACAATTAAATTGAAAGAAAAATCAGCAACCAGAAAACTGATCTTTGGATCTCTGAATTTTTTCTTCATATTAATAAAAATAGCTTAGCCTCAATGAGAGAAGCGCTTAAAAAGAAGGGGGAAAATGAGGCCATTGGTCTACGTCTCATATAGTCTTTTTCGCAGGAGCGCCAGTCTGAATTGATGACGACAACATTAAGCTTGCATTCGAGACCAACAAATTGCTTTCTTCAATCATGAGTCAGAATTAAACTCCTATTTTTGGTGTTCAGAATCTCCCCTCTCCCTTGAGTGATATTGGCCGGTGCGAGGTTCATGGTGTGAGGTCACATTATAACAGATGAACGTACTCATCTTCACCTCTTTCCAGGAGGTTTCTTGACTGCTCTGAAATACAAAACTGAGACCTTAGAAGTCTTGTGAAATGATGCGCAGAGGGGTTCTCGTCCTGCAGATCATTTTTATCCATAATAACTCTAGTCCGTACGGGCTAAGATGATAATTATGTACCATGAAAATGCAGGTATTCAGAGGATAGAGTGACCAGCCAAATCTCCGGGTATGGATCCCATAAGGCATGTCTGGGATTTTCAGTAAAGATCAATAGCTTAACTCCCCACTTCACTTAAAAAAATTTGCATTTTTTTTTCCAATGGCGAGCCCTCAGATGACTTCGGCTTGGGCTACTAAGGCCAGAAGTGTCGTCACTTTATTATGGTGGCACCTAATGGGGGCCACCTTTGCCTCCTATGAAAAGACGAACAATTACAGCCATGCCTTCTTCGGGATTCGAGCCCAGGCCCTTTGGTATCGTAACCGGCTCTCCTAACCACTATACCATCTGGGCGGCATTTGTAGAATTTAAGAAATCTTTTGTAGACGGTGGCATATGCTGCCCCAAAATCTTAATATGCTTATTAACAGTATGATGACTTGTTTTGGAAATCTGCGTTAGGTTCTGTACTGCATGTATTTGAGTTGAAAATCTTTTGATTTACTCCTCGTTAAATCATAAAATAACTGTATTAAATAAACTTTACTCCCGTAAAAGTTATTTGAACCCATAAAATACCATGAGCTATACGTTTTCTATGCTTTTTGTTGTTTAATTTATAAAACACATTAAAAATAATCTACATCTAAATAAATGTGTGTATGTATTTTTCGAATTTTGGAAAGGAAGGAGGAATGATCTAGCAATTCTTAAATGGTGCATTGAGGTAAAAGAGGTTAGAGCCAATGGTCTATATTAATTTTCAGGAACCTAAGACTTTCTGACTTTTGCTCTCTTTTTCCCCATTTCAAGATATAACACAGAGTTCAAGAAATATTTATGTTTTTTTGTGCATAATTTTTATTTATTATATACATGTAACGATTTTGGAAGCAGTAAAAGTTCTTTCAATGCATGACCAAAATGTTGGTTCGTCCATTATTGTTTTTGTAAAATAACAAATTGAACAGTTGTAAATCATCCTTTTTATTGCATACATATAAATATTTTAGCGAATCAACATAAAAGTGCATTGAGAAATAAACTACTGAAAGGTCAGATCAATCTATATAAGATTTAGGTCAAGAGCTCAAAGTTTCACATCATTAACAACAGAAGTTAGAGGAAAGAGAGAGAACGTTTTTGGAAAATAACCCGAGTTGTACCGATGTAGTTATTCTCCTGCAGAAGGAATTGTATATAGCTCTGAAAATTAGTGGCTTTAAAGTAGGTCACTAAAGTTTGATAGGATGGAAGTTTTCGTGCCTTTTATCGTTGCTACGATCCGATTTAATTTAGTATGAGAAAGATTAAGTGTCACAGGACGATATTAGCGTAGTCTTAAAAAGTTATTACTTTGGAGTGGATATTCAAAGAAAGGTTAGATAATTCGTGCATATTCAAAGGAAAAACTACTGATTAGAGATGAGATGTCTAAATAATTTGCAGAAAAATAACTAGGCATGATGAAAGGGAAAATCCCGTAGTTAAATAAGTTCTACGGTGTTTAGGAAATTCAATTCAAATTTTAGGCTACGTCCATACATTTCAGTTGCTTTATTTTCAGTACATGCCTATACATCCTATGCATACATAATCGCGTTCTTCTCAGGCATTTCTCGAATAACTTCCCAGACATCTAAATCTACAGAAGAATTATATTTCAGTTTACATATAAGATATCCACCAACTCGATCTGTAACACTTTGGGTTATTATTAATATGTAAAGTCATTCTCGGTCATTGCCAATAATTTTACTAATCATCTACTGAAACAAAAATAAAATTTCATCTGATGATATTCCGGAAGTAAAAATAAGAACGCCAAGATTCACTGATTTGAAAATACTTGTTACCTCTCAATTCATATCGCTGGCCCTAGAAAAAAATATAGGAACTACCTCTCCGCGGCATCACTTTCAGGACGGAAGGGATATAGTCTTTTTCAAACGTGTGATGCCGTTCTAGAAAATTTTAGGAATTGTCTTTTAATAAAAATTCTAAAAAAACGCTAAACCTCAAGACTAAATCTCTAGACATGAAATGATGTGTAATTACTTATTTCATGACCCACATGAACAGCTTCATTAGCTACATTGAAAGTAACATCGATGTTATAACTAATATTATTGTGTCAGTACTCAGTAAAAGGTATTTTAAGGATAATGTTTGCCTTATCTCATCTTTTTTTGGGGGGGAGGGCAGGTGACGAAGTTTTTAAGAGAAGCGATTATTCCATAAGTTGCTTTAGCATTTATTAAATATCACCTTTCTTTTTCATATTTTGCTGCTTTGTTTATTCTTATTTCCCATTTAAACTACTTTAAATATTCCATCATAATAAAAGGCAATTTACATTTACAATAACAGTTTTAATATCCATTAAGAATGACTTTATATATTAATAATAATACAACTGTCATTAATTCAAAAATGTTGCTGAGTGAAATAAGTATGCAGATCAATGATTTCCGAAATATGTGTTTAGAAAATGTTTGATTCGTCGCAGAAAGTGTATGTTCAACAACATAGCAATAAAATACAACTCAGAGCTTTTGAAAGACTACATATCCCACAAAAAGTTTCACAATTACCAGATCCTTACTTTAATTGTATCAAACATTTACAGGAAAAATTTGGAAGAGGAACTAGAAGTCAGAATTATTAAAATCTCAATGCTTTATTCAAGGTTTTCAAAAAAAAAAGATAGAGAATTAATATCAAAAGAATTTTTTTCTGCCAACTTAAATGTTTAAAACTCTTTAATGTACTTTTATATGGTTACCATACTTTATTGTATAATGCAGAAAAGTGAATGAAATAACGAGAGTTTCATGGAATAATTCAATTAGTTTTTTCAGAAGACTCTCGAACACTAACCTATATGATGCTGGGATACTAAAAAAATTTTTAAACACTGCTCGAAATTGTAATCTATATAAAAACTGTAATAACATTTACACGAAAAGAACATACGCGGTACTTAATTTGTCTCGCAATTAGAAGTATATATCATTATGCTCCGAGTTGAGCAAATATTTTCATTCTTCAATATAATGTTAATTTGCTGTAGTGTACGTTGCTGTTTCCGATCCTTACTTTTCTTCAATTCACCCAAAACAGAATTGTCCAGTTAGTTCAGGATTAAAAAAGATGCGCGATATTATGATGCAACGGCTTAACAGCACTGAGCTGAGATGTTGAACCACTCCCGTTATGAAAAATTGCATTATCTTACAAGCTGTTAAGTATAAAGTCTATTGATATATGAGAGGAGTCTACATAAGAAATGTAGACTGTTTCTGTGTGCGAAAAGCTCATTCAGCGTTACTTAGGGAAATATGAACTTATCTTTAAACGAAATTTTAAGTTGTTGCTAATCTTTCTGATCTGAGAATAATCGGACATCAACTCCACGAATCCGTCAACTTGTACACCTCCTCTGGAGTCGCTAACCACTCAAGAAAAATTCTGACTCAACGTTCTTTTAGTGCCCCCATGCTACAAAGATACTACGCATTTACTATTATGCATGCCTTCTCCGGATTTCGAATCCAGGTCTGACTGTATGGCCCCCTCAACTGCTAACCACTGTACCCTTCAAGGCAGAGTGAATTTAATTCAAACTCTGGTAAGTTAGATTCGTTGACAGTTAGCTATCAGAATATTCTTTAGAGTAAATTACTAAGAGAACTGTTCTTATACAGCTGTTACATCTTGCTGGTTTAGGTCTTTTTAGCTGATACGTCTTGTGGTTTATCATAAGCCGTTTCGTATTTTTCTTGGATGAAGCTACCCAAATTCAAATTGTAATTATTTTTAATTTGACCTAACCAACAGGTTGTTAATCAGTAATCAATATTTTGTTATTATTTATTTATTAGTGGAATCATTTAGCATCTTGGGTACTGTAAAAATCGTAAGGAAAGAGGGTGATGTATAAGTGATATCGAAGCAAAATGTTTAGCTACGGGAAGGATTTCTTACTTTATGTAATAATAAATCGTTCAGCTAAAAATAATTTTCTTTTTAGCTATTCATAATCTTGGGTGCAAATATTTTTTTCAGTTTGCATCATACATAATACTTTAGCATGCCCATTATATTTTCACTGAGAAATTTGTTTCAATCAAACTCAATTTCATATTTTTTGAATTCATATTAAATATTTCTGATTATTTTGAATCATCTTTATCTAACTTTGAGGACCACTAATATAATATACGTACATAATGCAAATTGTTAGACGAAATGTTTCTTCTTGTAATGTTTTTAAAAATACAATGAACCTTATTTCTTCATAAAGCTCCCGAAAAATATTGTAATGTGTTATGTATTTCTTGCATACCCTCTCTCCAAAGAAATAAAAGATAAAAATTACGAATGGAATTTGCACTCCAAAAATTCATACCTTGGTAGAAAAGTCATACGACACGCGTGTGAAATTTTCATGAGTTTGGGACGTTATGAAAAAGAGAAAATGATGGAACATAGAAAATTTACATTCAGATACATGTCACTACAAACTACAGATCCACAAAAGCCTAAGAGCTATTAGGAATGATCATGTGTCTGACAACGAACGTGATGCGCTTTCAAATAATGTCATTTTTGACACTAACCGAAAAGTAAAGGTTTGAGATAAAACGTTTTCCTTCAATCGCAAACAAAGGAAAATTATCACCCTCAGGAATATACAAAACAAGTAGCTATCAGTTGGCAGCATGCCGACGATTCATTGGTTTTTTGCAAAAAGGCACATACTTTTACAAATATTTCTGTATTTGTGACTGGGTAGGGCCCCTTTAGTGCGTATTTATTTCACTGTAAGCTACAAAAAATCTTTGTTTGGATAACCAAGCAAATTGCTCGTTATTTGTAAAATGCACAAAAATATTTCAACCGTTGAAACAGGGTAATTACAAATACTTATGCACTTTAAATTATTAACAATTTTTCTTCTATGCATTGCTCAAACAATCAGTTAAGTGCTCCGGGAATGCCCTTTAGTTTCAGTTCGGTTAACATTAGGCTTACTACATTTCAAGTTATTCACAGTAATTATAAATAAAATGCTTAATTCGGCTCTGAAATTATTAAGTTTCCAAATACGATACTGCGTTAGTTATCCCAATCCCCATTATGATGACGTTGTATTTTTGATTTGTAATATTTATCTATCGTCTACAGAAATTGTATGAAGAACAAACAGTTTTAACTAATGAAGCAACCATAGAATGATTGTGTACTCAGTTATTTAGGAAATCAAAAAGAAAAATAAAACGAACAAAAATGAAAATTATTTCTTGAAACCTGCTGCAAACAAGAAACGTTATGAGCTACGGGACAGGTCACATTTCATCAGTAAGTGAACATTTACCGATAAAATGTTCACTGATTTAGAATGGCAGATTGCATTGATGAACTCTCTAAATTAGACCTGTGAAAAGTAATTAAAATTTCTTGTGATATTTGCGATATTATTCTATAGACTTTTCAATATATTAAACAACTTCTATAAATAATATTAAATTTTTAAAATTGGGTGGCTTGACACTAGCACGCACTTACCGCTTTAATTCTGAATGTTTCTAGAATTAATTTTCATCGCTATATTACACAGATATTTTTACTTTCCAAAGAGCAACCTTTTTAAAATTTCATTTGTAAATGCTTGTAACGCGATTCTGTTCAAAAGAAGGAGTTGCAGTATAAACTAGCTATAATATAATATATGCAAGAGAAGACGCAGCTGCATATAGTAGTTTGGAATATTTTTTACGATCACGGACCTATTCAGAGAGCTCCGATAACTGAAGATTACTTAATTAAGAAATCAGCTCCTTTTCTCATTTCCCTGCAAAAAGCAAGCTTTTTATTTTTATTTTTTAGATTTCGTTTATTTACTTTTGTTTGTTTCCCAAGACGTTATATTGTTAAATATTTTAGTAAAATGTAACACAGTCGGAAGACGAAAAACGCCAAAACATTGTATTTGAAATTCACAAAATATGTAATGCAGTGTTCTGGTCATATAGCATTCGAAAAAAATAGAAAAGTAAAAGACAAAAAATAAATTTCAAGCTCCAGTAAATTCAGTTTTACTTCAAAATGTTCGACTGCGTTATCACCAGAGAAATCTGTATCCTTCAAACGCTGTATTTAATAATATTTTGAAGTCTGCTGCTGTACGAACTCAACAAAAATGTTGAATCATGCTATATTCTTCGACACAGAAAAAGTATGTCACAAGAGACATATATCACCGCTCTCTTCCCATCGACTTTGGCTTTTTTATTTTGACTTGAATGCTTCGAATGGGTCGCCAATCCAATGCACTTACGATTGCCCTGCTTGAAAAGGATTTCTGCTTAAATTTAGCCGCAATCGCTTTGTAGTACTGCTTTTAAAAATCTATATAACATTCAAAATAGCTTTAAAAAACCGCTTTCGTCGAAATATTTTAAAATAAAAACTTATTACGATCATAACCATGGAAATTGTTTAGTAAAAATATTAATTGATTAAGACCACATAAATTAAGTTGGTTTAAGCTAATAATTTCTTAACCTTTGTATTGAGTTAGGATGAGGGAAATGATACAATTCTAGCGGAAAGATTAATTTAAAAATTCATTTTAAATATCCGAAATAATAAATTAACACAACAGTTTAATTAAAAGGAAACCGAAATTAGACTTTCTTAAAGGAAAAAACTTCAATTTTATTATACAGTTGATTTATTCAGTATACTGAAACTGCTGCAATATCTTCACTTTTCTACCGTATCTATGACAAATCAAGCTAATATATTTCAAATTTTGTTTTCTGCTTGGAACTGTTATGATTAAAAGAAAATGCAGTTATCCATGAAATTAAATGCTTTATTAATAAAAACAAAAGAACTAAAACCTTACATTTAACAGAAGAAGAATAATTTTTAACGACCATTTGCTTATTTGTTTCTATTTATTTTGTGTCACATGATCCCTGCTTTCATAAAGAGACATCAAACTTCAGATCAACAGCATCTGCATTGTTACGGGAATTTACAAGAAACCATGTACTTTTCCTTGTGATTATTGAACTTCAGACTAATCATCAGCTTTCTTTGTTATTTTCTTCTTTAATAATCGAATACGAAGGTATTGACTTCAGAATGAAATATAATATTTTACATTTCTCTTAAAAATGAAGGCTTCATTTGAACATCTGCCAAAACAAAATATCAAAATGTTTGCTGCCTTAAATATTAAATAAATAAGAAATTTTGAGTAGAATCACCTGATTGCGTCTGTTTAATTGTTTTTGATATATCAGGATATCAAATGCGCAGTGGCTTGAGTCAATGTCCGGCAGGCCATACTAAACTGAAAGCATTTATCACTTTAGTCTGGTATAAATGAAGTTTAAAATAACCTTTTTTATTTCACTCTTAAATGAACAGAAATTCACTGCTTGTGCGACAGACGAACCTCCACTACTTGCAGGCATTCTAGTTAACATAGTTGATAGCAGGTAACGGCCTTATAGTGGAGTCACTAGATGCTGCCCTTCGAGTAAATTTACGAAAACGCATTCGTAGTGTATGTGAGGCTCTTGTAGGTATGACAATGCAATGCTTGTTACGATGAGTGCTTGCATGGAATAATGACTTATAACCCATCTTGTAACATGAAAGCTAATAGCTTAATAGGCGTTCTATGCGCGCAAAATAAAGAAAAGAAATTTTCACGTAATGAAGATTTTTTAGATGAAAAAATTCAGGATAACATAAATTCTGTGCCTGTGCTACCATATTCATTATTTTGATGATGTTTCTTCTACGCTATTTTCTTTTCATAAGAAAAAAACACTTTGAAGTTATTTGTGATGGATAACGAATGTGGAAATTTTTTGTTAACGAGTACTTTAATAGGTAAAGCAGACAGTCTACTAATTCGCCATAGATGTAATCTACCGCATCTTCTAGATCTGTAGATGAAATGCTTTTGGAGTAAAATTAGCTAGGAAAAGGTCCATGCCCTGAAAGAATCCTAATGTAATTACGCAGTAGCTATAAGTTTATTGGTATCACATTTGGAAATATGTTCAAAGTCGTCCTTCCTTTTTCGTATGGTATCTCATTCCTGTTGCCATGCTGCCATTGCTATTTGTTGCAGATTAGTAGTGAGATGACTACTTCTTGGCCATGATATGTATAATATGACGTAAAATTATCTTTCACAAAATTATCTGCTTCTTAGTTCCCATCATTTTTCTCGTTTCCTTTGATCCGTAAGGTAATAATGTGCTGTTGTGTGCACCTTCTTAAAATATTTTGAATTTTGTTCACTATTGGGCAACTGTGTTGTACGTTTCTAATATTATGTAATGCTGATTGGCAGTCGGATTAGATATGCAATATGTCGATGCTGATTCTTCTTGCATAGTCTAGTACCTTCTGTACTGCAGATAATTCTGCTTTGTTTTAATAATTTTGTTATACCGCTTGAGCATATTTGCACAGGTTGTATTTCCTTCTGTTTTCGAAACATCCGCAAAACCTAAGTGATAAGTTGGTAGAAATAATTGGTAGAAATGGATACTTGATTTGGTGGAGATGTGATGTCGAAGCTCTTTTCCAGCTGGATGACAGTCGAGATAAGAGTTTCTGAGCTCGCAGTTGTCTGGACTGAAGTTATTACCAAATGCATTTGTCAGGGCATTAAATTGCAGAACTTGGGCTCTGGTTTACATGCAAAAGTATTATTCCTCTTGAAATTTGTAATGCAGAAGTAGTTCTATACGATATATTGAGATACTGATATATTGAGAAAGAAAGCACTGTGATAGGAACTGCCCAAGTTGATGCAGCATAAATAACTATTTTTTTCTTACTGTATGTCATTTTTTGAATTGCTGGTTTTAAACCCCAATTAGAGCCCTGCATTCTACGGAATCTTGTGACAATTAGATTAATTTTTATTCTCAGCTCATTAAATTGAGAAACCTAAGAAATCTTGTCGATTATTAAACTTAAGAATTTAATATCATTACGAATCTTGGTATTTTTTTCCATTTATTATAAATATTGCGTTGCAGGTTATCCCTTGTCCCGGTTTGTGGAAGCTCACTGTTTGAGATTTTTAGTCAGAAATGATTAATTTTAATTCTTTGCAAAGGTTGTTGAAGATATTTATGGTTTCTTGCCTATTAGATTCCATACACACTAGACTACTTAATCTGGCCCAAGATAACTAACGGCGAGTATTTTAAATGTTTGCTGGCAAGATGTTAAAGCCAGAAACAAACCTAGGCAGAGCTGGCGATAGTAACAGCAAAATGAAATTTCCGGAAGCTTTAAACCTTCAAACCCTCGGATTAAACACACATAATTTGCATTCTCTTGAGGACTACGAATTATAGTAAAGGTCAAATCATAATAACCGGTTAATTAATATAAAAACCTTAGAAAACCTTACAAAATTATTAATAAAGCAAAAATGTAATAGTATTACCAAAATTGTTCCTTATAGCTTGCAACTAATTGTGCTTGTCATTGAAGTTGGTATTATCAAAGTAGTATATAATGTATTCCTAAAAACGTTAAGTACGTCGAACTCACTTTTTCTTATTCCAAACATGCAATGGAAAGTGTTTTCGCCCTCACTACGCTTATGCATACTAATGAAAATATATTTAAAGGAGCGGAAATCTAATGGAATAAGATTATAAAAAAAAGTCTGCGGAAGGGAATTAATTATGCATGCCCATATAAAAAGACGTTGAAACTAGCGTGAACACGTTTTATATCAATGTCATATATAATTTAATCTGCGGAAGAGAATTAATTATGCATGCCATATAAAAAGAAGTTAAAACTAGCTGTAAACATGCTTTATATCAATTTCATATTTCTTTTTTTTTTCATATCTTAAAAGTAAATCCCATATTATTATTATGTTGCTTAAAGCTTAATTTCGATTGATGAAGGAAATATACCTTTCCTATACTGTATAGTCTCAAATGCTATATTCCGGAAAACACAAGAATACTCATACAGAAGTTAAAGCCAGATTCCTCAGGGAAATCACACTCAATCATCGATGAGTCATTCTCTAACCTATTAATCTAGGTTTTTCCTTCTGTTTCTTTGTCATTCTGCAATTGAGAAGAAAAAGTTGAACAATAATAGCTCAAATTTCAGATCTCAACAAAAGGGTTGATTGAATGGGCGATTTCGTAATAGTCCCCATATGCTTTCCCGTATTTCCTTAAGCAAACAAGTTAATACAAGAAATCAAAGAAATATAAAAAATTAGGCATTCCGCCTTCTGTTGCAATGTTAGTGTCCCGCTGATGGCTGAAAGGTCTGTGGTTCGATTCTCGGTGATGACGTTCTCCAATAGTTGTTCCATACTTTGCGGTCTAAAATTTTGGTTTTTCAAAATTCAAAATTCAAGATATACTTTACAGCTGCTTCTTTACACTGTAAACAAAGACGAATCTTAAATTTTCTACAAAGTAGCCGAAAGAGCAAAATGTTAAAATTCTCAGATTCTGCTATTCTGTGGCTGCTGCTTTCGAGTAACTTTTACTTAGCTTTTCGCTTTCATGCAACTCCATTCCCCAAAAGTCTTGATTATTCTTTTATGGATGCCAATGCTTCATTTTTTAAATATTATTAAAGATTCTTCCGTATCCTTCCGTGTTTCTCATATTTTAATTTAGTGTATTTAATGTTTCGCATTTAGTAGCACATAAAATGATTAATTAAATTATTCTAAATTTTGTTTCTGCCGCCTGAAAGATATAATGGTTAGTGAAGGCTAACTGTTCAACCGTTAGTTACTAATGATTTGAAACATTAAAAAATAACCTTATTTTACACTTGAGTATTTGTCCCACTTATATATTGATGCGAAGAGTTTTTAATGTCTAGCATATGTTACATAACTTTGGATCGAATTTCAGAAATCATTTAAAATATTTCAAAATGAACAGAAGCAAGATCGTTGAAATATTTCAGATTTATTTAAATACAGTTATCAATGATTAATTGTCATCTTGCAATACTTAACTATGGCAGGGATATTTGAATGTTATATAAACAACGAAATGAATGAATTTGTGGTTGAAATTTTAATTAATTAAAAAATGAAATAATCTGCTTTGCTGAAAAATACCGTTAAATCAAAAAATTATATTTTAGAGATTACGACTCAAAAGTTGGATGGTATCGAAAACGTTTCAATCAAAACAACTTGAATTTTAGGAGGATATTAGGTATTTCATGTGTGTACTGAATCTTAGGTGAAAGAAATAAGATAAAAAGTGTTCGAGTTATTAGTAATGCTGTTACATAAAACAATGGAAAAAGAAAACGTTTCCGGATTTCCACAGTCTAGTTTAGGCCTATTTAGAGTAACACCAGTGTTAAAAGCACTAGGTCAAGAAGTAATATATACATATGCATACACATACACATTTTATTTCGAATTCTTCACGATTGTTTCTTATTAATCTTACTATCGTTAGTACTATCTTCTAATTCTCATTTTCGTGACAAAAGCTGATTGTAAAATGTAAATATTTGCATATGCAACTTGCTGTTATGGCGATTCCAATCCCCAAACTTCAACGCACTAAAAGATAATTTAAATCTCTCAGGAGATTTTTCTCTTTTTTTTCCCCACTATTTTACACAATGTTTAAGAGGGGTCAGGAGGGGAGGTTAATTAGCACCATAGCAACCAAACTGAGTTTTACTGGAAACTTTCAAACATTTTTCTGAGGAACGATTTCAAAACTTTTTCTGAGGAAATTTTCTGAGAATTTGTCTGAAGTTATTTTTTTAATATCATTATTCTTTTAAGCATCTGTACTTTTCGCAACCAAAAATTTTCGGCAGTAATTTCCTTCATCGCAGCGGGATCGCTTCATCGATTGGTTCGCTGAATACTGGTAGTTCGAACGGATTTAAAATCCAAGTAAACGAACTGCTTGATGGGAAGTTTCGAGATTTTCCCCGTTTAAAACTTGAATTTCGGTTTCTTTTAAAAATTCCTCCACAAAGGCATCTCTAGCCTTAAATAGATAGTCCTCTTGCGCTTTGCAGCTATCTAAGTAACACAACCCAACCCAACCCTTACTCTTAAACATTTTTTATTTACGCAGCTCTTAGTCTTTCAGAATGTTTCCAAACGAGGTCAGAATATGGGCCTATCTAACATTCACAGAACACAGTTTATATGGCTAGGTTGAAAAAATTAAAAAATAAATGACACATATTTAAAATTTAGAAACAGTTTATGTAAAATGTAAAATGTCTGAATATATATATATATATATTGAACAAACATATCATTGAATAAATAAACTGCGATTAGAGGGGGGAAAAGGTCTTATGGTCGAGAGGTATAGTCTCCTGTTCAAATTTAATGTGAGTCTAAATCTGATTATCATGCTACTAAGCCTTTCTACAGACGTTAGTCATGTGGTTGGACTAGATGAAGTCCTTATTTAGAGTAACCCCCAAATAATTAGTAGCACTGACTCTAGGAACCTGGGTTCCGAACAGAGTTAGTTCTTTCTTAATAGCGTCTCTTTTGAGGAATTTTCTGATTAGGAGAATTTTTGACTTCTCAGGTTGGATGCTAATTTTCCATTTGATGTACCAGCGCTCGATGATAGCGATTTTTTCCTCAATTTTGACCAGTGTATGATTTAGATTTCTGAATTTAGAAATTATCGCGGTATCATCAGTGTAGCAGGTGCGAAGGACTTTTTAAGGAAAACTGGCTTTTGCATCCACGTTGCACATGGGGAAAGCCATGAAAACGCTCATACACCTCGCCCGAGTTTTGGCTTATTTGATTATGGCAAAGTGCACGCAGGCTATCTGTCTAAGGGAAGGGATGCCTTTGGCAAGGATCTTTTAAGAAAAACTGGCTTTTGTATCCACGTTGCCCACCTAGGCAAAGCCACGAAAATGGCCATTCATCCAGCCCTTCACCCGGTTTAGTTGGTTGGCTTATTTGATTATGGAAAAGCACTCGCTGGCTATCTGCCTAAAGAGAGGGATGCCTTCGTGGAGGACTTCCTAAGGGAAACTGTCTTGTATACGCGTTACACAGGGGAAATCCACAAGAACGCCCATCAAGCCTGCCCGTTCGCGGAATTCGAACTTCGGACCCAACTGCCAATCTTCAGCGACTTTACCGCTCGGCCTCTGGTGGACTCCGCCCGTTCGCCCGAAATCGTAAAAAGGTCGAACTACCAAGGTTCAGTGACTTTACCGCTCTGCTGCTGGAGGCACTATTGTCCAACGAACAAGAAGGTTTAGTAGTTAAAGAAAGTAAGTAGCTGTAATAAGATAGATACTTTTACGAGGACTGAAAAAGGATAATACACTCACGTTTGTGAAAATTGCAACACCAAGAAGGAATCGTCATAATTGAATGCAATTTAATACACAATTCAGTGGTAGTGGTACAAATAAATGATTAAATGTTCAAAGCAAACAAACAAGAACAAGAGATCAGAATCAGTATTTTGTGTGGTCACCACGCGCCGCAATAAGTGCTGCTTCACGACGTGGCATGGAGTCCAACAAAGTTTGAATGTCTGACTGAGGAAGAGCATTCCATATCGTTTGTACGCGTACCCAAAGTTCGTCTGCAGACGCAACAGGACGAGGATCACGAGCAAGACGCCGACCAATGACATCCCACACATGTTCAATTGGCGACATATCCGGGGAACACGCAGGCCAAGGAAGAAGCTGTACCTGCTGCGCTGCAAAGAAGGATTTAACAATCCGAGCAGTATGAGGGCGGGCATTGTCCTGTTGAAATACAGCGCCTGGCAAGCTTTGAAGGAAGGGAACAGCTTCGGGCTGTAGAACTTCACGGATATACCGGTTGCTGTTCAGATTGCCCACAATTCGTAGCAATTGAGATCGTCTATGATATGCTATGGCGCCCCAGACCATAACTCCGGGTGTTCGTCCACTGTGGCGTTCGATAATGCACTCCGGAAGGTGGCGTTCACCGGCATAGCGTCTGACACGAATGCGGCCATCATGGTACCACAAATTAAAGCGGGATTCGTCAGAAAACACGACATGCTGCCAATCAGCACGCCAGTCTCTATGCTGATTGGCCCATTGTAGCCGCAGGCGGCGATGGTCGTGCGTTAGGGGGATCCTGTATAAAGGAGTCCGTGCGCGCAGTCCACACTGCAGCAGACGTCTACGAATTGATGAAGCACACAATGAAACACCTGTAGCTATTGACCACAGTGCTGCCAATTGTCTAGAGGAAGCTGTACGGTCCGTCCGCGCCATGCGGACCAGGTGTCTATCATCGCGAGCTGACGTCACATTTCGGGGTCCACTCCCGGATTTCCGAGTTGTCCGACACTCGTCCGTCCACTGCTTCCAAACGCGCATCACTGTGCTGCTGTTACGCTGCACACGAGAGGCTACTGCACGATACGACAATCCAGCTTCACGAAGGCCGATGATTCTCCCTCGTTCAAACTCTGTAAGTTGTTCAAATCTCGCTCTCTTTCGTCGACGAGGCATAAATACAGATTGAGTTAACGTTTACCACTAGCAGATAACCACCGATAACCATACACGCCTCGCTACAGCCGTCTATTTATTCGGATCCATCAGCCGTTCAGAGGGCGCTGCTCAGCATACGCATGCGCTACGGATTTGCAATTCTAATCATTTGCATATCATGCGCTACTTTGCATTTCCTGAAAATTTCAGCTCACTCGCGTAAGTCCTTCATGGTGTTGCAATTTTCACAAACGTGAGTGTATTTTCGAGGGTATGTTGCTCTTTCTAGGAAAGTTGATTAATCATTCTTATTGTCTTAGGTTAAATATTATATTCTTGATAACCATTTAAAATTAATCTCAAATGATGTAGTCGTTCGCTAAAGAAACTAAATTTTACCCCGCATTTTTATGATGTCGCCCATCTTTCAAACATTAAATACACGCCCGCCAAATAAACCTTCAGAAATATAATATACATTCTTTTATGCACATAGTTTTTTATATAATTTTCAATATCATTTAATTTCATTCTTAAGTATATAGTGATAAAATTTGAATACAATACGCCATTCTGTCGCCATAAAAGAAGTAATATTTTTACATGGCAAATAAAATCTCTTGATGTCTCTAATATCCTTCTTTAATATATATTCAAATTCCCTGAATTTATTCTTTGCTACTGTTATCAAAATAACTCTACTCGAAGACCGCTGCTGTTATATTTTTTTTAAAAGAAAACATCAGAAATAATTAACTGCATTTTGCTTTTTCAGAGAGTTGATATAAAATCATGTAACTCTATATCCATAAATGCAGTTTGACTTTAGTTACATAACTGCAGTTTGACAAAGATACATTTAAAGCTATTAAACTATAATCGCACCCTTTTAAAAAATAAAAGACCAACTGAATTTCAGCTCCTGGCTCTCATGTAGACTCATATGGACTTTTCAGGTCAAAGCAATATTCAATTTCAAAGCGTTTATGTATTGTAGAACGTGCTATAGGTTCCCTAAACACGTTGACATGAACATCATGCTTAAATTTTAATATATATTCAACTGAAACTTATGAGAGATTTTATCCCCCTTTTTATCTGGCAGGCTTAATGATTATATGGATACATGTATAAAAACTGGTGGATCCCACTTCATGTGTTTGATTTCAGTACTGAAAGCCATTGAAGGAGGGTTTTCTTTAGGAATTGTACTCGTAAGTTTCTTTTTTCCGTATGTCTGTTTTGTAGTTTCACAGGAAACCGCCTAGAAAAAGAAACGAATTTTATCAGCAAGAACTTGGATTTCAAACAATATATTTCAGCTTTATTTTGGCCAAGGTATGAAATCGTATATTATTCCAAGGTATGAAATCGTGTATTTAAAAAAAAAGTATTTATATAAATTATATTTTTTAAAGGGGTTAGGTATAAGTTTTAACAAACTATATACTGATAAACTTTGTTAGTTTTTTGGTTTTTGGACGTGATCTGTCGTATTTTAGTCAAATTTTAAAACAAATTGTGTAATTTTGATAAAATAGCCTTCTGAAGTCTGTTTATTAAGAAATCTAGGTGTACTTTCCCAAGATCTCAGTTAATCTCATTCAATTTAGTAGTAGATGCGTTTAAAAGTTCGTATATTTAGAGATATTGTTAAAAATTAAAACTATGTCAAACCTTAAAAGCATCTAACATGCAGTTTTCTTCAGAGCTGCTTGAGTAAAATTTTATGGATGTGTCTCGTTAAAAAACCTGTATACGAAATCGTGCGAAATCAAAACAAGGCGAAACTTTTTGACCATACTAGAAAAACATTTAACTACATTTATTCAACCATTCTTTTATTTTATCGCACTAAATCGTCCTTTCTAAAAGCGCGTATTATCGTGGGAGCTTCAGAGTTTACTTTCTCAATTCTTACGCTAATTGGGAGTTATTGTCAATAACTTAAACTATTTTCATTACCTTCGGTACTTTTAAACACAAATTCATCTCTTGGTGAAGCGAAACTTAATTCGTGCTAGATTGCCAAAGAAAAAGTTAATTTTCACTTGTTAACTAAACTAAATTCAGCGGCGTAACAGCCCTAATGGGCCATGGCCTGCAGTGCCCTTTTCTGCTTTCTTGACCTTTTTGGTCCCCTGAGTGCAACAGCATATGCCCTGGACAAGTAGTCAGCTTGTCGCAGGCCCACCGGTGTTTAGTCCCCAAGCGAACTTGGTACTCATTTTATCGACCCACTTAGGGGATGAAAGGCTGAGTCAGCCTTGCCTAGTCCAAGGACCGAACCTCGGACCTGTGGTGCAGCTTCGCGACGCGCTAACTTCGCCACCGGTCTTACCTGTTAACATGTCCTTAATATTTTCTGCTGCTTGACAATAATTTATTCGCAGTAGTCTCAAACTGGCAACACACGGATATATTTCTCGTAAATTAATTATCAACGTTATGACATTAATTATTATGACAAGAATTTAAGCAAAGGTTGATGATTTTAATGAGCTGGTGTCCAGAATGGCGTTTTTTCATAAACGTGAGTAATTCCCTTAAAAATCTACAAGTGCATCTAATTAATTTACACTGTCATACAAATCTTATTCAAATTTGAAGATACAAATTTAATAGAGATGTCCTGCACTTGTCAAAAGATAAGTATCCTCAGTTACAAATGTTTGAAATGAAAATAATCGCTTTGTTTGTGAGTATATTTATTTGTTTATACGTGAACACTTTTTTTTCCTGCAATTGAAAATTAATAAGTCTAACGAGAGAACCCAATTAACATATGAGCATTTACAATTCGTGATGAAGATATTTTCTAGTAATTTTTCTCCACGGCTGCAAACTTGATAAAAATCGAAATGCCGTGAAAATAAAAAAGCGAAAATAGGTTGTCATTATTTATTTTCAAGTTTTGTCCCACTGGGAAATATCTCCTAATTTGTTTATTTTTAGTTTAAGTAAGTTATTTAGTAAATTATTCAACACATTATAATTATTTAAACGAATTTCAGTCTGAAACTTTAATTGTGAGCCATCAATATGTTTGAAATACAAAGTGTAACCTTCAGAAATTTCTTATATCATCAAATTCTATATTTCAGACAGAAAATGAATATAAATTGAAATATTTTCATTTGAGTCATTATTACTAATATTTAGTAAATAAGATTTAAAATTTAGTTTTATTCAAAACCTCGTTTTATTTAAAATTATTTTTTTAGAAAAAAAAAAAAACATTTCGGCACATAAGTTGCTTTCAGATCGCGCATTCGGCTCTCAGTCAATTTAAGTGTGAGACCACTGATGTGTTGCTCGAGTTGCTTTATATATACAAAATCAGAAGAAAGTTTTTACATTTTTTCCCTGGGAAGAACTGCGAAAAATACATAATTGTTTTATTGGTTGGACTTTACAAATTTAACTAGGTTTGTTAGCCTATATAACAGTTTTCCTAATTATAATTCGAGGAAAATTTTAATTTATTTGCTCTTTTCAATTTTTTAACAAGTTTTTTCAATATAATTTTAAATCATACGGAAAATTAAAAAATATGTTTTTTTTTAATTCAGGAAATATATTGAGGACTGTAATCTTTAGATAACCTATTTATTATGCTTTATTTAATTTCTTTTCCTAAAAGAGAATAATTGTGTAAGTTATCTTTTCTCGTAATTAAAAGCCTAAGTACATTTTCTTTTAGTAAAATTAATTTTAAAAGTATTACGATATGCTGCATTTTAAATTTATGCACCTACAACGTAGTGCTATGTAAAATAATCATCAGTATTGAAAAACACCCAAATACCTCTTTTAAATATGCTCTAAATGATAGGGACATATTGTGAAATTCTCCGCAAAACTAATTCAACACATGTCCCGCGTTACGCATAGATGTGTTAAATACTGTTTTAAGTTCTACTAAAGAGGCTTTAAAGACTGTTTTCAGCAATTAAAATATATACACACTATAAACAAACTGAAGTGTCCACTATAGCCAAATTTAAACTGATGCCCATACTTTGAGATTCAACACAACATTGTATTGAAAAAATACCACTGTTATTTGAGAAGATAACTGATGCTATAGAATTCACGAGAAATCAAAGAAATATAACAGAAATGACGAAGCAAAATGTAAATTCGATTGCGAGTGCGCATTTTAAATATACGCAGCGGTACAGTATTTGAAAAATAAGTTTGATTCATTCTGAGTGTTTACTTTGGCACATTGTTCTTCTGAAAAAATAATTTTGTCATAGTGTTTTAAAGAAAAATGTATGCTTTACTTGTTTTAGGTTCTGTGCTAGAAGCGTAAACGTAACCCTTATCATAAAGTTTTGTTATAAAAATGATAAACCTTAAATTACGCATTTTTGTTCTTATCTATGACGCTGAATTTGAATTTCATTTCAGTTTGCGTTTATACATTGTATACTAACGACGTAAATGTAGAATTTTAATTTAAGCCCATTTCATCAAAGAGAAAAATAACTCCGAATTTTTCCTTTTCTATAACTATTTTCCTTCAAAAATGCTAGCTTTCTTTTTGAAAATCCATAAATGGAATATCTGTAATTAAAAACAAGTATATTTACATTTTTGTCATGTTAGGAAATAAGCTTACGCAACTTTTAAATTAATAAATTGCGAGTTTTCTACTTTAAAAATTATATAAGATTGCTTCCTAAAATGTCATGTTAAGAAATTATTCGTTACCTTTTTACCTTACAACTAATACATTTTAATGATCTATCTTGCCGTTATTAGTGTAAAATATAAGTTCAACATGGCATTCTAAATTAAATTATTACTTTTGTATTTGCGCTGAACTATGAATCAGTAACTAGCTACATACTAACTTACTCTAGATTTCCCAATATAATACATAGTTTAAAAAACTTCTGTAGTTAAAGCAGTGCTTTCCATCATTCATACTTACTCATTTGTTTTGTCATAACAGCTTGAAACAGTCCAATCTTAAACATTCAAGGATAGCTAGGAAACTGCGTGCATTCTTTTCTGTCTTTTCAACATGATTTCATAATTCATTTCAAATTTTATTATAAAAATTTTACGTATCAAGAAGCTCCGTAGAAATCACCTTCCGAAGCTATCAATCTAAAGAACTTTTATTTGACAGTTTAAAATCGAATAAATCAATATCATAACCTTCAAGCATAACTGCAGCAATGTGCTGTATTCATAGAAATGATAAATTTTATCCAAAGCGATAAATAATACCATTTATTGTAATTCTTTTTTTGACATATAAGCATAATGTAAAATAAAGAAATATACGTTCTCTTTACAAAACAATGAGCTTTTCAGGTTTTAGGTTTTAATTAATTAAAGCGTGATTACATATAAACTTAAATGTTTTGCTTTCCAGGAACCACACAGAAATCTACATTTTATTTGTATATAACACGCTCATCTACAATCTTGAAACTGCATTCATAGAATTCTCTAGGCCATTTTAATAAATTTCTTATTTGAAAATTCGTTCTAGGATTAATAGTTAGGGAAATATAGTTTTCAGAAAAACTAATTTGCTTATGTAATAAGGAATTAACTTATGGAAAAACATATACATGTTATACAAGTTAGATAAAATTTATAAACTTAAAACACTCTTAGTGCAAATATAATCCATTTAATAATATTAATTTCTAGGAAAATTAGAGACTTCTTGATACTTTCTCCAAATAAGCATTTCGAAGTTTGCTGCAAGTAGTATTGAAACGAATTATGAATTTACAGCAATTCTTGAGCATTCAAAAATTAGAACTGAGTAATTGATCAATTGCGACAAAACACTAGAAAGCCATCGCCCTCAGGACAGAAAAACAAGTTTTTATTATCTCATAAATTACTTTCATAGATTCGTTTTCTTGTATTTTCATACAACTTTCATAAGATACATAGCTTTACTTCATCTTGAATGCTAAAATAAAAAAGAAATCTTTTATTTAATTTTTAAGGAAAAACTTTTAGTAAATTTTTCAGGTTGGCTATTTCTATGATCACCCTGATTTTCAAAGCAACTTTAATAGGTAAGGGTTTTTAAAATTCCAGTTAAAATTATTCTATAAACTTTTAAGAAAAGAAAAGTGTGTCTTCCCTCTAACGAATTTTGTTGAGATATGGTAAAAAACACTCTTTTTGGAGTTTAAAATTATTTTCATAAAACTTCGTCTTTTTAAATGAATATAAACTTTAGGATCTCAAATACTACAAAATTTAATAAAAGGTAATTAATATTTTTTTATTATTTTATGCAACCTAATGATATGATTGACTGCTTTATCAATGTTTTTCGATGATAAGAATAATATGTTTCTCAGCGTCACTTCCGAAGAGTTCGCACACTTCCACGGAAAATTTATAAAATTTGATAAAACAAAATAAATGTAAATAATCACAACTGATCAGGAAAAATGCATACATGAATCACTGAAATGCACTGGGTTATTTCGCATAAGCACACTCATTAATAAGAGTTAGAAGGAGTTTGAGAAAAGTTAAACTAAATTAAGGAATTACAGAAATAAAAATTCATAACGTTCTGTGTTAGAAAATCACATATACGTACATTTCTTATCATTTCTAAAGATAATTGCTTTATGAGCCCTTTAATTAATTTTCAAGACTGATTTTATTAAAAAAAATGATGCAAATAAAAACTTGTTTTTACGCGGCAAGCAAACTGCAGATCTGTACTAAGGTGCATTATATATGACATTAGAATTATCTTTCATTAATTACAGTGATGGTGCAAAAGTTTAGTCAAATTATCAGTCAAATATATCATAAACTGAAATAATTATAAGCAGTATAAATTACATCAGTTACACATGTTATTTAAAAAATTTAAATTAAATTGTAAATTTTTAAAAATACGAGCATTGTTTTTAAATAGCTCACGTTATTTAAGCAATGCGTAGTTTTAGTTTGAATTATACATTTTTTATATCACGTCGAATGGCAGTTTCTCAAAACTAGCCTCTCCACGTAGATGATAAATTGGAAATCTCAAGCCATGTGGAATTGCAACAGTTTGTAAGAACTCTTATATGATAAATGCTGTAGAAACGTAATGTAAGAGGATACAAAAAGGGTAGAGACTGATTTATAGATGTTTCTTGCTGTAAAAATGAAACTTGTTTTAAGTAACGTCTTGAAACTTTGGTTAAATCCTAAATACTAGACAATAACATGCTTTATTTTAAAAAAGTTTCCTTTCATTGTCTTAGATAATAAATATATAGTAATTAATAAAAATAAGCATAATTTTTGGGTACTAAATCAATTTCTCTGTTTCAAGCATAATTTTTTAGTTTCTTTGGTACTTTAGTAATGCTATTAATAATATATTCCTAACAGACACGGATTGAATGCATGAAGTGATTAATGGTTTTCTCATGTGCAACCTAAATCCAAGGTATTCCTTTTAATATATCATCCATGAGTGACATGCCTCGGGAAATGGCCCTGGTGATTTTTTCTTAAATTAAAAAATCCATCGTAGTAAGACCAGTTAAATAATTATGCCAGTTTAATGTTCATGAGGATACAAGAGCACTGTAATTTGAAATAATATAGGAGTGGGTCTGTCAGTGATACAGGTCTGTGAAATGTTGTTATGAAAAAGTAATAAATTTGAAAATCTGAATTAATTACATATGATCCGTAAAAGAAGTGCATTATTTAACGTATTGTTATATCGGTTTCTCTGTTAAAGGAGCATAAATAATAAGAAAGAACTGAGCTGTAAAAACAATAAAAATTTAGCTTCGTATCCCACAAAAAGGAGTATTATAAATTTAACAAAACAAAACATATCAGCAATAATGGAAAAAAATTCATAAAAGCATATTATTCAATGATGAAATTTTTTTCAACTTACTGCATAACTAAAAGTCTAAACAATAGATCAAAAAAGCGAAAGAAATTCCAGTTATTTCTATAGCTTCAGCGGAAGAAGCCATATAGTCGCATCGAATGCAGATTAACAGAAAACGCTTACAGCCAGTTAGAAATGAACGTTAAGTATTGCTTGAAAAATATTCCTGTTAAGTTTTTTTTTATGTCCCTGTGCTACAAGGCATAAGCTCCTTATCCTCGTATTCTCGTGACTTATATATTTGTCAGAATTACATAAAGGCAAAAACTCCTCTATTTAAATAGATTATAAAACAGTGCTAATTTTCTTGTGAAATAATGCATTTCTTTCTTCCTTTTCGTCTGGCTTGCAGAATTTATAGTTCGAAACGAAACTGGAAAATCCTTTTCAAAGAAATGAAATCGATAGCAGTTTTTAGTAGTTGCCCTCCAGGTGGTATAAAGGTTAGGGGAGCCGACTGCGATGCCGAAGAGCCCGCGTTCGAATCGCGGAGAAGGCATGGATATAAATTATGTGTCCCTTCATAGGAGGCAACGATGGCCGCCTGTCAGGTGCCTCTAAAATAAAATGGCCACCACTTCTGGACTTAGGTTCCATTTAGGAGTGGCCAATGCTAAAAAAAAGAAAGTGTCCGCCATTTGATTAAAAAAAAGGTTTTTAGCAATTTTTAAGCAATTCGTTCAGACAGAGGTTAACATTAACAGGTTAAAATTTTCTACCCACTCCAATGTACTAATTCATTAATTTTGCGGTCTTTAGAAATTTGCATAAACATAACAAATTTTATTTCAAATTTAAAATCTCTTTCATCGTTAGTTAAGATATTCCTCGTGGAAAAATCACTGTTTGCTGAAGTAATTTCTCTTTGTCATTTATTTCTGTGACGCAGCTTTATTTCCCATACTAAAATTTATGTAATGGACACTTTCAAGGCTCGTTTCATCAGAAAATGGTCAATATATTACATAGTTTTAAAAATTAATTCTCATACTCAATACACCCCTGATTGCTTCCTGCTTACTGTGAAATCGACTAGAGCAAATTGCTCGCTATACTCTCCGGTTGCGATTCAGTAGATCTAACCAGGCTGTTTCAGATTGCGTATAAGAATCACATTCAAATTATATGATATTAAATGCATGAGTTAACTTACAGCAACTATAGTAGCAGTCTGAAAACTGGAATACGCTTGAGTGTTGCTTGTTTTGATAAGCATAATATGACAAGTTATTTAAGGCTTTATAATAAACTTTTAAAAAACCATCGAGAACAGCGAGAGACTGCATTTAACTGCAGTGTGATGTTCAGTTCACGTTAATTGACGAATGAAAATGTACAGCGTGGGTGTTTGAACGTACAAAACTCGAAGTCATCATAAAACAAGGAATCAAAAACGACTTCGAAATTTTTATAATAACACAGTACATATTACTATTAATTTTATAGAGGTATGATTTACGATTGTTAACATCTTTCTTAACTGCCAACAATCTTATGTGAGATCTGCCCATATTTCTATGCTTATACATTCCCATTTTTTTAAATTAGTCTAAAGGGGCAATTTGTCCAGAAGGACTATTAATTTCGCTTTGGCATTTTGCGTTGGTTCACTGTAAATGTCGGTTCACTTTTCAAATCGTTGCCACCAAATATTAGAGCCCTGTATTACATTTAAAGAAATTAAATAATGAAGAATCTGCATAAATGTATATATGTTTCTCGCATTGTGATAAAACAACGGTACCTAGAGTTATCGAGTTTTGAATAACGTACATTTCCACCCGAATATGGGCATCTGAAAGCCCAAATTTGGAATTTGGAATTTGTTTTATTAGCTGTTTCATATTTTGCAAAACTTTAACGAACTTTTGATTAACAAAGTCAAAGATTTCGAAGTGAGCAATGGTAATACTGGGATAATTTATTTTTATCTCCAACACGCAAGACTGTGTATGGGAAATTCTAAAGATAGACTCATTTTAAAATTATTTTCCGATACTGCTGTTGAACTTTTATGGTTCAATTGCGAAGCCTATGGCATTAAAGAAATAAATACATGAAACATTAAAAAAGGTCCCTTTGGGCGTAATGTAAAATCTGAAAGCTTTCAGTTTTTTTCTTATAATGTATTTGATTTTGGGTAGCAAATTGTAAAATGCACTTGCATATGGGTGCATTTTATGCATTTATAATGTACCTCATTTAAATTTCCTGAGGTGAGTAAATGTTGGTTTGATTTCCAGATGATTCATCTTTTTCTTATTGCTCTAAATTTCTTACACTTTTTCCAATGCATTATTAAAAAATATCTGTGCTTAAGGAAACCAGTTCAGTTCAACTCATCCAAGCCAGACTTCAATAGTTTTGGCTTTCGGCGCTTAGGCCAGTGGTCTCAAATTGGCGGCCCCCGAAGAAATTCTGTGCTGTTCGCGAACACATTACAATTATATACACTGGTGAAATAAATTAAGAGAATTTGCATATTTTATCGAATTGCATGAAAAGAATTGAACTGGAGAAGAAACCACTGCTTCTAGATAAAAATTCAAATCTTGTACGGCATATATGTAAGCGTACACATGTGTGTAGGCGGAGCCAGTAGAAAAACAGGCCTTTATAAGCGCGTACGGGGTAAGACGAATTGCGTTCCCTAGCACACCTCGGCGAATTTCTTGGTGTTATCTTTCAGCAATCGGTTAAATTCACATCGGAACGCTAAAAATGCGTAACCACCAAAGTTTAGATGATGGAATGAGGTGGCGAATTGTGGGGAGGCTAGAGGCAGGCCAATCGCAATTCCGGATATGCAGAGAGTTTAATTTACGCTCAGCGACGTGTGTAACCTATGGAAACACTTCCAGGATACTGGATCCATCGAGAGAAAGCCTGGGCAAGGTCGTTCAAGAGCCACGACGGCCAGAGAAGATGTCTATTTTTGTCCATTTTAGAGAGGCGTAACAGAGGGGCTACAGCTTCTCAGCTCTCTCGGGACCTGTATGCAGCGACAGGAACCCGTGTAACAAGGGTGACTGTTTCCAAAAGACTGAATGACAGAGGGTTGTTTGCCAGAAAACCGGCTGTTTGCGTTCCGCTCACGTCTACGGGCAGGAGAGTCCGATTACAATGGTGCGGGCAGCACAGTGATTGGAATACGGAGCAATGGACGACCGTTCTGTTCACCGACGAGTCCTGTTTTAGCCTAAACACCGATTCTCGCCGTACTTTCATATGGCGAGTGATAGGGACCCGCTACCTAATCTCCAATGTCCGCGAAATCAACAATTATGGCGGTGGCGCTGTAATGTTCTGGGCAGTTATCATGTTGGATGGCCGCACACCTATCCACGTTTTTTACAGAGGCTCTATGACTGGTGTGAGGTATAGGAATGAGGTCTTGCAGCCCTTTGTTCGCCTTTTCCGGGGTGCAGTGGACCCCAAGTTCATCTTACAGGACGATAGCGAGAGGCCACTAAGAGCTCTTCTCGAGAATTTCTCGAGAGCGAGGATGTTCGCCGGATGGATTGGCGAGCCAAGTCTCCATACCTCAACCCTATAGAGCATGTCTGGGACGCTCTGGGGAAGGCAATTGCAACTCGCAACCCCCTCCGAGAACCATACAGGAACTGAAAACAGCGTCGCTGAATGAGTGGGACCAATTGCCACAACCACTGATAAACTGCCTTATTTGCAATATGACATCACGCTGCGAGGCCTGTATAGCTGTAAGAGGAGACCATATCCTCTATTAACCCATTTGTTTTGTGTCTTCTGCAACCTCTGTTTCAGACCTTCAGACTCCCATGAATATTACACACGAACATGTATGTCTATTATAACAGTTGAATGTTTATTTTGTTTGTATTATATCAACTTTACCAAAGTTTATTAAAATCTGTTCAGTAGTTCTGGAGATCGTCGATCAAATATGAAAATTCTCTTAATTTATTTCACCAGTGTATTTGTTCCCAATATGAAATTGCAAAAATTTTAAGATTTTAACTATTTGAAGTTCGAGTTGCATTATTGTCATTGCATTGTGTCATTGCGTTGTGCTGAATTGTATTATTTTCATAACTATTAAAAATTAATTTGAATAACTCACGAGAAAATCTATAAATTGAGCAAATTAATTTAGAATGTCATATAAATTTTATTCAAAGATTTGAAGGTACAGATTTGATTAACTTTTATTTTTTCAAAAAATAAGTATGCTCAGTTACTAATTTATGCTTGAAGAATCGCATTTATACGAGAACAGCCTTTTTACACAGTTGAAATTAGTAAGAAAGAATCCGATTGGCCAATAAACTTCTATAGTCCGTGATGAAGTTAGTTTCCAGTAATTTTTCTGTAGAGCACGGACAATTATTTAGGTACAAAGACATGTATTTTAATTTATGTGTCGAAAATTTAGTAATAAGAGAAAGAAACTAGGTTGTCATAATTAATTTTCAAGTTTTGTCCCACTTAAAACGTTTTGTCTGAAAATTTAGAAATGTTTCATAATTTGCTTATTTAAATTTAAATTAAAGTAAGTTACTTAATGATCAATTAAATATATAAGAATTATTGCAAATAAATATCAGACTGAAATGTTAATATTTAGCTATCAATATGTTTGAATTGCAAAGTATGATCAACGAAAATGTCTTTCAGATACCAAACTTTAGTTTTCTGATAAAAAATAAATATAAATTTTAATTTTGCTTTTGCTTTTTCCTTATTTTTATGATTGCTTTAATAAATATTTAACAAGCGAAATTTTACATTTAGTTAAAATATTTCTTATCTATTTTTTACTTATTTTATTTATTTTTATTTTTAAATACTTTTTTTGATAAAA
>KK119108.1:184639-198457 GCA_000611955.2 Stegodyphus mimosarum
CTTATTTTATTTATTTTTATTTTTAAATACTTTTTTTGATAAAAATTTTTTATTTTACTAAAAAATAAATTTCTTGCCCTTCAGCTTTTTTCAGATCGTGCATTCAGCCAGCATGTAATTTGAGTTCGAGACTACTGCGTTGGTGGTCAGTACGCTGACACATTTTAATAATTCATATTTGACAAACACAACATTTAATAATTCAAAGCAAAACAGACCTTTATTTAATTGTGACTTCTGAGAACTATTTCACTGGTTTCCTTTAGAAATCAGGGTTACGTATTCCTGGAGCTGACTCTAAACCCGGCAGATTTTAAGATGGCGAGGTTAACTGATTAAGGAAGAGCAATTCTAGGGCTAAGTACCTATGGAGAACGATACTTTCCTGGAGAATTTTTTAAAGGAAACTTTAATGGCCGAGAGCTTTATTCAATAGCCATTAGCCTAGTCCCACTACAAGGAACAAGGGCCAGAAGGGATGGCTATTTCATTATGGAAGCACCTGATAGGTGGCTACCGTTGTCTCCTATGAAAGGACGGACAGTTACAACCATGCCTTCTCTGGGATTCGAACCCCGGGATGGCCTAAGAGCGATGCGTAGTGCAGGGAGAAAATTATTCCACACGCGCATAACGTCTTGTGGGTGACAGTCGTTAGTTCTTGGCGTTTGCTTACATTCATTGTATCAACAGTTTGATTTGATTTGTGTTGTTAATTTGCTATCATATCTAGTAGGAAATGGCAAATTGTGCTATAGCGTTGTGTCAGAATTATAGAAGGAAAACTAAAAGTCAAGGCATCACATACCATCGTTTTCCAAGTGATCCAGAACTTCGTAAGTTATGGCCTGTTCGCTGCAAAAGAGCAGAAAATTTCAACATCGAAAATGCCAGAATATGTGCTCTTCATTTTACACCTGATGACCACGTACGGGATCTAAAGGCAGAATTGCTTGATTCAACTCCTAAAGGGATGCTGAAAGCCAATGCTATTCCCGCTTTACATCTTCCACCATCATCATGTGAAAATAACTAACCAATAAATTATATGTGCTGTGCTTCAAAAACTGAAGTTAATCTGGAGAGAAAGTTTTCTAACATGAATGAGTCATCTAAATTTATGCTAAAAAGGGATAGAGCAAGCAGGTGTCAGGCTCGGGAAACAAGGAAACGAACGTTGGAAAATTTAGCTTCCCTTTTCCCCAAAAAGAAAAAGCTACAAGCTGATAAGATAGACTGTGCAACTCAGTTTACATCCAGTGACACATCTCGTTTAGTTGAGAGTGTGCAAATCTTAGAAAAGAAAATAAGAGATTAAATATGTTGTTCTGTCAATTAAAAATGAAAAGAAAACTATTTTTACTGAACTTGCTGCTTCTCGTAAAAAATTGCTTAGCTTTCAGAAAATGAGTAGGAAAGTAACAAGCAAACAAGTACATAGTGAAGTTTAAAAAATTTTAGGGTCAATTTTTACTGACAACCAAATTTGTTTCCTCATGTCAAATAAAAATTTGTTAAGTAGAATGCAGATGACATTTGCAAATCTGCAACACTTCGGACAGTATCCCGAAGATGCTATAACTATCTCAGACAAAAAATGGGATTTCCATTTCCTAGCATTTCGACTTTGAAGAGATGGGTATCCTGTTCATTTCGCTGTTCTTCTATTTTGCTAAATGATGTGATTCATGCTATGCGTGCTGAGGCATTAAAGATGACAGACCAAGAACGTATGTGTGTTCTTTCATTCGATAAAATGAACGTAGATAGCAGAATCTGTTATGACCAAGCAGAGGATAAGATTGTTGGCCCACATAGAAATGTTCAAGTGGTAATGGTGCGAGGACTTCTTGCAAGCTGGAAGCAGCCAATATATTTTGACTTTGACAAACAAATGACGGCAGAAATATTGAAAGCTATAATAATAACATTGACAGAAATTGGATATTATGTTCTTGCAGTTGTAACTGACTTGGGTGGTAGAAATCGTGCTGTGTGGACAAAACTTCAGATTACTCATCTTAACAGCTGTTTTACACATCCCCAGGACTGTAGTAAACGTGTGTGGGTGTTTGCTGATGTGCCACACCTTTTGAAACTTCTTCGTAATCTTTTTTTGGATGACGGATTAACGCTACCGGGAAATAAATTAATTACAAAAGAACCTATCGAAAGATTGATATCAAAGGATTGCAAAGAAGTGAAAATTTGAAAAAGTTGTTGAGGCCCGCCTGCGAGAACTTGTGGAAGAAAATGAGTATGCAACGATTCGTGACCTTGCATAAGAGTTAGACGTTAGTGCCACGTTCATTATTCGCGCTATACATCGCATAAACTTGATGTACAAGTTCACGTTAGCATGTTTAATCATATTTTCTCAAACACTTTTTGGCATTTTTCAAACAATTTTTGGCAAAGAAAGAGATTTGCTTTAGGACAGTGTGTCGTGAATTGTATTAAATTATCATTGTGTACAAGGTGTCACAAATGTAACTATCCCACTACCAGATTAGAACCAACATTTACTTCCAGATATGTTGCAAAAAGTAAGCTACAAAATGTCACCAAATCACATGTGCAGCTTTAGGTGCTAATGTTATATCATATGACACTGTAAAGGTTTGTACCAAAAATTCAAAAACAAGGACTATTACATTCAAGAAGCAGACTACTAGACAATAGTGTACCAAAAAACATTTTCCGGCATTTCAAAAATGTGAGACTTCTTACGACATGAAATGTGTTTCCCAACAATCAAAACAAGATATCAGGTTTTAATGAAAGTATCATGCCACTGCAGATATCATCTGCACAGACACTTCACCTTGGCATATTTAGTAATATCTGTCACACAATGTTTGGCATTTGAAAGAAAGAGACTTGTTTTTGTTGTGAAATTTATGAAAACATACCGTAATAATTAAGTATAAGGCGATTGAAGAGGCGCGCATTCTAAATTCTCCTCACGTCGTATCCAAGTGTCTCCGAAGTGCTGAAATACAAATATTGCACGTCATAGGGACTATGTGAAAAAATTATGTATGATATCTTTTTTATTTCTTCATTTTCCTCATAATAAACAATTAAGATTTCCATTTGAATTACCCTCGTAGTAACTCTATTCGGCAATTATTGTAAAAAATCCATTTCTCTATATGCAGTTCAATATTCTCCTACGCAATGAAATGCGCATTTTGCAAAAAATTATCTAGTACAGTAATAAATTCATTTTATTAAAACCTTGATAGCAGATTCGCTTACGCTTTTCATCAGTTTCTGGAGCCGCCTTGATCGGTAAAATAGTTAGTGCTCCTGGCTAGTGTATCGTTCGTTGGATTCAGTTTTGAGTCTCGGAGAAGGTATCGATATTTGTAAGCATATAGTGTCTGTGCGGCTTGGGAATATTCCAAATACACAGCTAGCCAAAAATCCTCTCGAATGGTGTAGCGGTAGGGGAAGAGGGGTAGAACATCCTCAGATCTATATCTCAATCACAACTGGGGTGGAGCAGTGTGAAATCGTATTGTCACCTATATGGTGCTCAACGACAGACGCTATCTTGCGCTCCTTGCCACGAAATAATTCGTCGACATATTATGATTAGTTCAGACAGATGATATGAACCATAACAGCAACACGAGTTCCTGGAACGTTATACTTTAAATTAGATTTAATGCTAAGCCCAGTCCTCAAAATTTCTCATTTTGCTCTTTAATTTAAAGCGTAAAATTGTCAAAATAATTTAGCTATGCTTATTCTTCAGAAACTGACATGACGAAATTTCTAGATACCAGCACTGAATAGTAATCAAACAGAAATATTTTCATGTTTATTTCATTACATAGCACCGCTATGTGACATTAATATTGTACTTATACATTGTCTAAACACGGAAAGTTGCGGACACATCATTTCATATATAGGAGTATTTTACAATCGCATAACCTCCAATAACATTTTCGAACTTAACTTTGAATGGAAAGGCCGAAATTGGAATACCTACTCCGTAGAGAAAGGCTGAATAGGAAGATTTAAAGGGAAAAAAAAACATTATCTGGGAAAAGCTGTAATGGGTCATAAGCGATTGACCAGTGTAATACTGGGAATGACACCCACGTTTAACCAAAATCCCCAATCTGACGTCAGATTAAGAAACGCAAAAAAAAGGAATAAACCATGTTATAATTAACGTAAAAATATTATTAACAATTTACCTGCATTTTCAAGCAGTTCTTTTCTGGAGAATAAGTTCATTTAGTTACTCAAATTTAATCAGTATTCAAAACAGAAAGAACTGACTACATGTAGCAGAACAGTGAATTTCATTAGAAGAGAAGAAACTAAATGGCATTGAAAAGAACTATATTATTTACAAGAGAACTTGAGCAATTCCATTGCGTTCAAACTCGTAAAGTATCTTGTTAGAACATTTTGTTTTTTTATTGTACAATTTTTATATATTCATCCTAGATTACGTATAATTAAACTCTTCTATCACTGATGTTATTCTACACAATTCTTTCTTCCTTTTTTATATTTTCAGTAAATAGTTTTATACTTTTTTAAGACAGGCCCGATTAATTCCTCCCCCACCATTAATTCGGGAGTTTTCTATACACACACACGCACACACACACACATATGTATACGTGGTTTAACAGCTTATAAAATACATATAAGCAACAACATGAAAATTGTCTCTTTCTTTATACAAGGTATTTAATCAGAATCAACTTTTCCTTCACTATTACCACAACTGTTTTGCTGTGCTTGATCAAGATTGTTGAAATGCACTGATATTAATGCGTATTTCAAATACCCTGTTAATCACAATCTATCACACGAAATTTTAATATAAAACATTTTGTTTTAACGTATGTAACAATTTGGCACTAAATTATATTATCTAAAGGATTAGCAGTAAGAAAATAAACCATATGAGATCCTTGGATTTCAAAACAAAAATTACATTCCTTAAAAACACTTGCATCGAAGCAAAGAATAAGAAATGCAATAGAAAAGTAAAAATGTTCTCTAAATTCTCTGACCTTTTACCTCTGTTACGAATCTCTTCATTTCAGATACGCCTCCCCTCCCCCCCCCAAAAAAAATAGAAGAAAGGGGAAAATGTTTATTCCTTGGAAAATTCTGTGACCGCAAAAATGTCTATGGACTTCAAGGCATCATCGCTATCTTTGCTGCTCGTGATAAATGATGGTAGATCAAAGGTGAAGCTTTGGCATGTTCAGAAAAGTGGCAAGCGGTTGCAGAACCATCTCTTTTCTTTTTTCATCCGCTGTCTAAGCAATGTATGTCAAAACAAACTAAAGGAATTAAGTAAAATTCCTGAAAAGGCAAATACTATTAAAGGAGTCAACTAAATCCGTTTGATGAACAAAGAGAACAAATATTTTTGGCTCTTCATATACTTTCTTTATGTCATGAAATTTATGGAACACTTTATATAATCGCACTTATCTTAAAGGCTTCTTTTTTGTCTCATTTTCAATTAATCGTTTGATTCTGCTGCATTATAAGTACATGATAACAATCTTCCAAAGCATTCTTTGAAAATTAATATGTAACACAGTTTTCTAAAATGTTTTACAAAAGTAATTTTTAATGTTCCCCATACTTCATTTGAACTCTTACAGTAGCGTTTTACTTTTAACATCTTTTAATCTAAAATAAGTGTTATATTTAAGTTCTTTGTAATAATAAGTATAGCTAGTATTAAACTTACTGTGTTATACTTAAGTTAACAGGTATAACACTTTAGGTTACACGTAGGTTATACTTGCATTAGCTGGTACAACTAGTAATACGCTGATTTTCTTATTGTTACTTATTTTTATTGTTTATTATTATTACTTATACCCTTTAAAATGTAATAATTTTATTTAACTTATTATTTTCTTCTGTCTTGCGTACTTTTATGAAACCTTAATCTTATTTTGGATAAGTTATGGTGCAAGTTATAACCAGCTATAAACTATAAACAGCTTCTCGCTCAGCACTTTTTCTCATACAAGGTAACCTGTACATTTGTACCAGTGAAATGAGTGAGGAGTATACACGAAATAGCTCTGACGCATAAACTGCAGTTTTGAAAGACGTTTGCATAGCACAGTGAAATGTTAAATGTCAGTGGAAGATGAAATGGTAATAACGAAGAGAAACCTTAGAACTCCAATTATTAGGTTTGTTTAGAAACTGCAATCTTCCAAAATGCCGTTTACATTATAAATCTCATTGTAATAATATGGTTGGAAAGACTGAACATAAATCTTCTCAGACACAAAGCACAGAAGGAATGAATATGTCTCTAATAGCATCCAGACTGTGAAACACTTTGAAGACAATAATTTCACTTCGGCAAAAGCCACCTTTACAACGTTCAGTCTGATTTCCCACCCCGATTCTAAGTGGAGCTTCATGTTGAATGACAGACTTTAAGATGGCTTGCGTCTAAAATGCTTTAGATGAGAGAATTGTATTCGGATCGATCTGTCAATAAGCGCATTTTCAATCAATAAGTACCTTCACGTGGCTCAAAGATAATAAATGTGTGGGAGCAATTTTTTGTCACAAATAACTTTAGACTTTCTTGAAAAGAGTGATTCACGAAGAAAACAGCTATAGACAAAAAATTAGAATCTAAAATCCCTTTTCAAATGTGAGTAAAAGAAGAACTGCCGGAAACTGTCAAAATTTTTTCATGAATTTCCTCATTTAACATGAATATGAGCCAATTTCCCTTAGAATGTCCTTCATGAAAGGCTCCCTTAGATAAATAGCTCTCGTGTACTTTACTGTGTTCAACTAAACAAACAAACTACGAGATAAATCGCCGTATAAGGGTGTGAGAAATTCTATAATAATAATTGTTCTCGATTATATATTTTAAGACAGGTTCTATATTTGCTTAGAAAATATCTAGAAAAGTATGAAAATTTCATTTTTCTCTCTTTTTCAACTACGATAATCATCTCAATAATGCTCGAACATGCGAAAACTGCAAAATGAAGCATTATCTGTATAAGAAAATAATTAACGTACATACTAGAAAGCAATTTTATCATACATTAACCCAGGGAGAGATTTATGAGGCACTTTGAAGCGTTTTAGTTGCGGCTCCTCTATCTTCGCCTAATAATCTGCAGGAAATTTGGAGGCCTATTATGGAAGTGTGTAATTTATTACCCCAGAAAGTTCTTGGTAATGTATTTAAGAAATTCGGAGCTTTAGGGAAACCTGCTTAATTTTAAAATGCGCAACGAATCAGAAATAGGTTTCAGCTAATTAATCTTTTACTGTCTGTTTAATTTTTAAAACTTTTTTCAGCACAATTTTGGCATTATTTTGTAAGGAATGAGCCTTCTACTTGTCACTAGACCTAAATAAGACTAGAAGCGACTCAGACTACATTCGACTCTTCTAAACTTCGAAAACTAGATTCGACTCTTCTAGACTTCGAAGGCTAGATTCGACTCAAGCAATCAAACTCGAAGCTTTGCTTTGAGAAGTTTCACAGAGACTTAAGAAGTTTTACAGATATGTGGGAAGGGTGTAAAAACCCTTTTATTTAAAACTAAGTAAGATGAACAGAAGGCACATCTGGCGATTACAAATCTGCCAACATTTATGGCGAGAACCAAAACTGAATTTTAAATTTAAAACTAAATCTAAGTATCAAATAGCCAAAGACTACGCAGAGTAAATTAACCGCGAAAGTTGGCTCTAAAGCTTACACCGGCGTGAAAGCATTATTGGCAAGAATAAAGCAACGCCGACGACAGGATCTCTTATCTTAGAATAGCAAACTAGTACTGTGACCTTCAGCAGGCAGAACACGCTCTGTCTAAGCAATCTAAAAATCTCAAACTCAATCTCAAATCTTGTCTAAGCAATCTCAATCACAAAATATATGCGAACTAATTTGCATTATGGCTGGAAACCGGAAAGGTAGAAATGATAGTATAGGTTTGCCAACGTAAAATAACTGGTTAGGCAAATTATAAGCCTCACAATTTGTACAATTTTCTTCTGAACGCCAATATTTTTACCATCAAACATAAGGAAATTCACTGCTTACGGAATATATCTTGCAGTGTAGTGTATTCAAGGGAATGTTCTGCTGTACATTTGTCACTTAGTCTATAAATTTTGACTTATTAAAAAATATGAGACGCCATGTGGTTAAGTAATCCATCTTTATCATTTTTTCAACACTAAAAAATTTTACTTAAAATAAACAAATGTATTCAAGTCAAGACTTATTGTTTCTGTCCCATTTTTATAATGGTAGGAGAAATTTACCGAAAAGGTAATGGTCTGAAGTTTATTGAAGAAACTGTCTTACAAAGACAAAACATTTTATAGGTTCAGGAAGGAAACTCTCTTACCTGAATTTTACTATGACAAAATGATTGCTTGCTCTGTATTTGTGTATAATAATAATTTGATTTATTTTATAAGTAAACGACATTTCCTGTCATATAAAAATGTTATAGCATTTTAGTTGCTGAATATTCTAACCGAGAAACAGACATAAATTTGCTCTGAATTTCAGGCTTATTTTCTAAAAAATAAAAATTTCTTCTTTTGGAAAAACTGCAAATTTACTGTAGTTTTTAGCATGGTTTGACAAGAAAAAGGAATCTTATTATACCTTTCAAGATTTATTTATTCAAAAATGAGGTTTTCCACCTCATTATCCAATCAACTTACTTCATGTTTTGTCAAAAACTATTGCACTTCCTTATTTTTTAATGGCAGCGTCGTTTAAAAGAAATAAAACTTTAACGCTATCCAGTACACAATAATAATACATATTTCTCGTCAAATTAGAAAATCAGTAATCCTACGAATTCATTAATTGTATTTGTATTAATTTTAAAGTATATCAAAATTATTTTTTATTATTTATTCAATACAATTGAAATTGTATTGAATAAATTTTCAATTACAGTACAATTTCAATTACACTATTTCAATACAATTGTATTCAATTCAAAACAATTTTGCATTAAACAAATTTTGTTCTGAATTAAATTTTCTTTATGTTAGGATAAATGTATAAAAACATTTATCCTAACATAAAGATAAAAAATAACATATAAACATTCTCTGTTTATACATTTTCACTTATTTTAATTATTAAATTTGGATTAAGTTAGGGTATACACATTAATGCTTGTTTGGCATCCCTAATTAAATTTATTTTAGGTAACTGCATTTTTTCTGAAGAAAAATTTCTTAATTATTGATACATGATTATGATAAATGCATTTTATTCGTATTACAAGCAAAACGTTCGCTACAAACTGTTTGTAACTTGGTGCAAATCAATTGCATCGTCGAATCTGCAAGACTTCATTTTCATTTTCGAATATCATGTTATGCTGTTTATGTTGCTTTATTCCTAAAAAGATACGGATTACATTCTAAACAATAACTGGCATAATAATTGCCTTGAAAGGAAATGTGAGAACAGAGACGTATAAAATTTTCGTCAAAGCGTGGGATAAATAGTAAAATTGTTGATTTTACTTACTTCTTAAACGAAGAAACAATCTAAAGTTTGAGAGCCACTTCTTGTGGCAAAGCTGAATTGAAAGAACAGCAAAGTAATAATAATCATTTGAATTTTTTTTCTTTTTTACGTGAAATTTAACATTAAACATTTCATGAAAAAATTAGGCTCTCATAAATTCAACTTTTTACTAATTGCTTTTTATTTTTAATCTTCGCTTTCACTAAATTCTATCGTATTATTTTTTCGTTCTGTAAAATTTAAATAATACTAGCAGTTGCATTTTGAAAGATTTTTTAAAGCCTCGTTCATACGATGAATACTGTTCGTCTGTGTCGTATGGTTTTGTTTTATTTTTCAAATAGTTATTTTTATTTTAAGACAGCTTTCCTTTCCTTCCTCATTTTCCTGCCTATGCTTTCCTATCAGAATGAGTTTTTACTTTCACGTCTTATGCAAAATAAGAGAGAAATTACTATTTAAACTGAGGTCTGAGCTACTTCAGTTAGAAGGACAGAGAGAGAGAGCGTGTTCTGCCTTTCGGCCACGTTGTTGCTGCAAGTTAAAGCTTGTTAGTTTGTGGCCGGGCCTATTACGTGCCGCCGGTGATTTTTAGATTAGTGCAACTACGCGGTAATCAACTGCGTGCAGCTTAGGCTGTTTACTCTACTTAGCTTTAGTTTAATTTTGCATTTTCTGTTTTAAGTTCAAGGTATAAATGTTGGCTTCTTGTATACCCAAGAGGAACCATATGTGAATCTATTTGAGTTCAAATAAAAGGGTTCCTTTTTCGGATTTGTTATTTACGCCCTGGAACTTAACGAATAGTCGCTACATACTTCTGCTAGGTTCTAGCAGTTAAAGGACTTTATTACAGCTAGAACATTACATGTTTCTGTGACTTGGAAAATCAGTTTAGGCTGAAAAGCCTCCAGTTCAAAATTAATGAATATTTATCACACATCCATCATAGTGAAACGTTTTCGAAATTCACTACCCAAGCGAAACTTTTCCAGAACACCAGTTACAGAGAAAAATGATAAAATGCAAACTAATCTTCCTAGTACATAAATAAATAACAGAACGAATAAACCACCTCTACTACCACTACTACTACTACTCCACCTCCTCTTCTAGTAACAGTAAAAGGTCATTGAAAACTAATTTTTTCTTATCATGAAATAATTAATATTTCCTTAGCTGATTTAAATCTCTCTAGAGCAGGGGTTCTCAACCGGTGGTCCGCGTACCATTGACGGTACGCAAGAGAAAAATGTGGTGCGCAAAGAAGCAAAGTATTTTTAACTATTAAATTCAAAAATTAAAACCCCAACATCCTGATTGAGTTTTTTCAACAGTCGTAAATTTATACGATCTGAGCTTTGTTCAAGAGTGGTGGTGGTAGTAGTACTTTGTAGTGGTGGTACTAAAGGTTTCAATTTTTGTTTAGATGGTACGCGTTAGTCAAAAGGTTGAGAATCGCTGCTCCAGAGAGTTTTTAAGTAATTAGTTCATTGCGAATACGGAGTTTTAGAAGTGGTTATCTAGTTATTGTTATATATTAATCAGTTGTAATCTACTCACGAACTATTAAAATCACAAAAGAATTAATTATATTTCAACAAATTGTTTCTTAGGCGGATGGTTCAAACAAAATGTAGAAACCTCTTTATTCATATAATTTTCCATAATTAAGCACATGTATGCTTTAAGTTAAATTTAGATAGTCTTCATTACATTTATTACCCTGCCTTCCCTTTTAAAATGTTGGTAAAGAAATTAATTTAGAAGTTTCCTGTAAAATGCAACAACAAAACGTATTAGCAAAACATTTCTTTCTTAACAAAATATGCTTAATATTTCCATGATTTTTCTAACGATATAAACAGCCTAGGTTGTATCTGATTTAATTCTCTCTAGAGCAATTTTAGTTATTCATTCCTTGGGATGAACGAGTTTTAGAGATGCTCATCTTGAGACATCTCCAAAATAAATCCTTTCCATAAACAGCTGTTCTAAACAAGCTGCTTTCCATACAGAGTAGCTATTGCGATTTATTTTAACAAGTCACATTCTACTATTGAAATATTCAAATCAAAATGCACATTTTAACAAACTGTTTTTAATACATATATATAGGTGTATATTTAGAACGAAATACGAAAGTCTCTTCATACGTATAATTTCCCATCATTTCTCATAATTTTAAGCATTTAAGTTGCATTTATGTATTCTGCAATATATATGTTACCTAGCCTTTCTTACAGATATTCGGATATTGTCTCTGATAGCACTATTAACGAAACGTCATAAAAATTTATGTTAAGGATCTCTGATTTATATATACTATTTGGTAGTTAATTTTGAACACTAAGCATCCTCTTGGAAATCCCACTGAAATATTGCCCATATTAACAACGCGTGACATATTGCAGTGTAATGTGAAAATATTTCGTCATTTCTAGCAGTGTGAATTGTTTCTTAATAGATGATATTGGCGTATATAAATTGCAATAAAAAATCACAATGCATCTTGGAATATTAGTAGCATTTCGTTTTATTGTAAGATATGCAACCAAATTCCCTAAATTATATACAAAAGCAGAATAATTATCATTACAGATTAATACCTAAATTTCTTAAAATCATTCATTGAGAATACAATTTTACTTGAAATATTTGATAGCTGCACATTCTTAATATGTAACGAATTTATTAGAGAGGACATGAACAACTTACGTAGACTCTAGAGCAGCGATTCTCAACCGGTGGTACGCGTACCACTGGTGGCAAGCAAGAGAAAAATAGGCGGTACGCAAAGAAAGGAAGTATTTTTAACCAATAAATTCAAAAATCTCGTGAAGAAAATGAACAACTGATAGAAATTAAGCTAATAATCTAGCTAAGCTCGAGATAATAATCAGAGAATTGGATAATAATGTTTTAAGCTTTTTACCATTTATAGAAATTTTTCTGAGGGAACATAATTTGAAAATAAAAAAAAAAGAATTAACATTTTAAATTAAAAATCATTGTTTTTTATTGATAAATAATTTCAACATGCATTTTCCTGGTAATTATGAAAAAGAAAAATTGGATTAGAAATCCATTTTTTTTCAAATGTGCCTGAAATTTTATCTTGTGAACAAAAAGAACAATTGATAGAAATTTCCTGTGATCGAACACTAACTGAAGATTTCAAAAATAACACACTTGCTAACTTTTGGCTGAACCGAAAAAAATAATTTAAAGGCATTTCAAATAAAGCTATTAAATTTTTATTGCCTTTTTTCACAACCTATTTGTGTGAACAAGGATTTTCTCTCATGTTATACTTGAAAAATATATACAGAACAAAATTTAAAGTGGATCCTAAAATTACGGTTAAAACTAAGTGAAACAAGATCAGACAATAAACAAATTGAGCTCTCTTAAACAGGCCCAGATTTCACAGCAAATTTCAAAATTAAAGTATTATAACTTAAATTTTGAAAATTAAAATGGTAACCAATTTTTAATCTAATATTTTTTGTGTGCATATTTAATACAAATAGCCGATAGGTTGTGCAAATGGCAAAATATTTTTTTAATATTTCTATTCAGAAACTGAAAAATAATCATTGTAAAGTATAGTGGTGGTACTCAAGTTTTTCAATTTTTGTTTAAGTGATACGCGTTAGTACCACCTAAACAAAAATTGAAAACCGCTGCCCTAGAGCATGCTCTAGAGATTCTGTAGAGCATGTGTTCAATAATACTGAAAATGTTAAAATTTATATTATGTTATTATTCATGTTATTTTTAGTTAATAAGATTCCGAGAAGGTTTATATCTGAAAAGATTTCCCTTTATGTACAAATGGGCAAACTATAAAAGGCATTAATAGAGGGTACAGACTTCTACCTGTACTTTCTTAATACAAGTGCAGGTAAAAGTGAATGAGACACCAGAATTTCACCATTGGTCATAGTCCCCATTGCACTAATTATGCAGCACCATCTAATTTAGATAGAGAAAACCCTATGAAAAGGATCCGATTGTCTCTTCATGAAACAAACGAAGAGGACCTCCGGCTAATTAGTATATTAAGTGCCTTTATGCGGAACAGACGTTATACAAACAACCATGACGAGATACAAACCCGGGCGCACCAATACAGAAGACAGCACTGCTAAACTAATCAGGGGGGAACATTCCTAATGCAGGTACGAGCTGAAGAGAGTATTGATAACAATTAAGCTTCCGTCCCAATTTTCAGGAAGAACACCTCAGGACACAGTCCA
>KK119108.1:198482-233364 GCA_000611955.2 Stegodyphus mimosarum
TTTCCCTACTATCAACCTCTTCAGATGACTTTCGGATCACCGTGCATTTTGAATGCTCCTTGCCCTACATACACTGTACGCTTAGAAGCAGACCTTCTGCGGAATTCGAACCCGGGCCCATCGGTATAGCAGTCAGAATCACTAACCACTATACCGGCAGGGCAGCTACCTTCTTTGTACACTATATTTCTAATCAACAGGCTCCGATTCGACCGGACCTTATGCTGGGACTTCTGATTAACAAATTTCTGGGGTCAGATCTTAGGCCGGATGAAAGAAATGTTGGTAAAACTGAAAAACAACACAGAATAACATTTATAGGTCGTAACTCAAATTTAAGAAATAGATGCACGAGCTATAAGTATTTATCATTAACTTATTTGGGCTTAAAAAATCGGCAACCAATTTTAATAAAAATTAATTACCGATTTTTTAATTTATTTTATTTTCAATTTTTTAATTTAATTTCAGTGCCTGTGGAGCTTCAAATTACTGAAAATATAACAACATAATCTTAACAGCTTTCGAAATTATGATTTTCAATCCTGTTAATTAACTTTACTTCCTAGAAGAAATAATGTACTTGCGTCTTCGCAAAAGTACTTCCCATTAACATGAGGTCTGGTAAAGAAGGATCCGCTGTACTTCATAAAGAGATACATTTGAAGGAACTATTAAAACTTTTTATCACCCGATTCCTTATCAGATACGTATGTTGCAGGAACATCATGTAAGATTTCTGTAATGCAATTAAAAAACTTGTTAGTATACCAGACTGAAACTGAAATGACAGGAGCAAAAAATTATCAACTGGTTTAGAAAATATTTTCATTTGTTTCCTAAATTTTGGAAAATGGAATATAATATTTTTTAATCGCGTTTAATTTTTAATTTTCTATTTTTTACCACATAATTGAAAAATAAAATGTATAAATTTAATTTTTAATCCTAGTCTACACAATAAAGAGCCTGCCATTTTGCTTTCATAACTTTAAAAAATATCTGAGTAACTACTTTATAAGGAAAAAAAAGTTTGAAAATCGAAAATATTTCATAGCATCAATATTTTTACTTTTTGTGTCTCTGTGTGTTTTAAACCTGAATTTATAACTCAATAACAATTGGAAAAGCAACGAATGGTAAATCAGGAAATCTGTAATTTAGTTCATTTGAAACGACGATGCATTGTATTTAAGACCCTGTTAAGTGCTCATCCTGAACAAAAAAGCAGCTGATGTTATTTAGGGTACAGGAGAACGTGTTTCTGCACAGCTCTTTTTCGATTTAAAAAAAAAATTGTATAGAAGTGTTTTCAAATCACAGTGCAAAGAAATTGTGAATACGTAGAAATCTCAGCTGTATAACTGTAATGGTACAGAGCTTATCGACTCGGAAATAAATTAGTATAGAAAAAAAAGTAGAAGCAAACAAATAAATGAAAAACTGATTTCATAATTAAATCCGTATATCAGTAATTTATAACATAAGATTAAAAAATTTTAACGTTTTTACAAACATGATTAATTTTTCTTCTAGAATTCTAGTTTAGTTTAAAATGTAATTTTTAAGATACTTCTTACGATACTGTGAAGAGAGATCCAGAAAGCATCAGTATGTGCGAATATTTTCTACGTGTAATATTTTCTTTGTTAATTTTTTTCCTCTGAAGCAAAGTATCATATTCCTTGCGATTAAACCCACTTTTTTTAAGTATTAAATTTACTGAAATGATGAAAATTTAACAGAAATGTGCTTCGTACGTCTAATGCTCAAATAAAATTGAAAGCTCTGGTACCCCAAATTTAAGCATGTAAAAGTTTATACTCCTTTTATTTAATCATGAAAAACACTTTGCTTGTATATCCTTATTTTTTACTATTCATCAAGTAAACGTTTCTTCAACGTATTAAAAGTGATTTCTAAAAAAGTTATAATCTCTAATCGTAAAGAAGTCTCTTGAAGTAAAACCAATGAAACAGATGTTTAAAAAAAATGCTTTAGCAAATAGCCAAAGTTCAAAGAAAACTTTATAAATTTTTACGAAGTTCTTGGGTCAAAATGAGAAAAAGATATATTTAAAATGCTGGACCCGTAAAATTTCTGAAATGCAAGTTAGGCTTAATTCGCCTCAGCTACAACGCAACCACGCCTTTTTTTGTTATGAAAAAGCAAGACAAAAATGCGCATCAAAAAAAGCTCAATATCTCTCCATGAAATCCTATACATGAAATTCGAAAAAGAAGGGGCTTACCATGTGGAACGAAACGGGCTCCTAATAGGGTGAAGCTCATAGAGAAGACGACCTTATGAATGACACTTCCCTGCACAACACGACGATCTTTCTCTTGCTATTCAACTGTAGATGTTAGCGCCATCTATCCGAAAACGAGTAAACTAGGTAATCCTAATTAGATTTGAGGGGACTGAGTCAGCAGGGGGTGCTTATTGTTCGTTAGGAGATTAATAAAATAGATTTTGCTCCTCGCTCCCACACAAATAAACTATACATGAAATGAATATCCTCCACGCAGCAATATTCAGTAGTGCAAGTGAACTATCAAAATTTTCCCTCCTCTCTCTTCTTTCTGAATTCACTTTGATAGTCCGCCTATCATTTTCTTATGCTACATAAGAAGATAAAAGATTTCTCTAAATTAAAGCTAGCATCTGAGTATGCTGAAAACATGTTCCCTTTCCACTTATTGACATGCATTATCTAACACTAAATTATCACTTTTAAAAGTTTTTCCTCTTTATACATTTTTATTTTCTTACTCTGTCTCAAATTTTAAAATAAAAATAGCACCAAGATTTTATTTTATTTCCCTCTTGCTATGATAGAAAACCAAAGTGAAAATATTTTAAATGTTGTGATATACGATGTATTTTCGTTGCCTTACATCAGCAATCTTCAGAGACCTATAGAAATTCACAATAAATTTTAAATGTTTTCAGTTTTCACTGTCATATCGAAAAGTTAGGAAAACATTTTTTTTTCCTGTGCCACGAGTTTGAATATAGATAGATAAAAAGGAGTTCATTTTTAAATCGCAGCAGAATTTGACAAATTTTTCTATTGTGAATCCGTGTAAGTTTTATGGATAAGGATGGTAGATAACGAAAATCAGTTTGTTTGCTGCAAGATCAGCCTAATAGTAAATTCTCTCTCTTTTTTTTTCAAGTTATGCACAGTAAGTTAGTTTCTCAAATTACTACCTGTTCGTTTACTGAAATACAACTCTTCTTTTACATCGATTATAAATTTATGTTTATTTTTTAAGACCAGATTTTCACAAACTGAGTAATGATGAGGATGATGATCAGAGAGTGATTAGGTATTTCCTCACCCGAGGCAAAGAGGTAAATGCGCGCCCTTGTATACAATACCAAAGCGCCCAGCCATTTGGGGGAGGAAAAAGAAATATATGTATATATGTATGCATGTACAAAATACAACTTAACTATATCTGTACACATTTACATTCATTAAAGATAACTGTTTCAAATCATTATACTATAGCTCTTATAATAATGTTTAATCATTATATTTTTTTTTGTTCCAATGGCGGGCCCTCAGCCGACTTCGGCTTGGCCACTACTAAGGCCAGAAGTGTTGGTTACTTTATTATGGAGGCACCTAATAGGTGGGCCACCTTTGCCTCCTATGAAGAGACGGACGGTTACAGCCATGCCTTCTCCGAGACTCGAACACAGGCCCTTTGGTATCGTAGCCGGCTTCCCTAACCACTATACCGTCTGGTCGGCATCATTATAATATTTAATCATTAATAATAATCAATTAAACATGCAGAAAAATTAGTCAGAAAATGATTTCCAGTTTTGAAATGTAGAGCGTTAAAAGCTTTTTTTTCAATAAATAGCAATAAACGCTGAAATAATGTAAATTGCAAAGGAACTAATATAAACAGCACTGCATCAAATTTTCATGCATGTTATATGCAATTTTTTCCATTAAGCGAAGCAAAATCATCAATATATTTTGAATATCTCTCTAAGCATCTCTTTTATTATTTTAAATTTGCTGAAGCTTCTTTCGAGACAACGATAAAGTACTTTTAATACTGCTTCCAAATGCGGAAATTATTGAATTAAACTGTATTCCTAAATTATTTTTAAGGTATCTAATCTTATAGATGTTTTAGTTTCCTGAATTACTGAAAATAGCATTTTTAAAACTAGATATTTTTCGTTGAATTTCTGCAGCATTTAAATCATTCGGATGTTTAGGTGCAAAGTTGCTGCCTTGCCTTTAAATTACCTAAATTCAAAGACATTAATTTCTCATTAGTTCATAAACTGAAAATGGAAGACACTGCATTTAGTTCTTCATAGCCTCATTTCAGTTGTGAGATTAAGACATCTAAACGTTCTTTAATTTCGACTAAAAAAAGACATTTTCTGGAAAATTAATTTTCTTAATAATTGATTCTTGACAGTCTGATTTATTATATTTTCTGTTCAAATTCTCTTAAGATATTTATCTCTAAAACTAAATTTCACATTTCTCAAAATACTTGCAGAATTATTTTCTCTCGTTTAATGTAAACAATGATATAACCCTTTATTAAGCACAGGGCTTTGCGTACAATGATGGTTTTGACTGCCAGACTTTATTTACTTTTCCATTAATTGCAGTATTAAATTCTGCGCAAATAATATACAGAAAAATGATTTAATTGATTGATTTCAAAATGCTGATCTTTTCACTTTAAAGTAATGATTTATCATTTGATGTCATATCTTTTAGCAACTGATGTTCATCGGTTATTTGTAGATCCAATTGTTCAACAGCGTTTCCTTTTGATGCCCTCCCATATCCGTGTGACCTTTTAATACCGTTTCCCTTAGTGCATGCAGTCAGCTAGTAAGATCCCCTCTGTCTCCCCCTCCCCCCCAAAAAAAACATAAATTGTAGATCCTCTGTTACAGTTTCCAAAAAGATTTAGTATATGTTTAATTTTGTAAATGGAACGTTTTAGCATACTAAATTTAAACTAGGAGTCGAATCAGGAATATTTTAGCTATATTATTTCTTTGTCAAATAATGGCTTGCGCATCTTTATGTAGTTCAGCCATATTAGCCCCATTATCATATCTTTGACCTCGAACCCGAATGTCGAGACCATCTTTTTTTAATTTATAAACAGTTTCGTTTGCTAAACTGTAATAATTTTATCCTTTACTTCTAGAAAATCGAAGAAGCTTTTTTCAGTCGTTAGGAGTACATTTTTTGTGCATATCTAATATCTTGACGAACTTTTCCATGATGCGAAGGATGTTCGTGTGCGAACATGTGCAACTAAAAAGTGAAAGAAAAGTATTTAGCTTCTCATTTTCTTGAAAAATGTTCACATGGAATATGCTACCTCAAATCGACCACGGCAAAAATTTTCTAAATATAAAAAATGTATAAGTTTATTTTCTCGGTAAACAATGAAAAAAATAAAATGACCCACCGTTAAAATCACTTTTATTCACAATATTTACTTTAAAAACAATAATCTTATGACGTACAAAAATAACACATCTAATTTATCTACGGCTAACAGCCACGTAACCATTCTGCAGCAAATTATTTAGCACATGTAGTCCTAAAACAGAATATGTCCTATACTTTAGTATGAATTATGGTTTCGTTATATGATGGTTGCAAGAAATTGATGCCGCAATTAATTTACTACTCCCTCAAAATCCATAACAGCTCTTAGTTTACACTAATAATTCTCTGTAGATCCCAGTAGTGGTACAAACTGAGCATGATTTTGATAATGAAACCGTTTGAAATTCTTAAAATTGTTTAAGAATATTGCTTATCACTGCTTTGAATTCTCTTAAATGCAATGATTTTGGCAGATTCTTCATTTACCGTTATTTTCATCTTTAGTGTATATCACCAAATAGTCCCTTTCTAATCTAGATTAAATAAAAATTGCAATTTTCATTTTAAGAGATGATCCTGTCTCGGAAAATTTTGCTTAGCAACTTCTAAATGTTAATCGTGCCACTTCCTACGTTAATCAAAGGTTGCTTTTCTGCTTGCATTTAAAATCTCTATTCTGTACAGTACTAAATAAAGAAAAAAGTGTGGGTACTTGTCCATAAACCTTCTCGTTGCATACTCGTTATACACTTACTGTACTAGTGTTTATTATATTAACATTTGCTTAAACTTGGTTTATTTCTAACAAAACTCTTGTTATTTGGCCCAGCAAATGTCAAATAGAAATACTATTGTTTATATTATCATCATCTGCAATATTTTGCTAAGTAAATAAAATTTCCACTTAGGGATTTATTTCTTATTAATGCACACTATGTTGTATTTTTGAAAATTGACCTCAGTCGGATTTTGAAAGAAATAGTTCCAAAGATAAATTACTGAACAATATAGGAAAGCAATTAGCAGAATTATATTTAATTTACAAATATATACGGTATCCACAAAGTCCCCGAACAACTTTATCCTATTATTGTGGACATTCTGTAAGAGGTAGTCTGTAAATTTTTGTGTTGTTATTCCACGCATATCGAAGTTTTTTTAACTAAAAATATATTTCAGTTTAATTTACACATTATGTGAGGATTTAGAAAATCCTCGTGTCACAAGGGAGGTGAAGCGGGATAACTCGGAAGCGAATTTTTGGTGTGGATGCTGCATGACAAGATTTTAGGACCATTTTTCTTTCATGAAAAAACAATAATCGTAGGAGTTTACGAATATGAGGACAGGTGGACGGGATGTGTACCCAGTGACACTCCTTAACGTCAATACAGGTAAACTGCAAAAATTCAAACTTCCTACGTTCAGTCTCACTCCGCGCTTCCACACTAAGGTAAGGCCATCATGATGCTGTGAACAAAAACGGTATTCATTGGAAAAGAAGACATCGTGCCACTGATGCTTCAATGTGCGCCACTAAATGCACTATTGCAGACGTTATTTCCTGTGCTGTATCATCAAAGGAAGCTGAAACAATGATTACTTTGTTGACAATTCATAATGTTCCAAATGTCGTCGTACCGTATGCGCGGATACTTGGTCATCTCGAGCATTGTTGAGTGACGCCCGTTAAGATCCCATAACGCCTGGTCCTCCTGGACCCATCGCTAGCAAATACTCGTAACAGTCATTGGATCTCGACCACCGCGAGCAGCAAATGCGCATTGCAACTATCTACAGACCCAGTAGGCTAGGATTCTCCCGCAATTAGATCTGTTGACATGACAGAAAGATTTACTTTACAGCTACAGCAGCTGCATAAGCGAATCTCCGTCTACGTTACGATGCACGGAAAACGTGCACGGTTATATTAAAAATCCTGAACACAATAAACTTTTCTGGTGCTTTGAAATGCTCTTTGAATTTGTCAGTTTTGGAGCTAGCCTGTAATGCTGTCGCCTATAGCTTTTATGCCTTATTATAAGAATTACGCAAACTGTAATTTTTTAACTCTCCCGTACATATTATTTAACTTCACGTAAATTGCGACATCTCCGTTTCACTTGAAAATAATCGTTTCATAGCCTTGTTAAAAAATAACGATGCTAAATGTCGAGTCAGTTCAGCTCTTGCTGTTAAAATGGTCACCAAGTTGAGTGCAGAACATGTTTGTTAACACAACTGTCTGAGAAATTGCTGCCGGTTGTAATAACAATATGAAACTTACAGAGAATCATACTTCAAATAGATCAAACATCGGATACGAGGAAATAATTCCAAGTTATTAAAAAGCTTAATATATATATATGGATTAGGAAGTAAAAAAAATCCTTCACTTTCACTCAGAATACAAACAAAATAGTTTACTTTTGCTCTCCAGTTATGTACTTTTTTTCCACCTGTCTCATTTTTTTCCGTTTATGACTCCTGAAGAAAACTGTAATTTATTTTTGAAGAGGCACACGCTTAATCTTCAGATAAAAAAGCAGGTACATTCAGAATTAGCATAAGATATTTAATTCTAATAGAAGAATGGCATACACATATCGTTTAATAAAATCAAACTGTTTTCTTGTTGTAGGATATCATGCAAGAGAGAAACAGGTACAGGTTGAATCAAGGCGGGCCTCTGTAAATTCCCGTAGGTATTGCCAGGCCTTACTAATTCCTTAGCCTCTGCCCCAATTTTGAGAGAGAGTACCCCTGGGGGTGATCCAAGGGTTCGCAGCCCCTCTCCCTACCATTTAGAGGATTTCGGCTCTCCATGCATTTCGAGTTCGCCATTGCCGTGCAGACGCTATATGATTACAACTACCAGTGCCTTTTCCGGGATTTGAACGGTAGTTAGCGTCATTAACCACTATACCAAAAAAGGAATCCGCGTCATTAACCCCTGCACCGGAGGCATAATTCACAAGTGCACATCAGTATCACCATATAAGGAGGAGTTTCAAAAATGGGCCAATGAGCTCATGTTTCTCTTGTGACGCTGAATCTTTGAAATCGTGCATATGGACGCATGTTGTTGTTTACGTTTTATTTTGCATTTGTTTTTTAGTTATAAATGTATGGCGTATAAATGCTGCTAACATTTTGCTAAAAAAATCTTACAGTGTTTTCATTTTGTAAGTTTATTTAATCGTCAACATTTCACTTTTACGAAACTTATCACGCACTGATTTTCGGATTAATGTTTGCGGCATATTATCGCTCTTTATATCGAGAAACTTTACAGCTTTGTGACCCAAGCTACAATTAGTCTCGAATATTATGCATTTACTAACACCTGTGTATTAAGGGAATACAAGTGTATAAAGTTATTATTGAGCTGAGAATAACTGGAAGTATCACAATGAATCTAGTATTTTCTTATCTCAATGCTTGCATCCTTTTTGAAAGCTTAAGATTCAAAATATATATTATGAATGATCTGATTATACCTATCGTTAACGTTCAAAGTTGTATATGAATAAATTAAATATTTGTTAATGGCCGGGCGCTTTATTTGATAGAGATTAGTTCTGTGCCATTACAAGGGCCGGAAATCGTGGCCATTTCATTGCAGAAGCACCTAATAAGTGGCCACCGTTACCTGCTATGAAGGAACGGACATTTACATCCATACCTTCTCCGAGATTCGAACCCGAGCTCAGCGCTACAGCAATCAGGGTCACTATGCACTATACCGGCTTGTCGGCTAATAAATTAAATGTATTCGTTGTGATTCGTTGTAAATAAGATAAATTTATTCCTTCTGAAGATTATTTCTTGTGCATGCAATACATTTAAGAGTGAACAGTTATTAATGGGAAATTCAACACACTAAATGAGTAGAAATGCAAATTAGGAAAGTTCACTTTGAACAAATCTGTGTATTGGCTGTTATTATGGAACATCTTTTTCATAAAGACTGCAATAAACAAATGCCAGGACTTCTACTATTTGCATGTATAATTATGCTTGTATTGGATCTAACTTCGCACTGAATATTTTCACAAGAAATCCGCGATGTTTTAATTATTTTGCACAGGAAATTGAATTGCGTGACAAAGCATTTTCAATCATCTTGCTTAAAGCTCGGCAAAGGTCATGTGAAACGTCGGAAAACAGGAAGACCTTTGGTCCATTCTAGAAGCCACTCCCTCGGTGGCGATATAGATGTATACTTACGAAATATGCATACCGGGCGGCAGAGGAGAGAGATAGAAGTAAATATATAAAATAATGCTCAATAAATTGTTCTGTGCTACATAGTTGTGCGTATAAAATAGTACCATTAGAAGTGAAGCCTATTATAACTTTTAACTGCATATTCTTCTACTTTCTAACACTGAATTCGCAATCATTAAAGAGAAGTTTTAAGAAATTACGTGATGAGGAAACCTTGATTTTTTTCGAAGACAATAAAATTTATTCTGCGTAGGAAAACTTGAAGCCTCTTTCTTTATCAACAATGGCATAATATCAATACACCAGCACTATGTTCTTTTTGTATCAGATTACTTAGCTTGCCATATTATAAAATAATTGATGCCATATACATAGGGATGAGGAAAAGTCCATTTAATTTCACAGGAATAATTTAACTACTTGATTATTTTTATTTTTCGATTATTATTGTACTTGAAATCTCGGTTATTCAAAATTTCTCAACATAATCATTAATAGTTTCAACATTTCTACCAAAATGAATCCATTATTCAGCAACATTTGAGAAAACATATCTTTCTTGATTTATCCAACTATTCCTGAGCAATCCTAATGGCATCATTTGGGTCTCTTAGTTTTCCCCACGCGGTGGCTAGATTTTCATGAATAGATGAAATCAGTTACATTCAGATAAGGAAAATAAGTATAATTTGAAACACGTTGATTCTCGAGATTCCAGTGGACTGCATTGTCTTATTCGAGATTCTTACTAGCAGTAAGCCTGTAAAGACATTACGTTTTATCGATGCAGGAGCGTGAAAGATGTACAATGCCCTCGCCGGGATTCGAACTCCGGACCTCCCGAATACGCATCAAGCGTGCTTCCATTTACACTACGAAGACATGTGGAAAGAAGGAAGAAAATACATTAGTTCATCTTTTGAATACATCGACATTGGTGGCCAATATGTTGAAAAGAATTTCTAAGAGGCAAAAGTTTAACCTGTTATTAGGTTTTTAACATTAGGTATTTTGAAGCAGGAGAGATGAAAAATGAGCAGTGCCCTCGCCGGGACTTGAACCACGGACCTCTCGAATACGAGCCGAGCGTGCTGACCACTAAACCACAAAGGCAGGCGAAGAAGGCGGGAGAAATACCTTATAAACCAAGTACTTGAATTGTTTCAGATTTCAGTTTTCGGGTTTCAAACCAGCAGACTTTAATTCTGTTAAATAAGCTTATAATTTAACGTATAATTTAGAAGCTTGTTTTCCGCTTTAGTTTATTTTCACAAGTTTCAAAAGCTGACTAACATAAAAGACAACTACTAGTAGTTCAGCTCGGCAAAACCTCGAGTTTGGACATTCGATAGCCATTATTTTCTTACTCTTAGTTATTGCTATTTTGTAGAATGCGAGCTTTCGCGCATGTGCTCAACCAAATATCCTTAATTATTGTTCTTAGTCGGGCAACTTCAATTTCTTTTCCTTTACAACAGAAGAACAAATCAAATCCAGTTTTTATTCACTTAAAATTTAATTTAAATATAATTTTACTCTCTTAAAATGAGGAAGTAACATTACATTGGCCTAAATTTGAAACTTACTCCAATGTAAAGCTGTTTTATTTTCCTTATTTTATATTTTGCATTGGACGTGTTTCCCTTCCTACATATTCGTACGCTTACCTATTACCCTATCTATTTGCTCGTAATGTCTTCGATAACAGCATACTCCACTTCATTCACTAGGGTCTTCTAGCAATGCATTGTATATTTCATTATTTAAATCAATTAACCCAGATTTAAAATTTTGCACAGTTGTGAAATTAAGTCTAACAACTTCGTCTTTAGGTTTTATTTCAACTAATATTGGTTAATCTAAACCTGCAACATCTTTTACCAAGCAATGGTATTTTCAGATCACAAATGTTCACTGTATCCTGTATCATGTATCCTGTCTTGATGATGCTGTGAGATGTTCTCTGAATTTTATTTCATTCATGCTTTTCAAACAATAAATATTTTCTTGCATAATACAACACATTGTTTAGAGTTATACTTTGAATACAATCTTTCACTGATTTTTACTCACTTTATAAGGTATTTCTCCCGCCTTCTTCGCATGCCTTCGTGGTGTAGTGGTCTGCATGCTCAACGCGTAACCGGGAGGTCCGTGGTTCGATTCCCGGCGAAGGCGTTGCTCATTTTTCATGATTCCTGCTTCGAAATAACCTATCATGACTCCTGCTTCGAAACAACCTAATGTCTTTACACTGGCGCCCGAACTAAAAAGGTGGTGGATGATGATTCTCCACCACCGTGATTTGGCGATTGGGTCCCCAAAACCCCAGTCGCTCTTTAAAAGGGGGAGTATATAAGGCATTTCTCCCGCCTTCTTTGCATGCCTTCGTGGTGTAGTGGTCTGCATGCTCAATGCGTAGCCGAGAGGTCCGTGGTTCGATTCCCGGCGAAGGCGTTGCTCATTTTCATGTCTGATGCTTCGAAATAACCTAATGTCTCTACAACTTCGGTCTACGAAACTGTGTTTTTGTTTCCCAGAATTGCCATGCATAAGCTATATTGGTATCTTTGTATGTATACAAGCCTTTACTTGCTCAGAATGAAAGATATCTGCTGGTAAAAATAACTTTCGAAGCTTTCCTGTGATTTCTTTGAATGGAGAAAATAAAGGAAAAGTAGGAAAGAAAGATTTTCTTTTACCGGCATGCATATATTATGAGGTACAGTACTAACTCCATCACCGAGATGGACAATTCGCAAGTAGAAATATGATCCAGAGCTGACAAATAATATAGAACTGGAGATTGTCCAATCTCAAGACCTTAAATCGTCCAAAGGCCACACAACTCCAAGTGAAGTCATGTACTCCATCAGCAGCCATGAAAGGCCATATACAAATACACATATGTGCAAGTAGGTACAAGGTACGACGAAACGCCTGTAAATAGGTTATAGACTGCTGTGGGATAACAAGAAATAGCCATGATTAGTTTTCAAAGGTCCATGTAGTAACATAGCCATATTTTATACTGACTCAGTGTGCATAGTTATGGACATACCAGAGCTGTGTAGAAATTGTTACCGCGGTGATGGAATGCACAGTAGAGGAACAATAAGTTCTGATGCGTTTCTTGTACTGCTAGTCCATTTTCAGATACCAAGAGTGAATATGACTTCTATATCATACTACGATGTAATAGTGCAACTTCAGGCTGTAATTTGAAAAATCATCCAGGTTTACTGAGTACAGAGTATTGTTCCATCACACCGAGCTTCGTGTGACACGAGCAACCTAAGAGTATATTCTAGAATTCACATAACAGGTTCACACAGCCTCAATTTGTTTTCATTCATATGGCTTCCTGAAAGCCCAAGTTAGCAATGGACATTTCGAGTATGATATAGACACTAAACACGAAGTCCGCGAATGGCTATGGTAGGAACCTAGATTTAGATACATCAAGTGTTGAGATCTCATGCATCGATAAAATATTCATTGTAAGTTTGAGTTATACGGAAAAAAACACTTGCTGCCGTTTACATATTTCATGCATTTTTATTTCTGTAGCCATTTGTAACTTACTATCTATTTTATATCTTTTTATCATTGCAATAAAATGCCAGAATATTAGACGAAGTTACAGTCACTTATCAAGTGAGCTGCAAAAGGCCTAAGGTAGCCTCGCCGATACATTGTTCTCTTTTTTCTTTCTTTTTTTTTTCAGAATACTTAAAAAACTTACTTGAGGCAACTAGAAGGTTTTGTAGTAAAAATTATCGTTGCATTTTAGACATATTTGGCAATAGTGTCAACTTTGAGACCTGAATGGAACAGATTATTTCTAATGTAGGTATGAGCGTGATTATTTTCAGAGCTAAGTTCCGAATTTAGGGCTTATTAATAGCTACTGCCTGTGCCGGGAACGCGTGACATATAATGGGCCTGATAATAGATAGATAAATATGCCGTTTGCAATTTAGTTTTACAATTGGTTGCCTACTTAGAGAAGAAAGATACGCTTCTTATTAACAAAATTATTAGCCGTTTGAGTGGGGCGTTTGATATAAACAATCCACATAAATCCCTGATTTATAACATTCCCTCTAACAAGTCACACAGTAAAGGCCACTAAGCATTTTATTTCGGATCAGAAGATGTAACAAATGTCAGTGTCTTAGCTGGGATTCGAACGCTGGGCCTTCCAATTTCTAATCGGATGTGCTTTTCAATTACACCACGAAGATACATGGAAACGAGAAAGAAAAATCTTAAGGACCGTTTCCCCTACTGCGTATGCGTTGCGGTGCGGTGCGTATGCGTTTCTCCAATCAGCGAGCGAATTCATTTTGATTGACATCTGCTGTCCGTCGAAGGATGACGGAACGGATGAAGTTCAAAAACGTTCAACTTCTATCCGTAGGTCTGCGGAAGCGTTGGGGTCACGTGGTAAAAAGGAGCAATCAAGTGTTGTCACCAAAAACTAATGGCGGCAGAAATAGTGGGAAGAATGTTAAAGGGTACAGGGAAAGAATGTTTTGCTAAAATATACTTATTTCTGAATTAACATTACAGTGAGAAATCTGCGTACTGATGAAGACAGCAATCAGCTGAATTTAGTTAAAAAAAGATAAGCAAATAAGATATGGCATGAAAAGATTTGTTATTTTTTTCTTTTGAAACAAGAAAAACTAAAAACGTTAATTATAAATTAAATATCCTTTTAAATATTTCACTGCATTAAAGAGTATGTTAAATTTGTATTTCTCTATTTACAAATATACCTTTTTGGCCATCATATATCTGTAAGCACATAGAATATATTTTTAGCAGTCCGTTTAACTGCAATCGGAACGCCGCTTTAAAAAATAATGTTTTTTTGTAAGATATGTTCTAGAAGCTGAAGAACAAACTGTGGTGAATTTTTTAGAGGATGGCACGCCGAAAAACAACCAAAAAATTTAGAATTCATTTACTTGATAATGTATATAAGCAAAAATTGCTAATAACGTAAGTGTGGTGATAGCGTGTTGGTAAAGGTGAGGGTAGAGAGCTGTAGCTTGTAGGTCGTGAGTGCCAATCTGATGCTCTTTTTCCCACTCTGTTAGCAACTTTCTTAACTCCACGTTCCAATTTTATCTACATTTGTGTTTTAAAACTTACTTTTATTATAGTGTGCATAACATATAATGTTTCATTTATGCTGTTATTTATTTAAATTTTCCCCTCAAGAATTTATTTTGAAAGTTATAATATAATACGAATTTAAAATATATATATATATATATATATATATTTAGTTTCACTTTTATGTGAATGTACATACATGTGATGAGACTTTGAGATGTTTCCAGCTCTAAACTTTCAATACCAATGAACATGAGACAGTATTAATGCCCTAAAAATTTTTAATAAAACAATTTTTTAAAAACTTATTATAATAATTGCTTTAAAATTCAGTTCTCTCCAGCTGAAGCACAGGAATTAATTAATTAAATATTTCCATTTTATTTACCTTAAGTATGTATACATATATAAAGAGAAAAAAGCTTATTTTTATAACTTCTTCTATAAAAAGTTATGAATTTAAAATTTATAAATTAAAAATAATATTTTACAGATTATGCATAAAATATAACTGCGCATAGTGCATTTTAAAACAAACGAGATTTATAATAGATTACCCAGCTATGATACTGAAAAAAATGATGCTAAAATTTTATATATTATATGTTTTCTCCCCAAATTTGCGCATAATTTTAAAAATATGCAATCTCACATAGCAGTCAGCGGTATACAAACATAGCAAATTTTGTGTAAATATTGTGAACCTTTCTTTACAGTTGCTCTGTATTTTTAAGGTACCAGCTATTTTTAAATGTGTTTAACTTTTTTATTTGTTTTGCAGTAACAGTACATTTTAGTTTTAATTATATATTATTTCGTTCAGTCTTCTAGAAAGGCAAAGAAAATTTTTTGCAATTAGAGATGTTCATAATATGCATTATAACCTTATTTATTTAAAAATTACTAACTTGCTTTACTTTCACAGTTCATAAGCAGAACTAAAAATGTCCAATAACATCGAATTTAAGTATTTTAAGACTCTGAATCCCGATAGTTAAATTAGAGCCATCTGGTGACAATGAATGCAGTTGACCACCGAACTTCCGTAAGCACAAATGCAACGCAATAGTGTAAACCAGACATGTCAAACTCATAGCTACACTTGGGCCAAACAAACAAGGTTTAACTTTAGGCGGGCCGCAAAAAAAAATCAATATTCACAGAAACGTAGATTTATTTCGAATAATACAATAATAAACATATATATATATATATATATATATAGAAAAGAACAAGAAAAATTTAATGTTTACGTCCTGATACTTGACATCTCTTCTCTGCTATTATCATTCCTATTTGGGGAGAAATTTTGTTTCCAGTGATAACTTTCAACTCTGACCCAAGGTGAGCATCGTTAATACGGTTTCTAATAGGAGACTTATTACCTTTCATGACTGAAAATAAGTGCTCGCACCGATAAGTGCTACCAAACATGGAAATAATTTCATATGCGAATTTTCGAGTATTTTCAAACCTGGCTGGTAAATATTTGTAAAATTCAGGCACTTCAATGAATTTTGCTTTCAAATTTGAGTTGCATTGAATCACGATCATCTCCATTTGCATATGGCTGGGTACTGAGTGAATACTTATTGAGAAAATCGAAGAAAACAAAAAAAATTTGTCTTCGAGGGAACTAAAATCATTAAACCTCGTTTCAAATTCAGTTGTTAAATTTGCAATTTTTTCTGCGTATTTTTGATACGAACAAGTATCATCTAAACTTGATTTGTTCATGCTGCACGTCGAGAAGTGCGTCAAATCTTCATTTTTAAGTTGTTTTTCCCAAAGAACTAGTTGACATTTGAATGCTTTAATTATGTCAAACATGTTCGTAATGATTATATCATTTCCTTGTAATGATAAATTTAAATCGGTTAAGTGTTTGGTTATATCAACCAAGAAAAATAAATCTTGTGTCCATATTGGATCCTAAAACAAACTTACGTCTTGATTTTTCGTTTTTAAAAACTGACATATTTCTTCTTTCAAATCCCAGAATTGTTTGAGAATCTTGGAGCAAGATAACCAACGTACCTCGGTATAGTAGGACAAACCCGAATATTCACTATCTAACTCACTTAAGAAAGCAGTGAATTGACGCTGATTTAAACCTCGAGATCTTATAAAATTTATAACTTTTTTTATATATGACAAAACATTCTCCATATTTATTACTTTCGTGCATAGAACTTCTTGATGTATAATACAATGCATATGATGAATGTTTGAACCGTGAATTTCACTAAGTTTTTTTCTTAGTAATGCTACGAAGCCCTTGTTTTTCCCGGTCATTGATGGAGCGCCATCTGTAGCTACAGAATTTAATTTTGCCAAAGGTAGATTGTATTTCTGCAGAAGTCCAAAAACACAAGTAAATATATCTTCTCCTGTGGTAGTACCAGGCATCGGTATTAGTTCCAGTAATTCCTCAAAAATGTTAAAATTCTTGTCACAAGAACGAAGAAACACTGCTAATTGAGCTTTGCCACTAATGTCCGTGCTCTCGTCACAGGCAATGGAGAAACTTTCGAAACTAGATGATTTTGCTTTGATCTGATCACTTAAATTCGCGGCTAAATCAGTAACTCTTTCCGCAACTGTATTTCGAGACAATGAAATTGATTGAAAAGCCTTCACATTTCCAGGACAAACAATTTCTCCAGCTTTCATTAGGCATTCCTTGATGAAATCACCGTCAGTAAAAGGCTTCGAATGTTTAGCTATCAACTCGGACAAGACGTAGCTTGCATGTACCGCCGCTTCACTTTCTTGCAATACTTTACTAAACATGGACTGTTGCTTTTTCACTCCTAACTTGAGCTCTTTCAACTTTTCTTCTCTCATTAATCCTTCGTAATTGTTATATTTCGATTTGTGTTGTTCGTAATGACGTTTAATATTATATAACTTTGGTACATTAATAGTATTATTACATATCAAGCAGATTATTTTATCTTTTATTTCACAGCAAAAATATTCTAATTCCCATTTTACTTGGAATATTCTATGTTCGTCAGCGATTTTTCGTTTAATTTTACTACCACTTGGTTTTGATATAGACATACTGAATACAAAGGGCTGGAATAAACACGGTTAACGTTAAAAAGTTAACAAAAATTTATTCTTTCCACAAGAGATAAATCAAAATGCTGAAATATTTCTTCAAAAATATTCTAACAATATCACAAAATGTCAAACGTTTAGCAAAAATCAATTCAAAACAGAGAAACTAATTCTATCTCACAGCGAAATCGCTACAAATCAATCACAGCATTAAGTAAACAAACAGTTCGCTAGAACTACAGCTACTACTGAGATGAGTTGTTTGTTCTCGGCTTTTATAAGCTTTATAATTAATTTCTCGAATATACTGGAAACATCTATAAATATCTGGATTTTTGTGGATGGCAACAGCAATTACGAGATATTTATTTATTAGGTATTAAATGCACGCGCTGTTCTATTTTTAACCTTCCAACGCAGCTGTCTTTTCAAAAATCGTCTGCGTTGCTAAGGCAACATGAAGCAAATCTAATTACAATTCTAAATAAAAAAAACTAACTAAATAAATAACTATGAAATCCGTAACAATATGAATTAAGTAATAATTAATAATAAAGCAAAGTGCATGCACATGCATGCGCCAATATATCGTACAAAACTATGATTGGAAAACTGAGACCATGAGTTCGGCCACATTCGGCTATCGGGGGATGCGTACAAGTTCTGAGTGCACGTCTCCCCCAAAAGCCAAAGGTAGCTGAACACAAGCTACTCACACGCATTTGTAATTTAAGTAGTGTGTGTGTCAGCTCACTGTTAGTAATCTAACAACACTGAATAAATTATCGTTAATTACTTAGCAGTAAAACATTTCATTTTTTTCTTTGTCGATATGTTATTTTATTATTATATATTATTATTTGCCGATATATTGGCCGGGCCGCAAAAATATTTGTTGTGGGCCGCATGCGGCCCGCGGGCCGTGAGTTTGACATTCTTGGTGTAAACTGTTGTCTTTCTGCGTAATGCGTTTCTTCCAATACGCTACGCTTTGGTAACGCACTAATAGAAACGGGGCTTTAGTCTCCCACTTAAAGAGCGACAGGGAAGGACGGAACCTAATCGCCAAATACTGGCGGTGAAGAATTATCGTTTGCCACTTACAGAGACTGTTAAGCATTTTATTTCGGAGAAGACGACGTGAAATATAGAATGCAGTTCTTTAGTCAAGATTCGAACTTCGGACCTTCCGATTGCTAGTCGGATGTGCTTTTCAATTACACCACGAATTAGACCATTTTTCAATTACACGCGATAAGGACGGAGAAAATTCTTGCAACATTTACGGTACAAAAAAATTTCTACTGAACAGATATAACTAATTAGTAATTAAGGTTAAAAATTTCGTCCTTCTTATTACAAGTAACCTCTGTTTTCTATTGATGATGCTGATCCTCTATATGCTGCACCATTCTAGGTCTCAAATGTCTTCTCTTGAAATTTCTTTAGTCTGCGTTATATAATTTATTGTAAATCACTTGAATGTAAGTTTCTGCTAGCTGTTATTGCTTCTCAAGTACTTAGAGATAAGTCAAGATTTAGTTTAGCCTTTTAACTTTGTATTTTGCATTCTATTTAATTTAAAAGTATGTTTTGTTTACTCCCAAGTTGAGTTCTGTTAATGTTAAACTTTGAATTTGGGTATTTATCAGGTCGACTTGTTAACAAATAGTTTTATTCTAACCTTGCTGTGATCCTTTCACTTAGAAAGGAGACAAGACAAAATATCGTTTGACAGTCTCTACAGTTACTCAAAAGTATTTGAAGTGTTTAACTTATCCATATAAAGGACCCAAACTCTTCATTAAACCTATTTAAAATTTTCTGGCTTTTTAGAATTCTGCCATGCTTTCCTTACAGTAGTTTGGCTTCTTCCCCTTCAACTGTAAATATTTCTATAGATTCCTTACTAGTATATTCTTACTGGAGGCCCTGTATGAGTTTTGGATATCTTAAGTGTTATTGGTACCTAATTTATGGGTCTTACTTCACTCTGTTTGTATCGTAGGAAGCATGTACAGTGTTGTTGAAAACTTTCATGAAATCCAGCCAGTCGATGCAAATTGTCTGTACAATCTTGCGTATTACACAGTCCAGTCACATTAATGTGACCTCCGCGTACTTTCCATGTCAGAGTTAAATAACCAATCACAGAAGGAAGGTGGCAGCACAGTGCAGGTGAGCGTATATAAAGGGTGTGTGAGGGCTTCGGAAAACATTTCAATCGTTGGCGTAATGCAGAAACGAAGCGATTTATCCGACTTCCAAAAGGGCATGATCATTGGCTTTCGGGCCAAGGGTGGAAGCATTTCCGAAACGGCTGAGTTTGTGAACTGTTCGCGTGCCGCCGTGGTAAAAGTGTACCGTGCATGGCAAAATGGGACTGTCCAAAATCAGCGACGTGGCAAATGTGGTGCACCACGGGCCATAGATGACAGAGGCGAACGACGGTTGCGGAGATGCGTTCGGGCAGATAGACGGGCTACCGTTGAGCAACTGACCACCAAAATGAACCAAGGAGCTACCAAAAGTGTCTCCCAAAGTACTATTCAGCGAACATTGCTGCGTCTGGGCCTCCGAAGCAGACGCCTGGTTCGTGCACCTATGCTGACTGCTGTTCATCGACGGCGAAGGCTAGAATTTGCACGCCAGTACAGCAGCTGGACGTCCACTGAGTGGCGACAGGTTGCGTTTTCGGATGAATCGCGTTTTATGCTCCATCGGACAGATGGACGTTGGCGTATAAGGCGTGAAACCTCTGAAAGGAACCACCCTGCAACCATTGCCGGAACGGTCCAAGCTGGAGGCGGGAGCATTATGGTCTGGGGAATGTTTTCCTGGCATTCTCTAGGTTCACTGATCATTGTGGAAGGCACAATGGATCAATACAAGTACGCATCTGTCCTTGCGGACCATGTTCACCCCTACATGCGCATTGTTTTTCCTCAGGATGATGGCATCTTCCAGCAGGACAATGCGAGGTGCCATACAGCTGCCAGTGTACGTGCGTGGTTCGAAGAGCACCAGGATGAGTTTACCGTCCTCCCCTGGCCAGCAAACTCACCTGACTTAAACCCAATCGAGCATCTGTGGGACCATCTCGATCGAGTTGTTCGCGCCATGGATCCTCAACCGCGTAATCTAGCGCAGCTGGCCACGGCATTAGAGTCGGCATGGCTCAACATCCCAGAGAACACCTTCAGGGACCTATGTGACTCTTCCTGCACGTCTCGCAGCAGTCCGCTCTGCGAAAGGTGGTTATTCTGGCTTTTGACAGATGGTCACATTAATGTGACTGGACTGTGTATAACACCCAAGATACAAACAAATTCTTCTCGGATTATGTTCATAAGAAAATCCATTCAACGCTGCAATATGTAGAGTCTCATTAAGATCTTTTAGTTAGGAGTCCAAGGTTTTTGCAGTTTTGATTCATAACTTGTTAGGTATAGGAGAATTACAGATTTGTATCCCTATGAATTAACTGAATTGCAATTCCATGCAATGAAAATTTTTAAGTCTTTATTTACTATGACACAATTTTTAAGAGAGGAAAGCATTTCTCTTGATATGTCAGTCACTATTTGTTTTTTGGAAGAAGATAGATAATAATCAAAGTGGTTGTTCTTGTAGCGTAGTGTGCGAGTGTGAACATAACCGGTTCAAAGTTCATAGCCGACTTTTAATACTGTGATAAAAGAGGAAGGAAATTTTTATCTTCCAATAACATTTCCATTCTCCATTCTAACATTATATTCTGAGCTTGTTATATTTATATAACTCATAATTTGTAGTACTGTATCGAACATCAAGCCGCATTAGTAGTTCCTGTAGGAAAATAATATCGCGATTATGCTCATTTACAAAATCCCTTGGGTCTTTAATTTGAAAAGGTGCTAAAATGTAAAACAAAGTTTTCATCACCCTGTTTTGCCAACATGTCTTATTGAAATATTTAGAAGTTTTGTTTCCATTTTTGAAGCTTCACAGTTTTTCTTTCCTGAACGAGAATAGAACTTTTGCGCTGTTTTAATCAAGCAGATCAAAAGACAAAAAACGCATTTTGTTGCCAAAACGTTGGAGGCGAAAATATGCTATTAGCAATGCTTGAAACGCATTTTGTTATTAACTTGTTTAGGTATCCGTTTTTAATAAAATTCAATCAATAATTAACTATAAAATATCGGCTGTTTGCGAACATTCTGAATTTTAGGCTAAGCTAAAAAAGTGTTCAAGAATTTCTAAAAATTCGAACAGTTTTGTCGGTTCTTTTCTTTCTGCAATTCCAAAATACATATCCTAAAACTTGCGATTATACTATATTTAGAGCCTCATTTGTCTCTCTTGTGAAGCTCTTTTAATACAGTTAGTACTACAACAAGAAATTGGTCGAAAGTTTCATTTATTGCTTTAGTTACATTATTACTAAATATGTCCGTCATATCTAAATTTAGTATACTATTCAAATTTAAATCTGGGTCTCAGTGGGAACCGACTCAGTAGCTTTAGCGTCAGACGTTGGGCCTATTTTGATCGTACATTAAAACATCGAACTACTCTGTAGCAAAAATATCCAGCATCAAAAGAAGAGGTGGATCAGAATGAAAGTATTCGAGCAAATTGGGGAAAAAAGACAGGAAAGGAAGAAATACGCGAGATACCAGAACTTCAGCAGTGCTTTGACAAATGTAGTCCCACTGCACTAATTGTGTGCAACTCCGTCCCAGTGTTTATCGAGAAAACACCAGGGAAAGGGTGAAACGAACTCAGACCGTTGTTTTCCTGCCACCAAGGTTTCTCTAGAGGACTTCCAGCTCACCAGTATTCTGAGCACCCTCATGCCTCAGAGACACTATACACCTACAAACGTCTAAGCGTTCTCCGCGATCGAAATCCAAGCCCAACTATACAGCAGGTGCAGGTAAAAGTATGGCGGACACCAGTGATGTACCATAGGTCAACTGACAGTCTTCCATATTAACCATCCTAAATGGGTTCCAGAAAGGCTTATAAAGAGTTTTCAGAAGTGGAGAAAGAAAAAAATGAGTTACCCTGAGGAGACGAAAGTTTGGAACTTTTCAAAGAGCCTAGAGTTTACATGGCATAGTACAACTTGCAGTTAAAAACCTTACGCCTGTATCCTGCATTTATTTAAAATATTATTTTGTCATAGTGATATATAATACAATTCCATTACAAGTTTTAAATTTACAAGTTATGTCGAAACATTTGTTTTGTTGTAAAAAGAAATCAGAAAAAGAATAAACATAATAAGGAATTATGGCTTAATAAATACTGGGAACATAATGGTACAATGAACTGAAACAAAAGTGTTCAAGTAGTGTCCGCGGGGTCAGACTTTTCGATTATGACATCAGAATCCTTTGAATAAAGAATCTGAGGATTAAGACTTTTGAAAATTTATCAGCTTTTCAAGAAGGATTTAAATTAAATTTTGATGCTAAAAAGTGGAGTTCAAAACTTTAAAATGATCCTGGGCTATTTACATTCAGTCCATATGCTCCAAATACATATTTTTATGGCATGCTAGCGATAAAATAAATTATTAATTGTATGAAGACCATTGGCACATGAATTAAAAATAGAAAAATAGTTATTAAATTGGAAATAAAGTAAATAATTTTGAAAAGAAACGACAAAATGGGAAAAAACTGCTTAAATGGTGGCTTTAACTAGATCATTATAGTTCATGAGTGAGTTCATTTTGTTCATAATACTAGCACAAAAAGCTTAAAACGTTCGTAAAGTTTGTGGAGCTTGTAGAATATTACACTTGACAATGATCTATGCCATAGTAAGTTTAAATCGGTTTATAATTTTTTAAAAGTCGATATATTGATGTATCAGTTTCTAATTAAAAAATCTTTGGAATTCAAGACTATTTTGTAGAGCTGTTATATGATTTTCCTCAGTTAAGAGGAGATAAGAAAACTTAATTTGAGAAAAACTGGAGCGTGAGTAGAGAATCAGTAATGTTATTTATTTAGCAAGAACGATCCAGAAACATTACATATTGATACCGCATAGGACCACTTCGATCTGAAATGCACGCATACAAAAGTCTAATGCTGTCCTCGGGTATGTCCCGCCAAATTCGGTGTAGTTGCGCAACCATGGCAGGCGCCAGGCACGTTTTATAATAGCTGAAGTCGGCTGTCGACGATGACACAAACATATTCATTGGAAAAAGAGGAGCGACAATCGGCATTGCCATGAGAGCGTTGCCATGTTGCTGACAAAGTCCGTAGCGTCGTAAACTGCTTGCGGATGGGCATTATCATTTTAAAAAATAACCTCTGGCAGGCCCAACAGCGTATGTACTACAATAAGCCGCAGATGCCGTCCACATTACTTCAACCGACCAGCAAGACTAAAGGTGACCGGGTATCACATTCAGCAGCACCCAATACGGTAAACGTCAGGCATGATGGAAGTATGGCCCTCTCTACACAGATATCGATGAGCAGTGTTGGCCTGGCCCACACATGGATACGAGGGTCATCCATGGCAATCTAGAACCTGGATTCATCAATGAAATGATACGACTTCATACCGTTACATTCCACCTAGTACAGACGCAGTACCATAGCAAACGTTTTTTGCTATGAGCCAGCGTTAGTAGTATAATCGTAAAGGAAACCGAAAGTGCAATCCGCCCTCCACCAATAGTCAGCCAATAGTTTTGCACAACACCAAACTTCCGGGAGATGTGAGTAGGTTTCATTGAATAGCGCAAACTGTAGCCGTCGGTATGACTGGGGCAGCGCGTATAAGGGCTTAGTTCATGCTTTGAGTCGTCCTCTATGGTATGCCCTCCGCTCACTGACGGATGGCGTCTTCTAATAACTGCTACTAAATCTTCCCACTGTTTCGTTTCTGCTATCCTAATGCATGGTGATTCACTGATGTTAATCAATCAGAATTATTCACCTACTCCTATTAATTAAAGCAACTATGACGACAATTCTTTGGGCTTGTCTCCATATGGAGCAGGAGGAGAAAGTTCATGGGTTTTATTCTGTAAGGAACTTAAATCTGGTCCGAAGTCCTGCCGACCCTTTTCTCATCTTGGAGAGGCGGACTTCTTCAACTCACTATAAGCTTAGAAGCAGATACACGAATCCTAAAATCTCAAAAAACTAATCTACAGCACTACCCGCCCAGATAACTGCAGTTAGGAACCTGATTCCTGTATCTTATGCCCTTAGAGCGAGACTGTCAGAGCACATTTCTCAGCCAATATCCTGGGGAAACTTGGTGGTATGACCGCTTTGTCTTCCGGAAGGCAATTATAAGTCCTATTTGAAACTCACTTAACTGTGTAGTACCTCGATGGGGTTTACGAAGTATCTACAATGGTGAAATAAATTCAGAGAATTTTTATATTTGATCTACGATCTCCAGAACTACTGGACAGATTTTAATAAAATTTGGTGGGAACAGAGGTTGATATAATACAAACAAAATAAACATTCAACAGCTATAATAGACACACATGTTCGTTTCTAACACTCATGGGAGTCTGAAGGTCTGAAACAGCGGTTGCAGAAGACACAAAAGAAATGGGTTAATAGAGGATATGGTCCCCTCTTACAGCTATACAGGCCTCGCAGCGTGATGTCATATTGCAAATAAGACAGTTTATCATTGCTTTTGGCAATTGATCCCACTCATTCAGCGACGCTGTTTTCAGTTCCTGGATGGTTCTCGGAGGGGTTGTGAGTTGCAACTGCCCTCCCCAGAGCGTCCCAGACATGCTCTATAGGGTTGAGGTCTGGAGGCTTGGTGGCCAATCCATCCGGCGAATATCCTCACTCTCGAGAAATTCTCGAGAAGAGCTCTTAGTGGCCTCTCGCTATCGTCCTGTAAGATGAACTCGGGGTCCACTGCACCCCGGAAAAGGCAAACATAGGGCTGCAAGACCTCATCCCTATGCGTCACACCAGTCATAGAGCCTCTGTAAAATACGTGGAAAGGTGTGCGGCCATCCAAAATGATGCCTGCCCAGAACACTACACCGCCACCGCCATAATTGTTGATTTCGCGGACATTGGAGATTAGGTAGCGGGTCCCTATCTCTCTCCATATGAAAGTACGGCAAGAATCGGTGTCTAGGCTAAATCTGTTAATTACAACTAAGAAGTGCTTCTATTTCTATGGCTGCTCGGAATCTTTCAGCCTTAGAAACAAAACATATGAACTGCATGAATTCCCGCATGATAACGAGCTTGATATTAGTCTGGTCACTACGATTCACATCACATCCAGTGATAAATTTAAAATTAAAAAAATTATTCTGAGTTGAATTCTTTTTTATTAGAAATTTCAGATGAGATGATAAACTGTCTTAACAGCTCCAGCAGTTAATATAATAAAGTGGATCCGTACACTTAAAAGGCAAGAACTCAAAACAAACTGTAGATGTCTACCATGTCATTCGGTTTGCATATCGAACAGCTACGCATGTCCATAGAAATTTGGGCAGTTAAAATTTTATTTCATAAATTTTATGAAATAAATTCATAACAGTAATCACAGATATGTTTTTTATTTGTTCCACTGCTTCTAAATTAATCTGTATTTGAGAACCAGCTCAAAATTCAATACCCCCTGCTGAAACTTCAACGGATAAGCAATTAGAATATTTGCGCGATGCAGCGCTTAGATATCAAAGCATTGTGTTTCTGGATTTATTAGTAGCAGGCTATCTGAATCCAGAATTACGAAGACGTTTCAAGAAATTTCAATGACGCGCACAGACTGATAATTTAATAATTCAGATAGATTTTCTTGGATGCCGTACTGAAACAATGTAGCACTCAGGGCCGTCATTAGTAATACTAATGACTCAGATAGTACTAAAGTTGTAATCGCGTACCATTTTTTTAATGAATTCTTCGATACTAGGCATAAATTAAACTGGTTATTCCAACGTTTTCAGTTAATGTTATAAGATATTTCTCCCGCCTTCTTAGCATGCCTTCATGGTGTAGTGGTCAGCACGCTCGGTGCGTATTGCAGAGGTCCGTGGTTCGAGTTCCGGCGAAAGCGTTGCTCATTTTTCATCTCTCCCTCTATAAAAAAATACCTAATGTCTCTACAAGTGGCTGTCGAAGAAAAAAAAAGGGTGGTGGATGATGATTTTCCACCATCGGGATTTGGCGATTGGGTCCCCTGATCCCCAGTCGCCCTTTCAAAGGAGGAGTATATAAGGTATTTCTCCCTTTTTTTCGCATGCCTTCGTGGTGTAGTGGTCAGCATGCTCGACGCGTATTCGAGAGGTCCGTGGTTCGAGTCCCGGCGAGGGCATTGCTCATTTTTCACACCTCCTGCTTCCAAATAACCTAATGACTCTACAGTGTTTAAGTGGCTTCTTAAATAAGGATTCAGAAGACTCATATGATGAAAAAAGGCTCTTAGATTCAAGGCTTGGAATTTAGAATCTTTCAGAAGATTCTCTAGTTCTGAAGATTCCTAACATAGGAAAAAATGAAATGTAACTTATAATCCAGATAGCATCTAATATAGTTATTCAATTTTTTAAAACTGTATTAAGTCTCAATATGTTGGTCCTCTTGTTAATAGTATGGGAAAACAAAATTATTTATTTTTAAGCAAAAGCCTGCAAATTATTTTTAAATAATTTTTCTTTTATTGGATAACGGTTTCTATGCAAAGCGAGCTGTCCAGTGTTATTTCTTTTATTCCTTCTGGAAGGCTGCGTCTGCATTAAAGACAAAAAAACTCTTCGATCTGTTTTTAAAATTAGTGGGTTATACGTCACTGAAATGAAAATCTTTTACATAATTGTATTCTTAAAGAACAATGCGAATTCTTCCGATTTCAGTTTATTTCTACTAAAATCAGGCAAAAGCGGAGGAAGATACAGGAAAGCAGAAAAAAAAAATTGCTTGTGTTTCTACATAAAAGAACGCTCATTTGCATCGTAAAATAGTTTCAAGTATATATTTTGTTGGGATATATTATTCTAAATGCAGAGCAGGAAAAATAAGATTTGTTTATATATATATATAATTCCATAAAAAAAGACGAAATTCTCATTAATTTACTTCAGAAGCTTCTCTCTATTTAGAACCTGTCTCATTATTTTTGAAACAATATAAATGTAAATTGTAGCTCTTGGGAAATCCATTTGCGGCTCTCGAACTATCATTCTCTATACGGCTGCTGTAGTCATGAAGTTTGGCCATCCCCGCTATATATATATATATGTGTGTGTGAGTGTGCAAACTATATCTCTAATAATAGAATGCAATTTCGAATTCTATCGAATGCGTTGTAAGGTTTATCCTAATCTTATTAACTATTTTAAGTTATGCTTCTTTCCTATCTTTCTAGTTTCAGCTTACAATTTCCTACCAGAATGTAATTTCAGAAACGCAGTGAATGCAAATGAGTACTATTTAAGTCGATGTTTCACCGACTTCGAGAGAGAGAGTCTGATTTTCCTGACTAGCGCGTGTTTGCCTTTTGGCTACGTTCTCTCTTAGATACTACGCTCGACCATACTTTAGGCCCTTGCTTGTGTTTGCCGATTTAATATTTAGGGGCCAACTACTTAGAATCCTTATAGTTTCGGCTGTAGCTTTCAGATAACTTTAGTTAAGCTTAGTTAGTTTAACTTCATAATTATTTAAGTTCAAGCCCAAGTGGAGGCTTTGTGTACGTTCCGAGTTAGGAACTGATTGTAAATATTCCCAGAAATAAAATGTAGTTAACCCTTCGTAAGTCTTACGCGTTTATTCACACACTTAAGCGATTATTTGTTTGTTAATGTTTGTGGGGTTCTAAGATTGAACATTGAATTAAATAAGTAATACCCGACATTGTTATATTAATTACCTCTTATCGAATAGCTAAATACAAGTTCGAATTCTATTGAATACGTTTTCCCTTTTAATTTAAAAGTTCAATCGTTTATTCATATTTCCCGGGATAAAATTAATTTTTATATTATTATATTTTCTTGTTTGTCGTCAGCTGTTTTTTCGATATTTTAAATATTTTACTTAGTAGTCTCCTACTAATCGGATTTGAATCAGTAATATGTTTTCTTAAAAACAAGTTCAGCAGTAAAATTTCTGATGGTTAGTTTAGTTTTTCACGAAGACATTAGTTTTTAATGAATAATAAAATAATTTAGTCTTATATAGTTAAAATAAAAATTTCTTTTAAAATTACTAAAAAGGCGCTTATTACAATAGACAACGGGATAGAAATATTATATTATAGAATAATATAAATTCTATAACGACTTAAAACTAAGAGAATTAAATAATTTACGTGTGATTCTTTATTAAATTAAACTTTTTATGTACTAAAAATCTAGCCTTACATAAATTTGCGCTGACTAAATTTTAAACAAGAAAGAATTTAAATATTCTGCAGAAAAATTCGAAACAAATACCCAGACCTTTCCCTTCCGCTTCTTTACTGACTTCGCCACGATTCTTCCCCCAAGGTTGTTTTACAGTTCGTCACAGATGGTTTCTGCTACTGCCTTAATTTTTTTTACTTTCCTTCTCCTGAAAGTAAGTTATTGAAGTTGTTGAGTTTGACGCATCGGTTTGCTTTCTTGGAAGACGAAGTTCATAAATAGAGCACTGATGAAAATCAAGCATAAGCTTAAAAGTTTTCTTAGTACTATTATAAAATTGTAACTCCAAGAAATGAGATCCTGTAAACTGCGCATGTCGGCACTTTTCTTGGCGCAATCATCTTCCATTCGCCAATTGGTATCTCGCCATCTTTTCAGTCTGAAATAAAGTATTTAAACATCAGTAATAAAATGGCTCGAACTAATTGACTAAATTCGAATGCTCCTAAATTCTTTAGGATATTTAATAAATATATTTACCTATTTGAAATTAGCAACAGTATGTTTGAAATATGTTCGATTTATAAAAAATAAACCTGTTTTCTTTTCGTGAATTTATAATCCATTCTTTTAAAGAATTTTAACTTTCGTTTTGAATTGAATGAGCCTTTTGTGGTTAGGTTGATTGGAGTATCTGTGGCTATAATAAAAATGTGGATTTAAATAAAGAAACGATTCAAGTAGCTGGTAACCCCGAAGTAGACTCTGAGGCGACATAAAGACCCAGTTAACAAAACTTTCAAAATTTTCTTCTGAAGAAATTCAAGAGTGGTGTGACAAACAACAGGTGTGTACCGTTAGAGAACTTTCTGCTTCTCTTGGGAACGAACAGCAATGTCTACTGCCGAGGCCCAGGACGTAGACGAGTCCCCTATTTATCCCTAGCCTAGGCCGGTGAAAGTTATCATGAAAAACTCGTTAAGGACACCTCCTTCGGCGGTTTCCGTTGACTCATCTTATAAGTGCAAACAAGTACTTTTTGTCCAAGAACTGCCGAGACAGTCGGACGCTTCGCTCATCGACAAAGCTGTTATCTTTCATCTTCTGTAATAATAATGTAAGGTCACTTTTTAATTAAAAATGAAAGCCTATGTTAAGTTTTTAAATAAATTTTAAAAAGACCACTGGTCTTAGTTTTCCATCCCGGAAGCTCTGCGATTTTGCAGCTTAAATTTATTGGTGGCAGTGTTATGACATGAAATCCATGAAGTAGTTTTAGTTTGGCAATCAAACAAGAACTGTTGTGTTTTACTCTAAAAATATTGTGGACATCAGTATGGGCAAAGAAAAGGAGATCAGGCTCTAAAATATAGCTCATCTTAAGTTTTGCAGGACGGTCAACGTCTGAAGTTCACTAGCATTTTTAAGTTTTGTGTGACCGCCAGTGTCCATAAAATGTTTTAGTGAAGAGAAAAGGACCGTCAGGTTCTGAAATTCAGTTCAGCTCATATTTTGCTGGACAGATCCTCAGCATCGTTAAGTTTTGTGCGACAACCTGTATCTGTAAACGTTTTAGTAAAGAGAAAAAGGACCGTCAGGTTTCAAAATTTAGTTCATCTTAAGTTTTGCAGTATATATCTTCAGTATCGTTAAGATTTGCCAGACCACCAGTGTCCTTAATTGTTTTGATGATGTGAAGGGGACCGACCAGCTCTGAAATTCAGCTCATCTCACATCTTGCGGTACAGATTTTCAGCATTGTTAAGTTTTGTACAACCGCCAGTGTCCGTAAATATTTTAATGAAGAGAAGAAAACCGTCAGGCTCCGAAATTCACCTAATCTCAGGTTTTGCGGACAGTCGATGTCCGAAGATCTACAGCATCGTGTTTAAGTATGGGACCAGCTATGTCCGAAAAGTGTATGGGTTGGGAAAAGTGCTTTAAAGTGTCGTGACTATCAGCGTCCATAAAAATTTTAAATTAGAAAATATATCTACAGTTTCCAGGCCAACTCCAGCACCAAATTTACAGACCCAGGCGGGCAAGTGACTTGGATTTTTTGAGGCAGTGATGTAATTTAATTTAAATTATTTCTGTAATTCAATTTACTCAAGTTCACGTAACTGTTTTGTAGTCGATATTGTTTTCTGTAAAGTTTTGTTTTGATTTTGTGTTTCAAATAACAAGGCAAAAAATTTTAGAAATTTGAATTGTGTTAATAAGTCTTTCACTACCTGAAATGTTAATGAGTTCTCCTGAAATTAAAACATTGTTTTCTGTAAAGCTTAAAGAAATGTGTTGCTTTGGTTTTGCGTTTACAAATAAAAAAAGCATAAATTTTAGAAATTTGAATTTGGGTTAATCGATCTCTTAACACCTGATATGTTGTTGAGTTCTGAAATTAAAACATTGTTTTCTGTAAAGCTTAAAGAAATGTGTTTACAACTAAGAAAGCATAAATTTTAGATTTTTGAATTTGTGTTGATAGAGCTTTTAATATTTGAAACGTTGATGAGTTTTGCTGAAATTAAACTAATGTAATTGAATGTATAAGAGAGGAACAATTATTATAATTCTGAAGGCTCTAAATTTTAGTTGGTATTTTGGCATACCATTTATAAGTCGTCTTGAATGTTTTAAATTTTAGAATTTTTCCTTAAGGAGTATAAAGCATTAGTTTGTGTAAGAATTATAAGAGCTAAAAAATTTTCAGTTGAAGGTGTTTAAGGAAAAGACTAGAAATCCTTAGTATCTTATGTTTAAATTGTTGTTATATCAATGTTTAGTTATGAACATTTATACATGTATTTTTTTTATTTAATTTACCTTTGAATGTATACTTTAATATACCTAGAAAATTTTGATGATCTGAATGTAAAGTATATTGTATTATCATAAATCCTCAAGTCGACCAATTGTAATTCAATGCATAATGTGTATATTATAGCGTAAATTGTCTTGAATTAGTGTTTTAGATCAGTTGAATGTGTGTTGTGAAAACAATTTACGGCTAAACTTTGCTCCTCATAGTTGAAATTTGCTATTGTTTACAAAAATATAGGAGTAACTAGATTTTGATTAATTTGAGGATATATCATAGTATTCTTAGCTAGAGCTAGAAAAGAGGATCTTAAAAACTTGGCTGAAGACCTAAGGGAAAAGATCGGACCCGAGTTTAGGATAATGGACAAAGGATTATGAATAATAAAACCTACGAGGAGGAGCTTGTGAAAAATCTCTTGGAAAATATCACTTCAGTGAGGCTTGAGAGGGAAAAATGGAACAGGATTGAATTAGAGAAGAAAGAGAATTTACAATTAGAGGAGAAGAGGAAGGGAGGCAGGACAGAATTAGAAGGAATTAGAAGGACAGAATTAGGAGGGAAAAGAGTTCTAAATAACCAAAATTAAACTGCATGCCGAAAAAAAATTGGACACCACACGCTGTTTACTCGAGAATGAAAACTTAGCAGAAAATCGAAATGAAGAGTCTTTTGTCAAGAATCGACGTACAAGAGTGGATATCAAAGAAACAGCCAAACTTTCAGTAACGAAAACCGAAAACTCGCAAAAATACAAGAAAGGGTTGAAGACAGGTGCATAGGCACGCGGGAAATTTCACCCTCCGCCAATGAGGCAATCACACATTTGCCAGGAACTCTGCTCCCAAAAAGCGAAGCTGACGCTGCTAAAGATCTCAGGGTACACCATTATTCCTGCCCAACACAGAGGTGAATGAACTACCTCTTCTTTCATCAGATACCACTCAAAATTCTCACTTACAACGAGAAAGTAATGATTTGGAGTCACAGCACATTTAAACTTTCAAAATTGTTCTTTAGAGAGCAATTATATGATAGAAAATGGATTGCTGTTTAAAGACCTGGACCTATTTAAAGCCTTATACGGAGATGCTTAAAGGGAATAATTATGTTTATTCATAAATGACGTAACTCAAATTGATAATGAAGCGAGTTTTCCTTGTTTTGATACCAGTTAAAAAATTTTTGATTATTTTGATGCCATTAAGTGTAGTAATTCAGGACTAAGTTTCGAGTCACCGCAAAGAGATTTTCAGAAACTGATAAACAGACGCAAGGTTTCCCTTTTCTGCCTGGATAAATGTATAAATCAGAATAAGATTTTAAAATGTATATTATGTAACACTTGCTTGCAGAAGAAAATTATAAGATTGCATACTGTATGTGTGTAATTAAGTTTAGTCCATAGTAATTGTTTTATGTGTTTTTTACACTGGCCTCAACATAGGTTTCATTTTTTAATCCTTGGTACTTAACCCAGCATAGCATAAATATTTGTGTTTTATACTCATTTTTTGGCTGACTTTATGTGCCAGTGGTAATTAAGCAAAGAGATGCGGGACTTCTACAACATCCTTTCGGGAAGGACGGAGTTCTAACAAACAATAAGTGTGCTACTTTACAGAATTTCCTTTTACTCTTGGGAACGAACAGCAATGTCCACTGCCAAGGTCGGTGAAAGTGATCAAGAAAAACTCGTTAAGGATCCCCTTTTAAACGGGTTTCTATAAACTCATCTTATAAGTGTAAAAAGGTAGTTTTTGTCCGAGAAATGCCGACAGAGTAAGACAGTTCGCTCTTCGGAAAAGCTGTTGTCTTTCCCCATTTGTAATAATGCTGTAATGTTATAAGGTATTTCTCCCGCCTTCTTAGCAAACCTTCGTGGTGATACAGTCAGCACACTCGGCGGTGTTCGAGAGGTCCTAGGTTCGAGTCTCGGCGAGGAAATTGACCATTTTTCAATTTTTCCTACATGCCAAAAATCCTAATGTCGCTACAGTGTCACCCGAACTAAAAAAGCTGGTGGATGATGATTTTCCACCACCAGGAGTTGGCGATTGGGTCTCCTAATCATCCGTCGCCCTTTGAAAGGGGAAGTGGAGCACATAAGACATTTCTCCTGCCTCCTTAGCATGCCTTTGTGGTGTAATGGTCAGCACACTCGGTGCGTATTCGAGAGGTCCGTGGTTCGAGTCCCGGCTAGGGCACTGCTCATTTTTCATGTCTCCTGCTTCAAAATAACCTAATGATTCTACAATGTTACTCTTTAATTAACCAAAAAACGCTATGTTATGTTTTTAAATAAATTCAAAAAAAGAGAACCGGTCTTAGTTTTCTACCTTAGAAGATCATTGACGTTTCAGTGGATAAGAGAGATAGATATAAGTGCAGCTTTTATGTTTTCAATAGCAAATGGAAAATTTTGTCCTAAATTCAAAATTTTATTCCAGATTCTTTTTCAATTTGCGTGGAAAAATCTTATTATTTGTATGGTTACAGGTGAAAACATCTCGAACAAGTGCGTCGCGGAGATAAAACGCAAGGGTAAAAACATGGTTGAACAAAACATTATAGGGGAAGGAAAAAATAGCAGTTCTACAACATCGTCCTAAAAAATAAAGCGTTTCAGAAACTTCGCAATTTTAAAACATCGTAGTAAAACATTTCGTAGTAAAAAAAAAGTACTCACCAGACGCCTCATGACGATAAGACAGCAGACATGTATTTTTAGACTTCAAAAATTTAAATAATGAAAGAGCGTGAGGGAAACTTAAGCATTCAAAAGCTGCAAATGAGTAGAAAATTCATGTTAAATAATTGATAAAATGAGCCATATCAAAAGTTGCCGCGACCCATACGTGGCTTGCGAGCTATGGGT
>KK119109.1:1292-38769 GCA_000611955.2 Stegodyphus mimosarum
TTTTTTTTTTTTTGGACAAATCGTAGCCTGTTCAGTCGGTAAATTTAACAATTTTTCCTGCTCAGCTTATGTCAAGAGCATTGTCTACCAGTTCAAGATTAACGACCTTCAACACATGAAAGTTTGCATAATGAACGTTATCTTTAGAGTTATATTCCTTCTTACTCCCGGCAGTGCAGAAGGAGATCGAATATCATCTGAACATAGTGTAATTATAAGATTTGTGCATCGTGGGTGGCACAGTTGGCTACACGTACCACCCACAGTGAAATCCATTGAGATAATTACAGAGAAAGAAAACTTATGAGTTTTCATTATAAATATCTATAATAATTACTCTCTGGGGTATATTTTCTTTTGTTATTTTGGAATGCTGTTGTTTTGAAGTCCCAATTTCCAGTTCTTTCAACATGGTTTGTAGGTGTTTAACTCGATCTCACTGTACACTTATAAAAATTATTGCTCTCAACCATTCCTTCACGAATAAATTCCTGAACTATTAGAAAACGCAGAATTGAGAAATATTTCTTCAGCATATCCGATGAAATTACCAGAACTAGTACATGAATAACAAATGCAACAGAAACCCGTCAAATTTATAATAAAGCAAAATTCAGTTTTCGGTTGGCGTTGATTTTAAACAAAATATCGATGTCTGAATCGTTTCAAAAGATATAGATAAAGAATTCTACTTATGATTTTTCTTCCAATTTGAATAACTGAATATTTTACATATTTTAAACTTGACCCAAATAATTATTTTTATAATTAAACACTCAGTCAATAATAAATGAACCATTCAATTACTCATTCATAAATTTATAAATTTTCAGTTTGCATATTTAATAAATTTAATACAATGAAACTTTTTTTAAATGGCAACTCAATGTCCTAAATGACACGCATTTCTCCAGGACTGAATTTAAACAGAAAGTTTCTAATTGCAATATTTTATGATGACTGCGAAAAAGTTCCATTGGACACTGTGTTTGGTGTAAATCAATCAGTTAGAAGGAAAGAGTACGGTACCTTGTAGAGTCATTAGATTCTTTGAAGCATTTGACAAGAAAAATGTGCAATGCCCTTTCCAGAATTCGAACTCCGGACTTCCCAAATATGCATCGAATACGTTTCCAATTACACACGAAAAATATGCAATGCCCTCCCTAGACCTCTCGAAGCCTGGACCTCTTGAATACACGTCGAGTATGCTTCCAGTTACACACGAAGGCATGCGGAAGGAAAGGAGAGAATAACTAAAAACCTAACTATGTGACCTGTCTAAGTAAAATGCTCGAAAGTAATAATTTCTCAAACACTTTCGTTCGACGAGATGCTGAATGAAATGCTTGGTTTATTTGATTATGACAAATCACGCGAGTATTGTGTGCGCAAGGGGAGAGTTAATAAGAGCCACTTTACCTCAGAAAGTCTTCCATGAAGGCATCCAGCCCTCCGTACTATACCATAATTAAATAAACTAAACCCCATGTCTAAGTTAATTCATGGAACAGACAATCCAGTTTCATTTCTTTTTATAATGATTCACTGCCTCCCAAACGGTATAATGGTTACGGAAGCCTGACTGCGATACTGAATGACCCGGGGTCGAATCCCAAAGAAGGCATGGATGTAAAAATTGTCCGTCCCTTCGTAGAAGGCAAAGGTAGCCCACAATGTTTCCATAATAAAGAGACCACCACATCTGGCCTTAGAAGTGGCCGATGCCAACATAAGCAAGCGCCCGCCATTGGAAAAAAAAACAATGGTAATGATTCGCTAGTTTACGAATATTTTGAAGTCATTTCTTGACATTAAAACCTTAAAATGTTTTGTTTATTATTTTTGTCTTTCTAAAATCTGCATTTAACCTGCTTTATTGTTATTGGCGAATTTGCGTAGAATCTGGCAACACAGTTTTACCGTATTTCATAATAACTCTTCTTGTCACATGCGACAAATCATTAATTTTAATTTCTCCCTCTTATTTCTTTTTACAGAGTCTTGCTGATGTTCGCACTTCGTGGCTGAAACAAACCAATTAAGAGTCATCTGTTTTTTTTCCTCCTAATTACACAGAAGAAATTGTAATCATTCAGAAAACACTCATTTTTTGCATTATGCAAATGAAAGCTTAATATTAAGCAAAAGTGCCTTTGAAATACAAAAATCGTTCATTAAATTATAGAGTACTGACTCCGAAAGGTAGATGCTCGCTGGTGTAAAAGAAAAGAAAAATAAGACAAAAAAATGTTTTTATTATAAGGTAACCTTTTGTTTAAAACTCATAAAATAATTAATGAACTTAAGAAAAATAATTTATTATTCAGTTTCAGTGGAAAAAGGAGATTAAATAATCATCTTCAGAAAATTCATCTATAATTTTATATCACGAATAGCAAAAGCGTGAGATGCCCTTGGTAAATATACAAAAATAATAGCTTATACTTTTGAAAATGCAATTCGATTAATACTTCCAAAATTAAATTTAAAAAATCCCTTCATCTTATTGCATTGTCATCTGCAAGCAGTGTGTGCCCAAAATTTGAACTTAATAACTTTATCAGAAAATAGGTTAAAAATCGATGAGAAATTTTCCAACCGTAGTAGAACATCATGAATGATTTAAATTAAAGATCATTAAAAAAAAGCATTAGTGTATAAATTATACCTAATTTAAACACTCTTCGACAACGCATAGCATTTTACGAATTGAATTAACGCATAGCATTTTACGAATTATACAAAAGAGGCAACTTTTCTAGGTTGGATGAATTTTGTGGAACTTAATTTCCTCTCAGCAAAATATCGCAATACAGTGAAATTAAGTCATGCTGTAGGAAGTGTTTCTATTATTCATCATTATGGAATTCTCCTTAAAAAGGGACTAATAACTAGCTAGAGGGCAAGGGCAAAGTAATGACAAAGTAACGAAACATGGAGAACATATCGCTCATCGGCTGCAATACTGCCACGACTCGAAAATTGAAGTTTTGAGATAAAAACATGTTTTCCTCAGTTTTTAAATGCAGGACTCAAACGCTTAAGAAGGAGTAAGGAGTAAGCCTGGAGTCAAACGCTTTGTAGAGTCATTAAGTTATTTAGAAGCAAGAGAGATGAAAAGTGAGCAATGCCCTCGCTGGGATTCGGACCACGGACCTCTAGAATACGCGCCCAGTGTGCTGACCACTACACCACGAAGGCATGTGAAGAAGGTAAGAGAAATACCCTATGTACTCCCCATTTTAAAGGGCGACTGGGGTTTGGAGGAGCTAATCGCCAAATCCTGGTGGTGGAAAATCATCATCCACCTTTTTTAATTTGGGCGCCACGTGTAGAGACATTAGAAATTTTCGAAGTAGAAGAAGTGAAAAATAAGCAACGCCTTCACCGGGAATCGAACCACGGACCTCTCGGTTAGGCGTCGAACGTGCTGACCACTACACCACGAAGGCATACGAAGAGGGTGGGAGAAATACCTCATAGCTTAAGAAAGATTAAGGAATAAGCCTTACTAAAAGGCTTCGTGGGAGTTCTTTTAATAATAATAATTATAAAATGTTATAAAATTAATATTATTCAAGAGTATATTTTATTAAATTGCATATTGTTTTGATTTTTTCTAAAATATGTTGAACTATGCTGAAATCCATAGCTCATAATTTACAGATAGGATATTATAAAATGGTATTCTTAATGTTTCAATCATTAATCAAAATACAAATGAAAGTGAACAATTTCCCGGCAATAGCCTATATTTAAGTAAGTTTCAAAACAGAATCTGTTTTTATGATTCAGATTTTAAATTGTATTTCTGAGGATTAAGTTTTCTGGTTCTTAACTATTCCAAGAAATTTATTGTAAGTTTTATCAATGTTGCTTCCTGAAAAGATTGCAAACTTTTCCTGCATCTGGAGGCTTTCAAATCGACAGTTTTAAAATATGTTTCTTTAATTGCGGAGGAAGTAATCTATGGATTATTTTTCTACTTTCAGTATAGAAATGTCGCTGATGTGTACAGTGCCACTGTTAGATTTACAGTAAAGTTTTGACATGTCTGATTTGTGAAATCCTTTACATCAGTAAAGTCGTCATGCCTCATTGTTAGAAGTTTGAAACGGTTGCCTTGTTTCTTTATTGCCCTAATTAAAGAGGTATATTGAGATGGAATATAAATGGGGCTTAATTTCAATGATCCTTTCACATTTTTTCAATTAAAGATTGAGCACGATCTCCTTCATTTTGTGTACGGTCGACAGCAAGAGTGTTATGTGTTATGTTTTTGGTCTGTAAATTTGCCACAGCACACAAATAACAGGCAGCTACATATTTATTTTTTTTCTATCCGCAGTATTTGTCTAAATATAGCGTTGTTTCTAAACCATGTGTTTAGCATATAGCCGTTTCCAGTTTTAGTTGCAACTTTTTTTCCATCGCTTTCATGCCACAGGTAGCAACAGACATCAGTAAGATACTGGCACAGCAGGCTGCAAACCAAAATATGATGCATGAAATAAATGCAATCTTATCAATTCACCGCGGCTGTTTGTTTTACTCACGCTAATCTTCTCGACTCACTTAACAGACATCAGAAATATTTTCTCTTTCCAAAACAATGCAATGACGGCACAATTTGAAACAAATCACAAAAAGTAAATTAAATCGTTCAGCAACACCAGCTCAAGTCAAGAACGGTCCGTATTGACGAACAAAACGCAAAAGGCGATCGCCAAGCATCTAACGCAGGCTGAGAGGTGTCAGTATTGCATCCAATGTACGCGAGAATGAAATCAAAGAATGGAAGAGACATTACTGCCATTTGTTGGTGCAGTTCTGAACTAAAATATGTGCTAATACTGCCTCGCAAAGAAGACTATTTTACAATACTGGGAAAGGTTGTAACTCAAAATTTTAATTTTTTGAGTTGTGCCGGTGTTGCAGTCCGTGAACTATATTTTCTTCATTCATTTCTGTTAAGAATATTATTCATAGTCTATCCCGGGTTTTTCAGAGATTTTTAAACTTGCCCTGATAATGGAAAAATTTGTTATTGCTACTTTTTCTCCAATTTGTTCCCTTCCTAGTACAGATATTTTCTTTGGGGTTTGAACTGTGATTAACTACGTTTTGATTGCTCGGAAAGCGAATACATTCATATTTAGAATTATAATTTTTCCTTTACGAAATATGACCTATCAAAATCTCAAGTGAGTATACTAAGTGCCCCTGAATTTGAGATACTTGATCAGTAAGGAGCTGCTACTCATTTGACCCTGATAACGGCTGCCCCACAGCTACCAGAATAGCTAGGGTAACGAAGCATGGATTCAACAAGTCCATGGATATGTTCCAGAGCCAAGCATCTAAAAATCTAGAATTCCTTGTAAATAAGTTAAGAACGCTGGTGGTTGATAATTTGCTTGTGGACCTTTTCGCAAAGTATTCCAAAGGTGTTCAATGGGATTAAAGTTCGAGCTTCCTGGTTGCTATTTGAGCATATAGAATACATTGAAATATTCCTCAAACCAGGTGGCAACCGAATGGGATCTATGAGAGGACTGATACACTACCTTTTCATCTGGATAACAGAAAAGGATGAAGGGATATAATCAGCTTATCTACATATTTAGATGAAATTTGCTTGATTACAAGTGCCCGAACGTTGCCAAGAGAGACCAACCCGGACCATCACTGAGCTTTCTTCTTACGCAGTTACAACCAGGAACGCCTGTATCCATGGTTTCATGGGGTTGACATCATATTCTTTTAGAGTGATGCAATTGGAGTTATAACTCATGATTCCATGCTATTCGCTTCCACTCATCGATTGTCCGGTTATGGTATTCTGTATCCAGCGCAAGATATTGAGCTCAGCAGGGGACAGGAAGAAGTGGTACTTTTGTAGGTCTTTGACTCCTGAAGTTCATACAGTGAAACGAGCGGTGAACAGTCTATCTACTTATTGTTCCGACCGAAGTCTTCATGTAGCTGCATGATCACTTGAGCTCGATGTCTCCGCCTAAAAATAGTATGGAAGAGTCTTCAATGATTACGATCACTCAAGACTTTTGTCTCTTTCAGGATGCACGATTACTCTTTCTTTTTCCGCTATTCTTCAACATTTTCTTGATACCGCGGAACGAGAAATTTCTAGTTCTAGAATTATTTCTGAAATTTCATCACCTATGCGCCAAGCACTTAATATTTGTGTACTTTTCCTCAAAGTAATCAATCAAAGGCATCTAAACTGCGATGTCACGATATTTGTACAGCCTTGGCTATCCCTAATTTGATGGCGCTTCAGTGTAACAGGAAAGGAAAATCATTATCATAATCTTCCTCTTTTATTATCTCAAACACAGTGTAACAATATGGATAATAGCTGTAGATTAATTCTCTATATGAGGTTCAAATTCTTTTGGAACTTATAATTTTCGATATAAAAAAAAATATTTTGTCAGATAGTGCAAAATGTCTAAATAATTCATATGTAACCTAATTCAGCATTAATCTTCTCCACATGGCTCCAAATGATATCAAATCGAAAATTTACGAAACAGATCCGTTGCACCAGTTTTAGAAAAGTCTTCAAAAATAAATCGAAAAAAATTCAGAAAAGAAGCTCATTATGCCATCACTTTCTTTTTAAAACAGGCATAAAATTATCTCAAAAATATGTCAGTAGCATATCCAGAACCTATAATTCGCCAGGTACTCCTTCTTGACTTACTATCACTACAAAGCAAAAGAAAAAAAAACCCGCAAATAAGTATTCTCGAATTGAGTTTTGAAGGTCAAGACATTATTGTCTGAGATACAAATCCCTAAAGATTAAACTGGCTTCTTCACTTAGCATTGACCTCAAAGGAAATAAACAAAAATCAAGATCGCGGTCAGAATGGGTACGTCCTTGCCATTGTCAGTGCATGACGTAATGAATTAAAACGCTGAATCCACTCCGTTATCTGTACGCCTAATGATTTTATGCTGAAAGAATTCTTCTCTACTATTCAATTGCTTTTGAAAAGACAGAGAAATCAATTCCTTGATGATAATGGAACTATTCAAGAGGAAAATCTGCTCAATAAGCTAATAAGATAAACGTTCGCCACTTCTTTTCCTTACGAGGTATTTCTGCCGCCTTATTAGCATGACTTCATAGCGGTCAGCACACTCGGCGCGTATTCGATAGGTCCGTGACTCGAGTCCCGGCGAAGGCATTGCTCATTTTTCATCTTTCCTGCTTTCAAAAAATATCTAATGTCTCTACATCCTTCTGAAGTAACTGAGAAAGCAATACAGATAGATATGCAAAATAGGAGTCAAAATGTAAACAATCGTTTTTACAGCAACAAAATCATGCAAGTTTCATTGCATGATTATTTATTTTGTTGCATGATTATTTATTATTATTATTATTAGTCCAAAGGGCGTTAGCCCAGAAGGTAATTTGGTTTTGGCCTTTTGCGTTGATTCACTTTCTGTGTTGATGATTCACTTTTTAAACTGTTGCCACCAAATATTACAGCCCTGTATAATATTTAAGGAAATTAAATAATGAAGAATCTGTATAAATGCACGTATGTTTCTGGCATTGTGATTAAAACAATGGTATCTAGAGCCATCAAATTTTGAATAACTTAATCTTCCACCGAATATGGGCATCCGGATGCTCTAATTTGGAATTTGGAATTTGTTTTACTATTTATTTCATATTTTGTCAGACTTTAAAGAATTTTTGATGAACAAACTCAACGATTTCAAATCAAGATATGGCATCACTGCACAAAAAAAAGAAAATATTTTTATCTCCAGTACGCGAGATTGCGTATCGGAAAGTCTAAAGATATGTTCATTTTAAAATTATTTTGCGATATTGCTGTTGAATTGAATGTTATGGTTTAAGTGCGAAGAACATTGTATTCAATAAAAAAAGATAACCTTTGGGCGTACTGTAAAATCTGAAAGCTTTCAGATTTTTTTTTATATTATGTATATAGTATATATATATTTTAAATACTTCCTTACAAACCTAAACAGCTCTAAAAATCTATTTCCAAGCGAAATAGTTTCTGTGGTTCTTTTGCGATTTTTGTATTTTTCTCTTCTTAAGCATCTGGCAATTTCCGTTACGAATTTCGCCTACGCTGTAGCGAGAATTTATTCATTTCCACCGTTTCGATTATTTCCTTTTTATGACTGGAAATGCGTAATCTCTTGTATTCGCCACTTGGATCTAAAATTCCTAATAAAGTCTCTTAGAAACTTTTTTTTTAATTAGAGTTCTTTCTCACTGCTTAAAATTACTTTCAGATTTTACTGTCGAATCAAGGTTAATAAAAAGATTTACTGCTTTATTTAATGGAGATCTTTCTACGAAGCTTTATTTTATGATTAGTTTCAAAGGTGAGGGTTCAAAGATTTCGTAAATGTCTCATAAATGCTTGGATTTAGCTTCAAAGGTTTCATAAATGACTTGTAAAAATGTATTTGCTAAATTTCAAAATACATTTTATTTTCCGTTTCACTAAGCACAGTTGTATTGTTTCTTTGATTCAAAAATTAAGTGTCCGAAGGACAAATTAAGTGACATTAAAGAAAGCAAATCTCTAAGAGCAAAAACATACGAAAGATTTTAAGAATGGCCATTTTCATACCTGCAGTTCACATTAAATAAGTTTTTAAAAATTCGATTTGCCTATAAGACCTTGGAATTACAAGAGAAATATGCCAATATAAAATTTTTAATAAGTCAGAAAAACAGCGTTAGATTGTCGTAGATTTTTTGATTGATTAGAAAATGCCATGAACCCCCTTCGTCTTTTTCCCCCTCTTGAAGAACAAAAACCTATATCTGATCGCCTTCGAAATGGATTGAGTTTCACTCAAAACCTACACCTATCGAAGGCTGTTTTTGCTTTTTTGCCTGTTTGTATGTACATATATATGTAAAATAACGAAATAATGAAACGCAAAGTTACTAACTTTAATTTGGCTACGTCCCTTCCTGGAATCTAAATTGCGTCATATCTGAAAACTAATCCACATTATGTCATCCTGCATTGCGGATGGTTCTCATCTAATCTCAGAGCTCAAAACTTAAACAAAGAAATGAAGTCTTTAAATACCGCTGTTACTATTACGCAATCCATTTTATGCCTACTCCGCCTTGCTGCTGCTTAGATGTGTGCTTGCCGCTCTGCTTTGTGTCATTGTCTGAGGACATAAGCTTTCAAAACTGTGCGGCTGCATATTTAGTTCCCGTGAGGATAAGTGAACCCGTTTAATTACTAAATAAAACTGTGTTGAATTAACGCCACCTTGGCTAACATTTTTCTTGTCCGTTATTATATCGTATCATGGATCTTCACTATCTTCTAACGCTCGAGTCATCTACAATATTATCATACATATACGTATAATGTTTTACTTTTCGTGGGAGATAAAAACAATCACGTTCTAGTCATGGCCGAAAATATTGTTGCGTACATGATCTGAAATTGCGTCATAGTGGAATGATCGGATGGAATTTTAGAAGAAGCACGACCAGCTTGATACTTAAACATAGTAGTTTATTTTTGGATGGTGAATTTCTTAGCACATATCTTTATAACTGGTAGAAGATTCGGGATGCTAAACGCGCCCCATAATTTTAGATATGCAATTGCATTTTAAATAAATGCGAATAACCTGCAGAGGTTGAGCGACACGCTGTAAGCAGGCAGGCGAAGAGGCGAAAAGAGAGAGACTATGCAGTTAGTAGCTATTTATACTAGTGCGGCGGACCGATCTCGAGAACAACTCCACGATCGCAAATTTGAAAGAGTTAGAATTCTTGAACCTAGCGCAACGGAGCTCTTTTGGGCTAGCGGTAAAGAATTCGACTCCCAATAAATTAACCCACGATCGAGTCCCGCTCATGCGACGCAGCACTTCCCACTGGCGAATAAAGATGGCGACACGAGCAAGCAACTAACCAGGCTTCACTGAACCACGTGATCGCCACACTAGCTAGATGCATAGAGTGTAGGTAATCCGCTATTGGTTAATTTTAGGTTGTTATGTAGCGTGGAAAGATTTCAATTTGGGAGAACAGATGAATTTAAGGCGAAGAACACCAAATTTGGAATAGCTAATTTTGAGGTCGCCAATCGTTTCTTAGTGCATCCATCATATTCTGTTATAGTATCTTACATACATATATGTAAGAAAAATAAAGAATTTGTAAAAGATTAAATTTGTAGCGTAAATTAATTTCCCTTCCCTATTCTATAAATAGTAATCTCTCTGCACTGCGTCATTTCGAGATTAATCCATGTCATATTATAGAGACATTAGGATATTTCGAAGAAGAAAAAGTGAGAAAGGAGCAAAACCTTCGCCGGGAATCGAGCCACGGACCTCTCGGTTACGCGTCGAACGTGCTGACCACTACACCACGAAGGCATGCCAAGAAGGCGGTAGAAATACCTTATAATATGACTTTTTTCATAATTCTGATGATGTAAATGGAAATAAAACTCAAATAGCCAATAGTAGCTTTACAGCAGTATTAATTATCCAATCAAAAATACATTGAGAACCAAATTAAACTCAGCCTGAGTTAAGATTTCATAACGCACTTGCTTTCCACGCTTTGGCCTACGTGGACTGCAGTCTATCTGCACCTTCTTACTGCAAATTTATCAAAAATGTAAACTTTTTGGAATCGGCATAAATAATGTGCCAATTTGTTTGTGGCCGCAACACGTTTGCTGAAATAAAAGTTGAATTAAATCTGCATTGATTGCCAAATTTCTCATTCATTGTGGATTGCAGTTTCAACATCTCTAAGCCGTCAAAATTTTCGTTGTTCATTACAGATTCAAACGCCTGCGTTCTACTACAAAATCTATCACAGATATGTATATATATATATATATATATATATTTCAGTTGACATTTTTGGCCACGGTTCACTTGGCACCCTAATCGTGCCTATTTCAAAGATTTTTCATTTTTGATAGTCTTGCGGTAAGAAAAGCAACAGTTTGCATTCGACGAGGAGCAGAATCAAATTGCGTAGTTCCTTGGGTAAAATGACATGATGGATTCATCTAGAAATGACGCAGTCCAGAAAAAAGTCATTACGATTTTTAGAATACAGAGGGGGAAATAACCAATTTAAAATGAGAAATTAAGAGGCTACTGATAATTTAAATTCTAATTCTGTTTTAGAAATTTTTAGCTTATATATTCCCTTTCAAAGACAAAAGGGCTTGCAACAGAGAAGACTTTTTGAGAGATAAAGCACTTAGGCATTCGCACATGAAGAGACACGAAAAATTATAAAATCGAATCATAAAATACGAAACCATAAAGTTTTGTCCAAAATAAAGTACGAATACGAATTATCCAAAATAATTGTTTAAATAATTGCAAAATATAAGCTTTGGTAATATTTTAGAGTCCTGTAAATTTTTCAGTCCAAATGTCTTTGTGTTTTACAGTGCACATAATCATTAAGGGACATCTTTTCACGCAATATCACAACTATACAAATTTCATGTATACCCATTACTTATTATGAACAATCACAAGAAATTTCAAAATTTCATAACATAACTAATTTTCCTTATTATAACTGGCATTTAACGTCATTTGTATTAGTTTCACTGAAATTATGGTGTTTAATGTTCTTATTACATATCTAATCTTCTTATTATACACAAAACTGGAAAACCACACAACTTTCCCCAAATGTAAATATATCTATCTATTAACTATAGCCACTTTGCCTCAGTAGTGTGCTCTGTACCAGTGGCCAAACGATACTCTTGCAAGTTCATTGAAAAGTCCTCCGTTCCTTTATATAAGGTAACTGGCTTTTATTAACTGCATTAAAATATTCCATTATATTTATATATAAAAATAAATCCACATTCCATTATATGAAAAAAATAAAAATAAAAATAATTTTAAAAAATTGCATTTTCTCGTAAGATGTGAGTCTTTGAAATTTAAATTGCATGAAGAAGATAAAAGGAACAATTATACACAGGTAAAACAGACTCTGTTTATAAACCAGTACTCCCTCAACATACTTCATAATTGCATACAATTGTTTATTAATTATGCGTTAAACAACTGTTAATTCATAATAATCTTCATTTGCCATAATTATTTGCTTATTTATATTAGTCATATCAACTATCATAATTATTCAGTTTCTTAAATTTTTTCGTATTTCTATATTCATTACGACAATATTCACAATCATAATATTAACTATTTTTCATATTATACTCAAAGTACAATTTTTATACCCATTTTCTGCGGTGAAACAGTGATTGAAACTATATTACTACAGCAATAATACGGCAATTTCATTTTAATAATACAGCAATTTTTAATAACTTTCCCTAAGTAAAATAATTTTAAAACCTTAAAATCCTTTTCTTAATTTTGCTAAACAACATGATTATGAAAATTTAAATCTTTTTTCGCCTTAATCTAATCTCGTTTCATATAAAGACCATAAAATGTGATGGAAATTAAGCGATAATTTCATTTTATACGAAGAGTTAAAAAAATGTTTTAAGTTAGCAACAAATTTGTGTTTTCCTAACCCGCTAAAAGGCACATGTGGTTTAATCGTGTGACATTTATAAGGTATTTTCTCCGTCCTTTCTGTATACCTTCGTGGTGTAACGATAGCACACTCGGCGCGTATTCGAGAGGTTCAGGTTCTAGTCCCGGCGAGAGCATCGCTCAATTTTCATGTTTCCGAATATTTCAAAAATCCTAATGACGCTACAGTGGCGCCCGAACTAAAAAGTGGTGGATGATGATTCTTCACTACCAGGATTTGGCGACTAGGTCCCCTAATCCCCAGTCGCCCTTTAAAAGAAGGAGTATATAAACTGATTAAGAACGCCAAACTGTCATTGTTTGCCATCTCCCGCAGGAAAAATGTGATACGAATAATTCATAGACATTTGTCACTCTTAAGTTTAGCTCCCGTAGCGCAGTTATAATAGTGGATAGCATTCAAACGAATGTAAACGGAGTTTTAGGAGTTGAACTGACGCCTGGAATTGATCCATATATATAAATCAAGCTATAACAATCTCTTAAACACAAAAATTGCTTGTTAAATTTTAAGTTTTGGTATTGTTCCAAGAAACGTGAATGACCTCAAGAAAAAGTAAAATAACAAAATATATAGGGCAACGGCTGAAATCTTCAACTATCTTTGAGAAATAAAGTTAAAACACAGCTAGGCTTAGAAGAACGGTTTGTAGACGATTGCTAATAATTGTAAACATAAAGAAAGACTGCCGGAAGTTTACGAACAGCTCCAGCCATGCGTTTCTTATACAGAACAAGCCTGCTTCCTGCCAGGATGATGGGGCAATAAAGTTCTTTCGGTTCCATGACTCACGCACGGCTGTTGGCGATACTTCTAAAGAGCGGGTTTACTAGTTTTGGCAATTTATTGCTTTTCGAATTTTTAGTCCAAAGAGGCTTTGCCCCGAAGGACTATTGTTTTCGTTTCGCGATTTTGCGTAAAAAGCATTAAATGTCGGTTCACTTTTCAAACTGTTGTCACCAAATATTGCAGCCTTGAAGAATGTGCATAAACGTACGTATGTTTCTCGCATTGTGATAAAACGACGGCACCTAGAGCCATCGAATTTTGAATGACGTAATCCTGTTGCGAATATGGGCATCTGGAAGCCCAAATTTGAAATTTGGAATTTGTTTCATTATCAATTTCATATTTTGTAAAACTTTAACGAATTTTTTGTTATCAAACTCAAGGATTTCAAAGCGAGCAATGGCAACGTTGTACAGAAAAAAAGTTTCATCTCCAGCGCGTGAGACTGTGTATAGGAAATTCTAAAGATATGCTCAGTTTAAAATTATTTTGCGATATTGTTCTTTAACTGAATTTTATGGTTTAAGTACGAAGAACATGGTATTTAATAAATAAAGGTAACACACAAAATGTAAAAAAAAAGTCCCTTTAGACGTAATTTAAAAATCTGAATTTTTTTTTTTTTTTTTTTTTTTTTTTTTTTTTTTTTTTTTTTTTTTTTTTTTTTTTTTTACCTAGGAGGAAGGAAAGATAATTCCTACATTCAGTGTTCATGCCTCTAGGACGGCAATCACTGGTCATACAATATTTCTTAAAAAGTTTTTTAGCTTCCTTTACGCTTTCTTTTCATTACTTGCACGAGTTTTTTCAATGTAAACGTTTTAGAAATAACTGAAAATTAATTAATAAGTCTAGACCACTGAACGTTCTCGTGGCGTCCACCTCCATAGAAAAGCGCCATCGAGCCGCACAACCAGTATAGTGGTTGGCGTCGCTGACTGCCCTGCCGAAAGGCTCGCATTCGAATCCCGGAGAAGGCATGATGTTTATAAATGTATAGTGTCCATACGGCATGGGGAACTCTAAGTATGCGGCGAGCGGAAAGTCCTCTCAAGAGGTTGGTGGTAGAGGAAGGAGACCCTCGGACTCGTCCTTTCGGGGTGCCCTCCATCAAAATTGGGGCGGAACTGAGCTAAATCGTACTGTCACCTGCAAGGCGCTCAAGGCTGTTGCCAACGGCAGGCCTATAACTTGCCACGAGGAATTTCGTGGCTTGGTCTGACTATAAGTCAGACAAGTGAGCATTAGCAACAGCAACAACAGCACCACTGAAAGTTCCAACTGTTTCTGAGAACAATTTTAAAAAAAAAATCGGCATTGATAATCATAAAAGTGTTCACTTTTTAAAAAGATCGCTCTATACCCCGACCCAGAATACATTTCGATTTCTCTCACTGAAATACATTTCATGCATTTTTTCCCCTACCGAAATTAGGTATCACAATTTCAATAAGATTGCTGGTATTAATACGAGTGCGCCTACCAAACACCTTAATTTTGATATCAACCTAAAAATATATCAGCTGCTTACACAAGCTGATTTAAAATATTAGCTCCAAAAAAGAAACTTATTTTTGAAAGGAAAAACTTTGTTGTGCATTTCAGAAACATAAATTTTATCTTTATTTCAGACTAGTGTAATTTATCTTATCGTCTCGTTTGGGCCACATTGTACTTTAAAGGATTTATGAGTTGCTTAAACTTATTATACTAATTTTCTGATTTCTTTTCTGTGCGGTTGACAGTGTTTATAAATAAGTTTTCAGAAGCGATAAAAATAATTCATTCCGCTCTTGAGGTAATTGCGGTTAACTCCAACTCCAGGTTGAGCAGCAAATAAAAATATTTGGGGGGAATTTTAAAATTAAAAAAAAAAATTTATTCGCCTAAAGGGGCGTTAGACCTAAAGCGCTATTAGTCTCAAAATGGCATTTTGCGCCGTTTCACTTTCTGCGTTGATTCACTTTTCAAACTGTTGCCACCAAATATTATCGCCATGTATTATATTTAAAGAAACTAAATTGAAGAATCTGCATGAATGCGCGAATGTTTCTCGCACTGCGAACAAACAACGGTGCCTAAAGCACCTATTAAATTTTGAATAACGTAGTCCTCCAACCGAACATGGGCATTTGGAAGCACGAATTTTGAATTTCGAATTTGTTTTATTATATACTTCAAATTTTGTAAAACTTTAACAAATTTTTTACTAGCAAACTCAACGATTTCAAAGCGTGCAATGGCGACGTTGTAAAGAAAGAAACACTTTTGAGTCCAGCGCGCGAGACTGTGTATTCTAAAGATATGCTGTTTTTAAATATTTTGTGATATCGCTGTTCAAAGATAGTAAAATTTACAATTAATTATTGTTTTACTGGTTTTTAATATTTAATTGTTTTTTAATTTTTTATTTAATTTATTAATTTTTTCAGTCAGAAGTCTATTTATCAATGTAAATTGTAATTAATTTCTTACTTTATTCTTATTTATGCTGAAAATACTTTTTTTTCAGATGCTGTTGATGAACGAGGAAGCCATGACATAGTAATAGTAGTAAACAGAACTAGTGATAGCAAATTTAAACCCTGATAAAGAGGTCCAAATTACAGTCTTCCTCAAAAAAGAGTCACTGATAATAAAATATTTACTTTTTTCGTTTTTCAAGAAGTGTTAAAATGGGGTGGGAACTCATACGTTTCTGAAATGCTTCGCTCTCATGTTGTTGATGTTATTACATTGTTATCCAAAATGAAAAAAAATATTAGATTTGTTTGCGAGCGTATTAGAATACTGAAAATTTACAAAAAATATTAGATTCTAGTACGAAAGTTCTAGAACTGATTCAAATTGGTCAACTCTTGATTTGCTGGAGTAATACCAGGAAGGACACTCAAACAGCATCGGACCTTGGATTTTTCCTAGGTGGAGGAAAAAACTTGAAACTGCCGCCCTCGTCTATCCTCAATGTTTCTCTAACAAGTTTTAATTTTTCTTTTTTTTTTAGTAAATACAAAAATCTTTGAAGAAATTTTTTAAGCGCCATTTTTTTTCGTTATAAATGAAAGATGCATACCAAAAGTTTCATAATTATAAACCTGACCGAGCCCTCTTAAAAATGTCGCCTCTCCGGTTATAAGATATTTCTTCGCATATCTTCGTGGTGTAGTGGTCAGCACGCTCCGTGCGTATCGAGAGATTCGTGGTTCGAGACCCGGAGAGGGCATCACTCATTTTTCCTCTCCTGCTATAAATATAACCTAATGACTCTACAGTGGCGCCCAAACAGGGACAAAAGGTGAGGGATGATAATTCTCCACCACCAGGATTTGGCGACTGGATCTCTTAATCCCCAGTCGCTCTTTAAAAGGGGGAGTATATAAGGTATTTCTCCCGCCTGCTTGGCGTGCCTTCGTGCTGTAGTGGTCAGCGCGCTCGGCGCGTATCGAGAGGTCCATGGTTCGCATCCCGGAGAGGGCATTACTCATTTTTCATTTCCTGCTACAAAAATAACCTAATGACTCTACAGAGACGCTCGAACTATAAAAGATGGTGGATAAAGCAGGAGAAGATACAAATTGCTCATTTGTCTCGTCTCTTGCTTTAAAAAAATGTCTAACGTCTCTTCACGGTGAGCTTATCTTCGGATTCAGTTGCGAGTGTTTCTAATCCTCCAGTCCTCGCCACTATTCGTTTTTCCGCTCTAGGGAGATCGGTCACTCTCTAAGCTTCTCACAACTCCGTATTCATTGCATACAAGTTAGTTTAGGTTAGATTGTTTGAATATGGCAAAGCCACGAGAAGTATCTGCTAAGACGAGAGGTGCCTTCTTGGAGGACTTTTTACGAAAAACTGGCTCGTATTCATGTTACACATGGGCAAAACCATGAAAATCAACCATGGATTCAGCCCGATCGCCTGGGTTTGAACACAAGCCAGGTCGAATTACCAGTATTCAGCGGTCTTAAACACTTGCCACTGCTAAAGCCATGTATTTATTACGTGTTATGCTTTACTATACGGTAAAGGAAGGATGCTCCGCAGAGGACTTTTTATGGGTTAAGTTTTAGAATCTAAGCAATTCGATGTTTTTTCCATTTACAATTCCCCCCCCCCATTTTTGCTACCCTATATTTAATGTTACAATGGAGGTTTTCTCTAATTATTTTCAATAGCTGTTAATCAGTTAAATCTGTAGTTTTAAATTCTTAATCAACATTTTATTCATTGCTTAAGACATCTAGGTTAACTACTAAACAGATCAAATGCATTTTTTCATTTTTTTTTTTTAATTTTGCTTGTTCTAATATTTTTTTATTTCAAAACTTTTGTTACTTTAATGTTACAGATTTTTAGAACTACCTCCTTTTTCCATTTTTATTTTGTTCTGGGGATCAAATTTTAATTTTTTTTCCATGTGTTGGCTTGCTTTTATTTTACATATTTATTGGACTGGATCAGCCCTTAAATCGAATATTATTATTCTTATTTGATTTGTGATATAATTTTTTTAAAAGTATTTAGAGGTTTTAAATTTACAAATGTTTTTCTTTTGTATATGTTGGATTCCTTGTATTTGCAGGCTTTGTTTTTTTTAACTCGGTCTACTCAAAATAACACTTTTATGTTTTTTGATTTGTTATGTTTTTTTATTTATAATTTTGCAATTGTTTTCACTGCTTACTTCGACCTGTAGGGATTAGAGTGATAAAGTTACAGATTAGTCTGATTGTTTTTCTGAGATTACTTTAAGCTCGAAACTTTATTTTGTATCTTTAGTGGTTCTAAAACAAGCTTATTTATTTGCGTATTTCATTACACCAAGTCTCTGGTGAAGATGCAGCGAGAGATGTAAATTTATAATTTCATTCTTGATTTTGGTTTGCCTCCTCCACCTTCCTTGTAGTTCACTGCGCAAGAGGAAGACCTCGCACAAGATGGATATATTGTGTGGAGGCAGATCTCAAGACTTTAAAAATCTGTCGTTGGTGGACCGTAGCGACTGATCAGATCCGTTGGATAAAGCTTATGAGACATGAATTGACCTGTTGCAAGCTGTAGTGAAACTGAAGAATAATATCAGTAATAAATGAAGTATTACTTTACATTGAATTAGCAGGGGCTTTCAAAGGCAAATACGATTAGTTATCTTCGGTGCGCAAAGACACAATCCTTGCTAGCAGCAAATAAAATGACAATTATGTCCAGTTGAGAAATTCAAACCATTATCCGTACTTCATCTCTTTGGTACATTTCGCAAACGCTGAATTAGTCCTGCCTTTTCAGTTTTTCTGTTGCATTTTAAATCCTTTGATTCATTACGCTTGAACACGATATCGAAAGAGCATCGCAGAAGAGTGTTGTCAGAAACTGAGTGGCTTTAGAGGTAGACCTAATGCAGATCCTCTAAAAGTGATCACGAAGTTGATTTTTTTAACTTAAAGTAGAGATATTACTTCCGAAATATTTACTACTGTAGTGTCATAGCATGCTTTCTCACATCTCTCAATGGTTCAACTGTTTGACGACTGCCTTTAAAGAGCAACTTGTGTGTCAAACACACATAAATATTCTTATCCTCATTTTGACATTACAATTCTAAATGCAATATGCGCCAAAATATATAGTACTGAAACTCGCGCATCTTGAACAGGTGTTTCGACACACGTTTGTCGACGGTGCATAGCACCAGCTGCACATGTTCGCAGTAATGAAAAGGAATTTGTATTGAGCAGTTGTTGTTGGAAATAGGTCTCTTGACGGAGGGAAAAGTATTCATAGTTGAACATTATTTTCGCTCATAAGGAAGCGGTTGTGAAAGTGGCCCGAGTGTCGTTGAAGATGAGGAAGGCAATGCTCTTACCGTCACCCCAGAACGCTACAGCGGTTTAGTGATCGAGCCATTTCTTCAGGATTTGAGAAGGTTCTGTCGTGCAAGGAACATTCAGATGAATGGACAGTGGTATCAACAGGACGGGGCGATCAGCCATACTGCTCGACAATCTCTAGCCATGCTGCAGGAAAACTTTCCAAGACGAATCATTTCAAGTGGGTACTCACTTCCCATACCCGTCCCATTCCCCGATCTTACACCATCTGTTGCCTACTTGTGGGGAATGTTAGGAGTCTACACTTCGTTCCAGGATATGTTCGGGAATCTGCGTGAACGATTTGTACACTGTCTACAGCGAGGCGGAGCACACGCTGAACATTTACATTACGCATAATCAACACACTAATAGTGTATGTATGTAGTGTGTATGCTCATTTCTTTCAGGAGTAATAAGCTCACAGATGAAAATAATGTAATTTTGTTCATCTTTTCATTTCAGTATTGTATATTTTGGCACATACTGTACTTTGTCTGAGCATTATCTAAGAATTAAGAAATCAAATTTTGCAATTCTTATAACGCCCCTAATTTACTCTAGCCTGTTATACTCTGAAGAACTCACAATTTTCTTCCAAAAGTACATGATAAATCTACCAATATCAATCGTCCCTCTCTCAGTATACCTGGTCATGGCCATTTTTTGGCAAATTTTCATGCGATAAATATTTCGACTACAGAAATCAGTAATTATAATGCGGGAAATGCAAATATTAAAAGACATCTCCCTCTCTTTAGATGCCCTTTCTAAAAATAAATTCTAAAAATATATTCTTTCGAAATTATTTTTTAATATTGCTGTCGAATTGAATTTTATGGTTTAAGTACGAAGAGCATGATATTTAATAAATAAAGGAAACGCGAAAAACGTTAAAAAAAACACCCCTTTGGGCGTAATCAGGGCCGTTCCTAGCGGAGGTGCAACACGTAAAAGTACACTCTCGGCGAAAATCAGGGGCAGGCGGACTTTCGCGATACCAAGCATAAATATTTTAAATTCATTAAATTCATGGTAAGTGCTTGTCATAGTAAGTAGAGCTGGGACAAGGTACTTCAGGTGAATCACTAGAAGGGGCGCCAAATTGGCTATGCGAATTCGAAAATTACTTTAATTATGTCTTAAAATTTGTCGGTTATTATTAGGCGAAATAAGCTTCGGTAAACTTAAATTAATAAAACAATAGGAAGACTTCGAAGAAAACTTGGAAATTAATGCAACGTGTATTTCTTATTTATCAAAAAAAATTTTTTTAACATTTTCATTTGAAAGTTATAAATAATCATTATTTTTTTGAACTTTTAATTAATTTTTCCATATTATTTTTCTAAATTTATAAAGCTACGATTAACAAGTAATATAAAAAAAAATTTAAAGTCAATTCCTACTTAGGTCAACAGAAAAAAATTTTAAAAATAAAAAAAAAATTAGTTAAAAATTTTAAAGATGTGAAAAACTGTATTAACATCGAATGTCATCCACTACAAATTTAAAGAAATTTATTTGAACTTGAGTGGATGAATAAAAAGTATTTTATTAACGATTGAAAATTTGAACAAGATATAAGGAGAGGGTGAGCTAATAGTAGGAATTTAATAATAAAAAATATTTTAAGAATTATGATATTTCGATTTAATACAGTTACTTTTACTTAATACAAATATAGCTATTTTGATATATATAGGGGCGCGCATTTACCTTTTTGCCTCAGGTGAAAAAATATCTTGTCATGGCTCTGTATGTAAGTACTTTTCATACAATTTGTCATATGTAAGTACTTAGTGAGTATGAAATAAAAATTTTATTAATCATTAAGCACATTTTTTTTAATTTGGGGGCATCAATCTTAGGAAAGTACGCGGGCAGGCAGTGGCCTAGGAACGGCCCTGGGCGTAATATAAAATCTGAAAGCTCTCAAACTTTTTTTTTTCCATTTAGGAGAAGGTACATTGCAAATAAACAGCAGCCTCAGAAACTGATGGATGAAGAACGCAAGGAAGAAGCAGCGTTTACTATTTAGAAGCAGCATTTACCATCCACGCACTTTGGGAAGTATTACCATCGCATGAAATATAAGATCTTTAATTTATCCTCTACTCGCCTTTGCAGTGAATTCTTATAATGCTGCTGTTCGACAAAGCATAAAATGTTTAAAGTGTTTTATAAGTTTAATCAGTCTATTTTTGATTAACAGACTGAGTGACTTACAAGCAATAAGTAAAAGCAACCTTAGTAACTGCAATCTTTATTTTAGTTTTTAATAATATATTTTAAGTATTTTTATAAATTAAAATGCATCAAATTTGTAATATATTCAACTGATCATTTAAATGAAATTGTGTAGCTTTTTTCTAATTATAAAAGACGTTTCTAACGTTATACGTAACGTACAGAGCGTAAAATATTTTTAAAAATATTTTTAAAATGTTTACATATTATGAACCATTATGATTTTTGTGAAATTTCTAATGGTGAATCTTATTCGAAGTGTTAAGAGGTAATATTCAGTTTTTTGACTGAACTTTTTTTTATTTAAATTCAGTTTTATTCGTTATTGTTCAAAAGGGAACTTACTAGAAATTTTTTCTATATATTTTCTCCTTTATTAAGAAATTAAATTTTGTATTGTCATCAAGTATGAACATATGCTAATCCCAAACATATAATTTATCAGTTTTATTTCAACTAAAGTCATTAGTTAAGGGGGAAAGGTAAACGGTATTACCTTTTCCACGGAATAATTTTGTAGTTGGAATTCAGATACTAATATCAGATAATTCAGATACAGAAATAATAATAATTCAGATACAGAAAATTCAGATACTAATATCTATCCATTATTCCGGAACGGTCGATAAATCAGGGAGTAAGGACACAAGATAGAATAGCATATAAAACTCGCCACATCTAACAGTTTAAAAATAAAACTCCAGGGACAATGTCTCACTTAAAGGACTAACTTTGTTTATAAATCTGAATATCTTAGCAACCAGCAGAACTATTTTGAGCAACTCTTGGGAACTACCTGTAGAAGACTGAATTATTTGTGATGTATAAATGTAATAAAATATGATTTACTTGAGCAGTTTAATTTAAATATAGAGCCTTAACTACAAAATAAGCATAGTCATATCCTTTTTTTTTCATGTTTTTAATATTATAATTTAAAATAATAATCATTTTAAGGTAATAAACAAAGATTTCTGAAATGAAAAACTGGAAAATTAAAGGAGAAGTATGTCCAGGTATAAAAGTCGATTAAAAGCAATGGTTAAAGCTACGCAATATTAGTTCTTCATCCTTGAGTCTGAATGTTAAATGTATACGGTCTTTCATGAGTTGCAAACACTTTTTTTTTTCCATGCTTGTTATTTTTCTGGATTATTAAACGTTATAAAATGGTTTTAAAAATATAAATATAATACATCAGAACTTCGATTATCAAAGGTGAGACTGTAATCACCTCGTATAATTGAGAACCTAGTTAATAGGGGATAAATTTTAAATCATGCTAATTTTTCTTTTGACAAGGTTTTCTGAAATTGTTTGTCTGAAATTCTAAAAAATGCTCAGGAGCAACTATTAATATTGCAACAAACTCTTTTAGTACTAGATAAAATTTCTTTCATATAAATAAGCAATCCATCCAAGATTTTACTTCAAACAAAAGCCTTCCTGAAAAAACTAACTCCATCAAAATTTACGTAAATTGAGAAATTTTGCCAGAATTCTCCAGTGAACTTTATGAGGTTTTTTTTTTTTTTTAAAATACGTAAACTTTCAAAGGACAACTTGCTTTTAAATTCATTTATTCATTTTGCTGATATAGTTATTTATCTGTTACTGAAATATACGTACAAAAACAATGTAATAAATAAATCTGAATAAACCGTTCAAATCCATAATGAAATGTTTAAAGATGAAGCCAAGAAGATTAAATCCTGAGACTGAATTCTCAAAATAGTGCTGACTAACTGTTCAAAAGAGTTCACTAGATCCAGGTTCTTGTTAATATCAACTAGAAGAACCTAAGGAATCGCAACGAACGTAAGGAACTGAAGGAACGTAACGAACGTAAGGAAGAACATAAGATACTGTGTCGCCCAGTCGAGATAATGGTTAATATCCCTTCTGCCACATCGAACGGGCCGAGTTCGAATCCCGGAGAAAGCATGGACGCACAGATGGCGGCCTTGCCTTTTAGTCTGTTGCAATTCTCAAATTATCAGCTTCATTAAAATATATGAAATTTTGCTGAATACATTTTTTGTAAATTAATGAATAAAAATTGCCGAATTGTTGAATATGAAGCAGAGTTCGGGATCTAAAATACAACTGACCACTCATTCAAAAATTTCCAAATACAGTTTCTTAATGGTACATAATAGTATTCTGTAAAAAAATCACACTTTGTTGTAAAGTAATGCTAGTGCCTTGAAAAAAAAAGAAAGAAAGAAGAAAAGTTTCATACTAGTCTAGAAAGTAAAACACATTTTCTGAAAATACTTTTTCTTTATTAGACAAATTTAGAACTTCAAACTAACCTTTGAATTGTATTTCAGAAAACCTTTTGAAATCCTCCTAAGAGCAAGAATTAGTTTTAATTTTTCTCCTGTCTAGCCTATGAAATTAATACAGACTTTCAGTATTTTTATTAATACCTTTTTTTATGATCAGTATCCTTTTCTTATCAGTGTCAAGTTTATGTGAAGCATTATTTTGCAATTATAATGTAGCTTCATAGTTACAGGTTTCATATTCTTTAAAGATACATTTCAGCTACGCGATTACTAAGTGGGCATGTTACGTAAAGCGTCTGTTACGCAAGAATAAACCTGACTAGAGTCGACTTTACCAAACAGAGAGAGAAACACAGCAATGTAAATTATAAGATAGACAAAAAAAGCAACCTTAGTTTGGCCAAAAATTTAAGTACAACTGTATTGATTTCGAAGACGACCGGACGCAAGTTGAAACATGCTAATTTTTTATATCTACCTGTACGTCAAACATTAATGTCCAAATTTTATTTACGTGCCGGTTAGCGTAATTCTTAAGTGCACATGGGTATCGCAACCGAGGGAGGATTTCGAGTATGAACCAGTGGGCTCCTACTACTCTTGTGACATTGAATCTGAAAGCTGTTGTTTACATTTTATTTCGCATTTGTTTCGGTAGTATCCAGCATGCATTCGTATTTCTGTCAAATTCTTTCACCCAAATAGTGAAATCTTCACACTTTTGACCAAATTTCGCACTGAAAATTTTCACAAGCAATCCACGGTATTTAATCTACTTGTGGAGAAATTGTATAGTAAACAATTTTCAGTCATTTTGCTGTAAGCACGGCAAAAGTTTATGTGGCACATCAAAATATATTACTGTATGTCCACTGATCTGCTCTAAAAGCTTCTCCTACGGTTGCGATATCAATGTGCACTTATGAACTATGCTGCTCCTTACTCTGGCGGCGCCGGCCCTGTGCTTCATTGCTGCTACTTTCGTATGTTCCTAAGAAGTTAACAAATTACATATTAAAGTATATCCTAGCTACTTGCCATTGAAGGCATTTCACATTTCCGTAATCAAAACGCTTCACACTGAGCCGTCTACGACTGGTTGAGCCAAGAAGAACACCACTTTCTGACAAGATATGCACAGAAGATAAGCAAGATATGCACAAGATATGCTGAATAGAAAGGTAAACGCCTGAAAACACCACACAAAGCGACGCCACGTTGCCAAACATACGAATAGACCCAGTAGCGTGGCGGTATTAGAGGTGGGCCCCTTTTCATGGCCCACAGTATATGTGTCAAAAATTTATATACTAAATTTCAATTTTTCATGCATTTTAATAGACCCTTTTTTTTCTCCCTGCTTTCATTGCTTTAATAAGTGTATATTTTCGTTCGCTTCCCTTAGTATTCTTCCCTCCTCATGCACATCTTTCGTCGAAATTGTATTTTGGACTTTGCTTTTTAAATATGTGTATACGAAGACTGTTAACATGCACTGTAACGCTAATATGGAAAGAATATTCTTGATCAAACAGTATTGCGTTAATAAATCGAAATTATTTGCTATTTTTAGTGACTTAAAGATGAAATGTAAAAGAATTATTTTCTCGTCACAGTTCTGTGGTGACTAAATATCGCTGTGTCACAACTATTTCAGGATGCAGCGAAAACAACACCGGAAGCGGAAGATGCAGGAGTTTGTGATGTAACGACTAACGGATATAACTGCTGTGATTACGCATTTCTAGCATAAAACGGAGGTGATTCCTTGATTGCAAAATTAATTGTAATCAATCCGGTTATTATCAGTTGGGATGGCACACGAAGCTCAAAATATGTACATTATTTTGGGATATGTTTCAAAGAAAAGAGAAAATGACTTCCTTTAAATAGCAGTGCGATTTAAATTTAAATAAAAAAAATTACCAAGATTGTTGTAGGTTTCCAAAAACCCAAATGGAATTTTTTTCTCTAATGAGTAATTATTACCCTTATAAATGTACAGTATGTAAATGAGAAAGGAACTCGGAATCTGTTATCCTTCATAATCGGAAACATTTATTCTTATTGTTTATACGCTAAAAAGGAACTGTAAAAGTTGCACATGCTAGGAGCCATAATTTTTTGACATACAAACCAAAAAAAATTAGATATTTAACCAAAGCAACAACTACCGTTGTTTTCTGATCAAACCATATCTTTTATTCTTAACAATAATTTAATTATAAAAGCATCAATTGAGGAAGCAGCAATGTACAAGAAGCAAAGTTAGAAATACAATAAGCAAAGCTTTTAACATATGGCTTTGGGAATGCTTTTAATGTGTTTGAAAGGTTAAATTATTTGATTCTGGCAAAGCGCACGGAAGATATTTTTTTGGATAAGGGGGTTAATGGCCGGGCGCTTTATTTAATAGCCATTAGCCTTGCCCCCCGAAGCCGTAGCCATTTCATTATGGAAGCATCTAAAAGGTGGCCACCGTTGCCTCCTATGAAGGGACGGACAGTTACAACGATGGCTTCTCCGGAATTCGGACCCGGGCTCACAGCTACGGCAGTCAGGGTCACTGACCACTATTCCAGTTGGGCGGCACACGAAAGCTACTTCCCTAAGGGAAGGGATACCTTCATGGAGGATTTTGTAAAGGAAACTGCCTCATAGTTACATTACGCTTGGGGTAAACCCTAGCAAATACCCAAGTCGCCAACCCGTTCGGTTAGATTTGAACCTGGGTCGAACTACTAGCGTGAACCTTATTGAACCTTTCGGGGCTGTTAAAAATTAATGATTTTATTAAAATCGTACGACTCGAAAAACATAAATAACGTGATTTGAATATAACCTGATTATTTGTTACCTCTAAAAAGACTAAATTTATGATGACTGAGTAAAATACGATTATACCTGAACTTAAAAAAAAGGTAGGAAGAAAGCTAAAATGCTTTGGGCTAAAAAGAAAGAAAGAAAATCTGAAAGCTTTCATATTTTATATTACGCCCAAAAGGACTTTTTTTAAGCTTTGTGTGTTACCTTACTTATTAAAAATCATGTTCTGCGCACTTAAACCACGTAAAATTCAATTCAACAGCAATATCGCAAAATACACAGTCTCGCACGCTGGAGGTAATTCTTTTTTTCATACAGTGTTGCCAATGCTCGCTTTGAAATCGTTGATTTTGTTAATCAAAAATTCGTTAAAAGTTTCACAGAATTTGAAATAGATAATAAAACGAATTCGAAATTCAAAATTCGGGTTTCCAAGCGCCCGTGTTCGGTTGGAGGACTAGATTATTCAAAATTCGATGGTTCTAGGTACCGCTGTTTCTTCACAATGCGAAAAACATTCATGCATTCACTCAGATTCTTCATTATTTAGTTTCTTTGAATATAATACATGGCGATTGGGTGGCAACAGTTTGAAAAGTGAACTAGCGCAGAAAGTGAAACTACGCGAAATGCCGTTTTGAGTAGCCCTTTCGGTCTAATGTCCCTTTGGGCTAAAAAGGACAGCTAAGTTTAATTTATACACCATCTAAACTAAAGAACAATTTTCAAAATATGATTAGAAAATAAACGTAGTGTTTTGAACTATCGAGACATTTTCTTTAAATGAAGGATCATAGAATATTTTATGTTGTACGACAGCAGGCGCATTAAGTATTTTACAGAAAAATATATACGTCAAAATTGCTGTCGTTAAATTAAAAGCCCCACAATGGCCGAGCGGTAAAGTCGCTGAAACAGTGGCAGTTTGACTTCGGTTCGGTTTCAAGTGAACGAACTAGCTGCATAAGCGCTTTCTTGGGTACCCATACGTAACATGGATACGAGCCAGTTTCCCTTAGAAGATCCTCCATGAAGGTATCCCTCCTCTTAAGCTAGACAGCCCTAGCCTCTTTTGCCATAATCAAATAAACCAGCCGTAAATAAACCAGGCGTTAAAATAAATATGTCGTTGTTCTCTTATAACAGTATTATCTTTTTATACATATCATATATATTTATATCATATCATATATTATCTTTTTATACATATCATATATATGTTTTATACATACAGTATCATCAATAAAAAGTTCTTGAAATGCATATGATTGTACTCATTACATAATTGTGTTTGAATAATAATTGAATTTGTAGTTTAGAGATTCGTTCACCGATTGCTTAAACTGATTTTGGTGAGGCAGATGTTAATTTCTAAAATTAGAAGTGCCGGAGCCCTATGATAGATCTTCAGGAAAGAGGAACAATAATAAATAAATAAATAATATGATAAAATGATTGATAATAAAAAAAATTAAATAATTAACTGTTGCAATTATTAAATAATTAATGGTTAGAATAATTATATAACAACATAATTAAAATTAAAATTAAAATTTAACAAAATGTAAAGAGTCAAATAAAAATTTAATACGTTATTATATAAATAGTAAATAGTTTAATAATAAAATAAAGTGCTGGACTTATTTGGGACTTGGAATTACAATTTCACACAAAACTAAGAGACAGATCTATCAGTCTCCGGTTGACTACAATCTCTGAATATAATGTACTAGTTCAATTAATGAGAGAAGTAAAGACCATTCTTCATCCAGTGATGACAATTAAAATGAATGAAGTGTCACTAATGAGACTAGAGAGAATGCTATAAGCAGTAACAGAGTATAGAGAAAATTTTAATGGAGGATATATAGGTATGAAAACAAACATTGAAGAATAATATTTTCTGGCCATGATCTCCTGTCAATGTAATTCTAGCTATCAAGCAAAAAATGACTCGAGAACAAATTTTCCAAGAATCGTAAGGTTAGTTAAAGAAAAAGTAACAAGTGGCAATTTTCGTCCCCCGTCTTCGGTTACATTGTTCCAAAAGGTCTGCAGATGAATTTTTTAGAGGGAAGATACTAGTGTTGGAATGAAAAATTTAACGCGCTGTCATAAAGTAATTGTACTTTATGAATTTGGCTTGTGGGTGGGAGTTTTTCTTCCCTTAAAAGTCTCCATCTCCATTCAAAGGTTTGTTTCCCAAGGAAAGGGAGGCATGCATTTAGAAGGGAGGAGGGTCGATTTTAATATAATTTTATTATTAAAATTAAACTTTTGAGATCTAATTTTTGCTGAAATTGTTTTTCAGTTACATTAAGAGCTGCCAGAACCTTCTCATTTAGGGCTCCGGTGAGTTCCGGCTAAAATTATGGTTTATCCCAAAAACTAAGTAGTACAGGCGCAATTTAAGCTCTGCGGTGAGGGATTTTTGAATTTTTTTAATTTATTGCATAAGGCTAAAAACCTCGATAGCTGAATCCACTTTTATATACCACAGAAGTTATTTTTTTGCGTCGAACAATCTGTAGTTCAAGATACAGCAAGTAACGATGGATTAAAATCGTTAAATTATAGTTGCATCTCCAGAATATAGTTTTGATTTACCTTTTAGTTGCGTTTTATGTCTTTTCTGTGTTTTGTGTTTTATATTTCTAATTAAGGGAGAAAGTAAAAATTCGTCTAAAGCACAGAAAGTTTTAAGAGGGAGTGTACAGCTTAAAAGTTGTTATAATAGTCAATAACTTAATTGGCTTTAACCTCCGAAACTAACCGAGTGATTTAAAAGCAATGTACGTACTTTATAATAATTTATACTTTTAGCGATATTTCTAACTGTTGTTGTTTAAAACTAAATGAAAGATAACTGATGATTTTCAAGGCGTTATAGCAATTAAATAAAGATGCTTTTAATGGCACAAATTAATCATCTCAGCACAGAAAAATCGTTTGGTGGTCATGTGACAATCTTTGAGCTTTCCGAATTTCTTTAAAATTTTGTCTCTTTACAATCAGAGCATTTAAACTATATATCTATGTACAATGTATACTGTGTAGGGCAGAACACATTCACTGTTTCACTTTTCCTGAGACCAAAGTAAAAGGTCTTAAATTACTGAAATAGGGACAAAAATTAGGAGGCAGAGTATCAGTCTTTTTCCTTCTTGAGGAAATGAAAGTGAATACCATTTCAGTACATAAGAACTGTGTTACGTTAGGCAACTTTCACAACGAATTATCAGGAAGTCCATTGTTGTGACCTGCAACCTTTATCAACTGCTGTGTTTGTTTTCCTTGTTTGATTCCGAAAACAACTGAAAATTTCTTAAGTCCAAACATATGATTAGGAACTTTTTTTAGAATCATCCAAACAAAAAACACTAAAACAATCAGGGACAAACATATAAAATAAATCCATCAAACTCAAAACACTTGGAGATAATACTCCAGATCAAAGAATAAAAATAGCTTCAGACTGTCAGAAGTGACTTGATGAAAATAAGTCGATTTAAAAAACGACGCAGAATAATTTTATTATTATTCAGTCCACTAAAGGTAATATTTTAAAGCAAATGAGATTAGAACAAAATCAGAGAAGGTGAAGCAAAAGAGGTACTTGCCTCAGAATGAAGGGGCACAAGAAAGGCATGACTTAAAAATACTCATATGCATAATAAAGCAAAATACCTTCTCACGATGACCACCTCTTTTAGTATATTATCTTCATAAAAAAACCAAAATTTTGAAATTCAAAGCGGTCGTCTTAGAGAGGATTCCTTGTATATACTACATTTTTAAAAGGCTTATTAAAATACATTATAGATCAAAAGCTTTGGAGACCATATCAAAAACGAATTATGTAAGGGCAGATCCGGTCGACGCCCATGGAAACAGATGGCTGTTTGTGTAAAAAGCATGCAAAATAATTTTAATATATTTTGAATTTTAAATATTTGGATAACTTTAATGTATTTCAGTTTACGAATTTCTTCTTTACACCATTTTACGAAAAACTATCAAAATTTCTTTCTTCCTGTAATCGTTAGCACTATTTCTTCCTGTAATTGGACATCATTAGTGGTACGACAAAAGTTCAAATACCTAAATTGACCATATTCCATGACGTTCTTCGTTCTACTTGATATATTGTTCATTATCCGTTACGTATGATTTCCGATTTTGGAGATCGTTGATCTTTGTTTGTAGACAGAATAATTAACCTAATCTCACGTCATAAAATATAATAGAATTAAGTTAGATTAGTTAGGAAGCTCTTCGAGATGTCTTTGTCAAATCAGAAGATTTTTTGCACAACAGATGTCTTGTAGTTCTTAGTCTGTTGCCTCGGAAAGAAATTGGTTTTCCTTATTGAAGATTGTCTTCCATAGTAGCATATGCTACCAAACACAACAAGCAAAAAGCCACATCTTGTAGTGTTGTATCACCATTGTTACTGAACACATCTACGGACACTAGCTGATGCATATATATGAGTGAGGCCATGAGCTGGATTTTGAAAAATTCCCTTTGCAATGACACAAGCCAAAAATCTATATTATCGGTTTCCTGCAAAATCACTCAAATCTTCGCTTTTTCCCTGCTTAGCAGATGAATTCAGTAACAATGGCGACACCACAAGATGAGACTTTTTGCTTGCTGTGGCTGTTAGGATATACTGGTAGGAAAGATAACCTTCAATGAGGAAAATAGTTTTGCATTTGTTTCTGAGGAAACAAACAGGGAACTATAACCTGTTGTGTGAAAAGTTTTGTAAGGAGATTCGTATCTGTGTATTCCGCTGACACGATATCCGCTAATTAATTGACAGCTGGCAACAGACAAGTGTATCAGTGGTTTACCGTGGACTACCGGGCGTTGCTTAACCACTGGAACGTTCAGTATGTATAACTTTTTTCAAGGTAACTTATTTCTTCAGCTTTAGTGCTTGAGCAGATTTCGTCAGCAAAGTAGCGCCAACACATTTTTTTCAGCTGAAGCAAAGAGGTGAATGAGCGCTCCTTTATACAATGCAAGATGTCCGGCCATTTGATGACAAAAACAAAAGTAAATAAATGGGCAGCTAAAACAATGAAAGGAGAAATACAGAACACACCTGCAGGATAAAAAGTGATATATCTGTACATTTCTATATTCATTAAAGATAACTATTTGAATCACAATACCATAACTCTTACCACATCTTTAATCATATCTTTGTATATTTAGATAAGATACACATTATGAATAGCAATTTTGAAATGAAAAGAATTAAAAACTTCGTTTTTGATAAATGACAGACAACATTGAAACAATATAAATGTTAATGTAACTAGTATGAATATCTCATGTGGAGTACAGCCCATTAAATTATACACATTTTTTGCTGCACTTCATTTAAACTTATTTCCTAGAATTTTATAAGAGATATATATTTCTCATTCAATCAATTCAGTTCTCATTTCCTGTTCAAAGTAAAAATACATAAAACTCAAACCACCTTCATTAAAAACTGTAAAATACAGGAAACATCTAAATCACCAAATAAATTTAAAAACTGTTTTAAAAATTTTGCAATAAAAATTCTTACAAAGCTTCTATGAAAAAACAAGCAATTCGGCCAACTGGCAGGACGACTAAATTTTTGGGGCACGAAACTGAAAGTTAACCCTCTAGCGGAGGGGGACGCAGCAGCATTAGATCGCTTCTACAAGGAGGTAATAATGGTCAAGGTCAAGGAGGTCTAATGCTGTGAGGCAAATTTTATAGCCGTAGAGTCAGCAGTCCTCTTCTGCAGCTTAAAAGTAAAAGTCGAACCCCAGGGATGGTGTCCGACATCATCAGCCCAGGCAAACCTGGTTACCAACAGTGGCCACGAGGAGGCCGATGTCGAGCTGGGACAGGAGAGGCTATAAGGTAGCGCGTCACTGCTCCGGAAGCTGCACCCACTCTCAGAACGTCCAGATCGAACCCCAAATCTCCTCCCATAAAATGGTCTGTTCCGGAGATCCAATCCTTTCCAAATTCAAAGGAGTAACAACTACCCCCCGCACAAATGCCACCCAAAAACAAAAACTGTATTCAAAAGTATTCAAATTTGTCTTTTGAATACATTCGTTCAGATGTATTCAAAAGGGGTCAAAATGGTTATTTTCATTGAAATATGGTACTCCAAATTTTGCGCGATTACAATGCTGCATTTATAAAGGTTAGACAAAATACTAACTTTAATTTTAAATAAACAAATTTCAAATTACGCTTAACTTACCCTACAAAACTTCGAAGTGGTAAAATTTTCTCGGAGTATCGATTTTAACAATTTCTTTAAGAAATCTGCTTGCTTAGGAAATCTGTATATTGACACTTTAGGGCCGTAATTGTAATTTCCTGCGCATCCTCTCACTCGAAATTCCTCTAACTTGCTAGTGCTATCCGAACAAAGAATCTCAACCTCATGGAAATGGCCTTCATATGGAGCAAGGACACTTGGCACTTCATCGAGATAGCTTTCTGTGAGACGTCACTAAACTTGCAGCCTTCAGTAGGAAGACTTAAAGAAACACCTTCTTAAACAGAAGGTGCTGGTTATAGTCCCGTTTCACAGCTAGACAGGTCGCGCAGCGTGACGACATACTCGATAGGAGACAGCTGAGGAGACCTGGGTGGCAGTCGTTTCCGTGGAGCTAAGAATAAAAGAAGGAGCTAACTCGCGCTATGACTGAAGCAGTGCTTCCAAGTTTCGGTCTCCAGAGGAAATATTTTCTGTTTACATCCAGAACTCTTGTCAGCGCTTTGATAGTATTTCCTGGCACGACAATTCCACACAAATAGAAAAGCAAGAACATTTTAACATAAAAGAAGCATTCATTGTTGTGTGGATAACAGCAATCTGCATAGTTTAGTGGTATTTATCCAAAAATCACATTTTTCGATAACTTGCAATAGTGATTTTGATTATGAATTTCTTTTGTGAAATTCTCAGCTACTGGACTACAAAAATATAGATTTTAGCAAAAACGTTACGCGTAAAGAATGAAAAATACCTTAAGGTACCTTTAAAATGTGAAAATGACGAAAAAATATAACTCACTTTAAGCCTCAATTTCTCTATAACTCGCTGGTATAAGCATGAAAATTTGTATACTTCTTCCTATACCCTTGATAGAATATTTGCTACTTTTATTTTATGTTCCAAATATCAAAATGCTTTATATAAAGTACATTTTTGTCATTCACATAATATTGTATCATGTACTTTTTTCAATTTAATAAAAATTTCAATTTTAAAAAGAGAAATCACCAAACAATATTTGCGAATAAAATCCGCTTGTTTTTGCAAAAATATTATAAATCATTCAGTGCCTATGCGTCAATTGTAAACAAAACTTGTCTTATTTCATGGTCAGTGATAAAAAGAGTTGTAATGAAAAAATCTCTGAATAAAGTTCTGCCAACTCCTTTTTAAAATGTTTATTTAATAACACTTTAGTGTTTGCCTTATTTTGCATAATAAATTATTTTAAGTTTTGGTAGCTTTCCCCTAGCATTTCCTCGTCAGGATGCAAATTTAAAGATAAGAGTATAAAAACAGACCAAACTGGTAGCTTACTCAGAGAGGGATTTAGGTAGCCAGTACATATTACTCGTCGTCTTGGCTGTTACGCGGAGTTTCTGATGCGCATTTCGGCTATTTAATAAGTGTATCGCCGGGTAGGTTGTTGAGTCAACCTCGTTAGTCCTAATTTAAATTGTTAGTCCAGCATTACTCTTTATCTTTGAACTAGCGGAAGTACCCGATGCCAGTTAAGTTAGATTGTGAGTAATGTATCTAACAACAGAGAGAACGATACCGCTGTAATTCTTATCTAATAACGATGCAAAAAAAATACGATTAAAAAAAATACGATTTTTCAATCTGATGGGATATGGAACCCACATAAAAAGTTTCCATAAAAAAATAAACTAATTCTCTCTCATTATATCAGCAACAATGGCACGCAGTTTTTAATGATTTTCGACTTCTAATCAAATGGTCGTAAAAGCTCAAGTTCTATCCAATATTTCACCTATATTCAATTTCAGTCAATTAAATGTGGCAAAAAATTTACTATAATTGATCAGAAATCAATAACGCGAACAAACAAACAAACATTCTTCTTTATGTATTTAAATTTCGTAAAACTTACAAATTTTTGATCAACAGAGTATATGATTTGAAAGCGAGCAGTAGCAACACTTTTCGAAATAAAGCATTTTTATCTTCAACGCGCGAGTCTGTTGTCACTCTGAAAAATGAGAGCGAAAATTTGCGTTTTCAGAGTTTTTAATTAATATCTTGGCTGATTAATATCGTACGAAGATAGGAACAGTCGAAATGGCTTCCCAAGAATTTTTGGAATCGGAAATAATGTATTTAATGGTTTGGCAATGCTATTTTTATTTCATTGTAAAACTTAGAAATTTTTTATCAACAAACTCAATGATTTCAAAGCGAGCAGTCGCAACACTTTTCGAAATAAATCAGATTTTTGTCTCCAGCGTGCGAGACTGTTGCCACTCGGAAAAATGGAGGCGAGAATTAGCGTTTTCAGTTTTTAACTAATATCTTTGATTTTTGATTTTTTTTGGTGGGTGGGAGTCGATCATTTACAAGACCCATAAAAGAATTGTAGAAGGTTTGGTGACGATAGCTGTAGTAATCGCGAACAAACACACAAACAGACATTCTTTCTTATATACACTGACTACCAATAAGTATTTGGACGCCTGTGATAGAAAAGAAAAACTAACTTTATTCAAAATCAATAGTTGGTAGAGCCTCCACGAGAGGTAATTAAGACCCTCCGGGGCGTACTTTCCACAAGTCTTTGTTTGACAGATAGTGGTATTTTCTTCCACTCGGCTTGGAGAAGACATAGAAGTTCCTTCACCGATTTTGCACGGCTAGTGCACCCCTGAATTCGGCAATGCAACTCGTCCCAGAGGTTCTCGATAGAGTTCAGGTCTGGACTCTGGGCAGGCCAGTCCATTCGATGAACTCCATTGGCACCATACCAAGCCTTGGTTAACGTCGAAACATGACAACTGGCATTGTCGTCCTGAAAGTAACAAGAGTCCAACCCGTAAAACTGCCACAACGTAGGAAGCACATTGTTATCCAAAATAGTGCAGTAGGCATCGGAGTTGAGCTTACCATGAATGGGGACCAAGGGTCCCAGCCCATACCAGGAGAAACACCACCAGACCATAATTCCACGTCCGCCGAACTTGACTGTTGGCACAATGCATTCTGGCAGGAGACGTTCTCCAGGTAGACGACAGCCCCACACCCTGCCATCCGAACGGTAAAGGGTGAACTTTGATTCGTCACTCCAAAGAACCTGTTTCCACTGATCTACGGTCCAATTTCGATGTGCTTTGCACCACATTAACCGAGCAGCGCGGTTGGACTTTGTGATCAAAGGCTTATGGGCAGCAGCATGACCATGAAAACCAAGCAGATGTGCTTTCTTACGGATGGTATTCATTGAAACAATACTTCCGAGTGCCTGTTGAAACTCCTCGCGGATGAGGATCATCGGTTGGTGCAGTTTTTCCGAATTTCTCAGGACAGCACTCGTCGGTCTCTATCTCCCAGTTTCGTTGGTCTGCCGATTCGGGGCACATGCCGACAATCACCGCTCACCTTCCACTTCTTAATCACCCCATAGGCCTGTCGATTTTGGGTACTTCAGATCGCTGGATATGTCCCTTAAGGATCGCCCACATTTGTGATACCCGATAATTATTTTCTTGAAATCAGAGAGCTCCGAACTGCGAGGCATCTTGCATGCGACTAAAGCCGATGCTGTTTCCTACACGATATGTACCGGCGGAGTCCGTGACGTACCTTAGGACCGCAGATATCGTCATTTGCATAGGTGTCCAAATACTTATTGGTAGTCAGTGTATACAGATTTCTTGCGAACTGTACTTAAATTCCACCGCAAGTCGTCGGTATTAATGTAAGCACGAAAGTGTGCGCATTCTTATGTTAGGAGTTTGACGAATAATTAAAGGGCTATTTTACTCTTCTTCTGTACTGGTATTCTTTTCCGCATGAGCGAGAGGTCGCCAGGTTATCTAGTAAGATTATTTTAACTTTATGTTAGGTAAGAAAGTATAATACAAAAATGAATGCATGAAAAATCTTTGTTATTCAAAAATACGTATACTTGAGTAATGGTCTGATACCTTTGAAACATTTTCAAGATATGCAAAAAGCATCATCAATGTTATTAATTGGTATTTCAATACATTTTGCATATTGTTACATTTTGGATTACCTTGCAGTATGTAAATTTCAGGTACTCGTGAATTTAGCTGAAGTAGTTGTTTTAACTGTTTTAAAAAATGAAGCAAGCAGTACAGAACGCTCTACCAGAATGTATTTACTAGAAATCTTGAATTTGATAATGAATGTATCGAAAAAGGTGTTTTAAGTCAAAGGTTTGAAACTTGATGGTAAAATGTAAATATAAAGTTATGCATGTTAAAATACTTGTAATTATGCACATAGGTCAAGTAAGTTTTTTAAACAGGGCAAAGGCTGTTTGCCTAAAGGGAGAGATGCCTTCGTGGAGGAATTTCGAAGGAAAAGTGACCTTGGCGTGCGTATTAAAAATAATTCATGTAATTATCATTCAATTTATATTTATACACATTTCTTACGTAAAAAATTTGATATATGCTAAATTATTGCAAATTACTTTACTTCAAAAATATAGTGAATGCACAGAAATTAAAGCCAAAAATGAAAAATATAATATATATATATATATATATAGTAT
>KK119109.1:38869-100033 GCA_000611955.2 Stegodyphus mimosarum
TTGGAAACGAAGGATTTATTCATTCATAAACTCCTGTCAATGCTACTATGAAGAAATCTAGTTATTAAATACTATATCTAAATTTAGAATGATTATCTAAATATATAATAACCTTAAAATTCAGTTTTAAACATAAATTGAAATTCTGTTGACAAATACGTTTATAAAACTATTTAAGCAAGAATGTTGTTGTTGTTGCTCATGCTCACTTGTCTGACAGAGTCAGCCCAAGCACACGAGAAATCTCGTGTCAAGGAGCTCTAGATTACGCTTGTCGTTGGCAACAGCTTGAGCACCTAACAGGTGACAGTACGATTTAGCTCAGTTCCGCCCCCCCCCCCAATTTTGATGGAGAACACCCCGGGGGGACGGGTCCGAGTGTCTCCCACCCCTCTTCCACCAAACCACATGAGAGGACTTTCGGCTCGCCGCATATTTAAAGTGCCGCACCGACACTACACATTTACAAACATCCCTGCCTTCTCCGGGATTCGAACCCGAGCCCTTCCGCACGGCAGTCAGCGATGCTAACCACTATACCGGTTGGGCGGTATTTAAGCAAGAATTGTTCGTATTGGAAAGCAAACTGTTAAAAGGTGGTGTAAAGCAAAGTTTATGAGATCCATACTTAAGGAAATAGTAAAGAAGGAATTTTTAGAATACGTGTTATTGAAATTAAGACTAAAAATCTTTAATAAGTACAAAATTATTTATTACATTTTATAGTAACTCAGTTACAAGTTTTAAATAATATTTTAAAAAAGAAAGACTTTTTTCACTCCCTTTCAGAAATATTCATAGAAAGTAAAGAACTTGGTAATATTTAACGTATTTCACTATTAAATTAAAAGGTTCTCTAATTTCAAATGAACCGGACACAGCAGTAATTATAAAGTGACTCTGATTTTTGATTTAAAGAATGTCTCAGGAGCTAAAAAATCATAACATATTTTGAGAAAATATTTCAGGAAGAAAATGCGTAAATAGAAAAGAAACAATGCATAATTTTAAAATTAATAAAAGAATGAATTTTTATCATAGTTTTTACTTCTTTGCACGAAGTGAAGGAAGTATTGTAATCAGGAAAAATTCCCGCTATCATATTTCAACGAAATTATCCTTTTTGATCGCTATCGAATGAAATTTAACGATGTTTTTGGGTGACATCTGTACGTGCAGTCATATGCATATGCGGTCAAGATCGCAAGCCTGACACTTAACGAGGCACGGGAAAATAAACAGATGCGTTAGGGATCATAAGGGGAGATATATTGTAAAAGAAAAGTGTTTTTAGGTGTCATTCAGTATCAATATATCAGGAATAAAAACTTGAATGGAGCTACAGAGTTCTCCTCTGTTCTTCACTACTGTAAGTCAGTAATGTATACAAGGAGAGAGACAAATTATATAGAATGCGAAAAGTTTTGAAATGCTCTTTTATGTATTATTGCAGTTTATTAGTATGCATTCTTTTGGATTATTAATAACGTATATCTCCTTATAATTGCACATTAAATTATAATTATCAAAGGAATTTAATGATTATATTTATTTGTTTATTAACTCTTCATTATTATATTATTTTCGCCGAGGAATTTCCTTCCCACCCCTGAACAATGCATACTTGGAAGTCACGAGGCTGAAAAGCATAGCCATAAATAAATAATCCGATTCAATTCCAGCTGCACAGTACTAATTGTTTACGGAAAGTATCCTAGTTTTTGAAAAGCTTCGTATCATCTAACATGAAATTAATTACTTAATCATCTTAATGATTTTATGTGCTTATTTAATTGAATATAGCAAAGCATATGAGGGTTGGCTAGGCATAATTTCATGGAAAATTTTCTAGGTAAAATGGGCTTATATTTACATACCTCAAGGAAATCCATTAAAATGCTTACACACAGTGGTAGGTTGTAAAAATCAATCGTTCAATCCATTTGTTAAATTTTAATTTTTTTTTTTGGCTAGTTTATTCTCTCAAAGGAAAATGCATGTTATTCACTAAACTTCCCTCGTTAGTCTGAATAACATTTAAACCCGATGAACATTATATTTCTGTGACAAGGAGAGTTGTCTAACTGGATAATCTATTTTACATTTAACGGGCTTGTGCCAAATAAGTTTATTCGCTATTTTATGTAATTTTAATTTAAAAAAAGTAAAATGTAAAATGTAATTTTAATTAAAAAAAGACTTAATTATCTTCTTATATTTTTGTAAATTTAAATTCAAGTTTTATTTTTTTAAAGGTGTTTCTTTTTATTCACAAATATTTGTATTTTCTATTTTTCTAAGAAGTGAAACATTTAATTAGATTCTGATACTTTGTTTTCATAAGATAAATTACGAAACCTTTGTTAAAATTTTCATTGCTTATTGCACAGTGTAATTCAATGACCGTATTAATGCGCCATTTTTTTTAAATTTAAATGCTTCAAGAATAATTAAAAAAGACTTAATTATCTCTTATCCTTAAATTTTTCATTAAAAAAACTGCATTTTCAGATATAATTAGGTGAAATAATTCTCTAAATATAATTCAGAGCAGAAAAAATGAGGTACATAAACGGCTTGGGAATTGAATTAGCATTGCGAGTCTCTTTAACAAATACGATGAAGCATGCAAAAAGTCTACGAAGCGAAGTAATTCCGTAGAATGTTTTACAACGCTTTATGATTAAACTGCACTCAATTACACTTTATAAACGACTTGTAAATATAAGATAATGTATATGTGTGTGTGTGGCTCACTAGCGGCTGAGCGGTAAAGTCGTTGAATACTGGTAGATCAATTCGGAGTTCGAATCTTGGGGAACGGGATGACTGTATTGGCGTTTTTGTGGTTTTCCCCAAATATGTAACGTGTATACGAGTCAGTTTTGCTTAGAAAGTTCTCCACCGAAGCATCCTTACCCTTAGGCAAATAGCCGTCGAGTGCTTTACTATAATCAAACAAACCAGACCAAACAATATATATATATATGAACAGGTAGTTTAAAAATGTAAAAATAAATTCATTACTGAACGAAAATGCATGATGTACGAAACCTATCACATACCAATGCATGGTCGGAAATGCTTTTCTGGCGCTGTAGTGACGACACAAAACGTAAAAAAGGAAGGACACCAACAGTGAGACAAAACGTGTTTTATTATGTTTAATATAGTAAAAACCAAAAAATAAGAACAAAACCAAACAACAATCGTCATTAAAAAAGGTGTTCAAAATTACTACCTCGGACCGTGATGCAGGCCTCACTTCTCCGGCACATGGAAGATCTGCATCACGAATGGAAGGTGCATGACGAAAGCTTCCTGCATCACGATCCGGGTCGTAATTTCGAACACCTTCTTTGATGACGATCGTTGTCTCTTTATGTTGCTTTTCTTTGTTTTTGCTGTATTCCGAATATTAAACACGTTTTCTCACCCCTTCGTGTCCTTTCTTTCTTGATTTTTGTGTTGTCACTACCGCGCCGGGAAAGCGTTTCCGACCATGCATTACTATGGAATTTCCCATCGTCTAAGTGTACTCTCTTTTTCCTGAAAGTTTATCACCACTGTACTGATACACCGAACCTGAAAGGAAACAATTCCGTTTTCCAGAAAGAAGCAGCAGTCCTGAAACAAGCGCTGTCTTATGCAGCCCCTAACAGCCAAAATTCTTTTCTCATTTACACCGACAGCTAATCAGCCATCTATGCAATAAGGAATCTTTATCATCCTAGCCCACTTATTGCAGAAATCCAAGCACTCCTGAGAGCCAGATCGTCGACATCTCCATTCCACATTCCACATATGGAATAAAGCTCATTTTGGGTACCAGGGAAATAAGGAGGCGGACTTACTTGCAAAGGAGGCTGCACAGAACCTAGATGCGCAGCAAATAGAAGTGCTGCTCCCCAAAAGCAGCATTAAAAGGACAACGTGGAAGGGTGCTCTAATCCACTGGCAAGACGCCTGGGATTCCATCCCACAGGGGGCAGACGCACGTACGAGTTCTTCCACAGGGTCAGTACAGACAGGTTAATTTCAGACCCGCATATAACGCGCTTCGTCACTGGACACGGGCCATTTTCCAGTTACTTTTATGATAGGCACCTAACATCTATCAACTTCTGTTTATGTGAAGATATGGGCAAGCCTGATCATTATCTGACATCAGGCCCACTTACACGAGACTTCCACTACGCTCTGCCAACTACAAATACAGCCGCCTACAAAAGATTTATGGTCAAGCAACCTTCAATGCAGAGGATAATATGTTTAATGACGCAAAAACTCGAAGCTCTAGGCACTGAAATCTGCAGTGCAGAACACGGTCCCATCTAATCACAGGACACCTAAATCTTACATACGTTTAATATCAGTTAATGTAATGTTAATGCATAACTTTAACGCTCAATTTAATCGAATAGGGAAATGCACGTTTTATGTTATGTACTATGTATTAATGTATGCATGCATGTATTATTATTGTATAATGTATAACGAAGTATATAGTTATAAGTTGCACAATTTGCACTGGTATTGCTCTGCAATATGTCTGTAGAGTCTAGGAACTTTTATTATTGTACGTATTCATATATCGAGTGCACACCTTAGATAACACTTGAACATCGGGTGCATCTGACCATTCGAATGCATTGGAATGAGATCGGGGGATTGCGGTGGCCAAGAAACTGCAAACTGACTCTATCACGAAACATTATACACATTGAAAACTTGTAATTCCAACAAAATTTCTTTCCCCTCTCCTCTTTTGTGCTGTCATTGGTCATTTAGAATGCTCGTCTTTGTAAAACGTTTTAAGCCGGCAATTTTATTATTCGAGTATCGTTCTAACGAAATTTATGGTTTTCCAACGCGTTGATCAATATGCGCAGGAAAAAAGTGAGTGTCGCCGCTCGAAAATTTCGAAATGTTTTCACTGTAACCATAAATGTTAAACTCTGTTGTTTTAAATCATTACAATCTTGATCGCATACCTTCAAATAACAATAATTGAGATTTGATTTCGATTGGCTGAGCGGATATTCCGCTAGGGTTCATATATGGGAAAGTTTTATTATGACCACCCTCTATTTAATTTTAATTAAGCTAAAGATTATTCAAACTCTAATAATCTTGAGTTTCAATATTAAAAGCGAATTTATATTTTCTTCTATTAACTTAATACCAGGATACAATTAAATGAATTTCAATTTATTGTATTTAAAAAATATAAATATAGTGGTAGCAACATACTCTGAAAAACTGCTTTCGAAGGAGACAAGAGTAATGTGGTCCGCAGGATATTCTAATTTATAGAAGTGGTAACCTCTAGAAAAAGGTATGAGAAACGTTGGAATATCTCCAAGATAAGAAGGACGAGTAACAACGATGAAAGAAAGACAGTTTTTCAGATGCTCTGAAATTTCTTTAAATCAATTAAAATTCCAAATTATTATATGCATTTACATCTGAAGATATCTACAATCAAACATCAGATTTTAAAAATATAAATACATTTTTTCTTCGAATTAATATTACATGACGGATTCAAATATAAAGTCGAACATACAAAACGAGAGGTATGGATAAATTATGACCAGAATCACAAGTGAACGTAAAAGATTTATTAGGCTCTAAACAGTGTTATTTAACAAAAGCAACAAGAAATAATGATAACGATCGTTGTAACGCAACCCTAGTTTGATTATTAGGTCAGGCTGAAATTGAGATTACAAAGCAAACAAGATAAAAAAAAATTAGATGTATTATTGTAGAGTTTTCGAGATTATTTCCTAGGCTATTGCATTTTTAATTTATTTTAAAAAATAATCCTACCTTTTCGCATTTCTCTATTCATTTTCCTTATTTATCCTTCAACTGTAATCAGAAGAAATACAAGAGTAAATGTTAAGCAGGTATATTGTAATCTAACTAAATCTAGCCCCAAAATCAGTATATGTTAATTTACATTTGATCATAATAAGCATTAGGTTTTTAAAGAATTCTAAGATTCAAGTTGTTCAAAGATTTCAGGTTGTGAATTATTAGTAAGATAGCGACGACAAATTATACTATATAAGGTATTTTCTGCCTCCTTCCAGCGTGTTTTCGAGGTGTAACGGTTCGAGAGGTCTAGATGAGAGTCCCGGTGATGGCATTGCTCATTTTTTGTGTTTCTTACTTCAAAAATCCTAACGACTCTACAGTAGCGCCCGAACTAAAAGGTGATGGATGATAATTCGACACAATTTGGCGATTGGGTCCCTTAAATCATCTCCAGTCGTCCTTTGGAAGGGGGGAGCATTTTCTTCCTTTTTTCAGCATGCCTTCGTGCTGTAATGGTAGCGCACTCGGCGCGTATTTGAGAGATCCACATTCGAGTCCCGGCGAGGGCATTGCTGATTCCCCACGTCTCCTTCCTCCCCCCCAAAAACTAATAACTCTATAACTTAATGTTAACAAAATAATTCAAATTCATTGTATAAATCTCTGATGTGTTAACATTTCTATTCTAGTAAAAATTCCAAAATATCCTAGACGTTCGCAAGAATTCATTATGAGTTTCCAGAGAGACAGAGTATGATTAAAACAATTTTATGTCAATTTTATGGGCAGGAAAATTGAGACTATTATCCAACTAAATGAACAGCAGAATGTGCTGTAAAATTTTAAAAACTGTGAAAAATAAAATAAAATAAAATGAAGACTTCATTTGAGAGGCCATTTTTAGTTTTAAATGGGAACAAAGCTATTTTTCCCTTCTGCGTACCTTTATCATTGGGTATAGTGGTGCTTGTGATAATATTTCAAGGTTCGTAAGATAAAATGTGAATGTCAAAGGAGAAATATTCCCCACTTGACATTCATATACTTTATCTTACAAGTATGGGAAAATGCAAAAGTAAAAAAATTTCATTTCCTATTTACAACACCGAATTACATTACAACTAATAATTTTCTGGAAAGAAGGGATTATCTCTATAAGATAACTTTTTATAAAAAGTAGGTTTCTAAACAGGGAAAATTAAATAGATCGGTAAAATATTCTTTATTAAAAAGAACATCAAAAATCATTTTCATTTTTAGACTACTCAGTTTGTAGTTGACTAATCAGCTAAAATAACATGAAATTTCTGCAGTTTTATGTAAAATTTACTTAAGGTCTTCAAGTTGTTTAATTTTTTCTTTATGGTATTAGAGTTGAGAAAAATTGCTCAATTTTTAGAGGAGATATATTTTAGATTATCTGAGGTATCGCAAACAAGCGAGTGCTATCTGCCTAAGAAAGGGTTGCTTCATGGGTAACTTTGTAAGAGAAAATTCCTCTTATTGATATTGCACATGGATAAAACTACAAAACTCCCATGCAATCGGTCTATTCGCTTGGATCTGAACCCAAGTCGAAATTCCAATGTTCAGCTACTGTAATCTTTTATTATGGTACTAAAATTAAGAAATTACTTCTATTTGCTGAAAGCAAAACTCATTTCTGAACTAAAATTAAATTATTTTTTACTGTAGACCTATACATAATGCATAGCTGCTTTTTCTTTAATCATTATAGCAACATATTTACCTTATGCCATTGATCAGTTTACATATCATACATATTCAGAACCTTCTTGAAAGCTATGTACATTGCTTTAGATTAAGTTTTTGCTCTATCTCGGTCCTAAGAATTAAAACATAAAGCCAATTTTTTGCTATAATGCAAAAATCATCAGTTAATGTTTGAAAAGTTGATGTTATATGTACTTTGAGAAAAGGTTAATATAATGTATCTATAGTAGTTATTGTTAAAAGGGTATAAAAGAACCCCTTTTAACCGGCAGCAACCAGATCGCGCCGATTCCAGGTAAAAGGTTTTCCCAGATAATTGCACGCATATTATTTCTAGCATTTGCTTGCTCATGTTTTGTGATACCGTCTGTAGAAATTGCAACATAGTCAGTCGATATTGTTCTTGATCTATCAGCCAAATTAAATAAATAATACTGAAGATCGTACAGATTATTTTAAATTAAAACCCAGAACCTGATATTATATTTCAGAAAACAAAAACAGCAGTAGACAGGAACTTAATAGATGTGAATGTTTATAAGCCGAACAATCGCTGACCATCCAGTGCCTTTTTATTTCCTTGTACGAAGTAAAGGAAGTATTGTAATCACGAAAAATTTCGGGTATCATATTTAAACGAAAATATCCATTTTGACCGTTATCGAATGCAATTTAATGATGTTTTTGCGTGACATCTATACGTAAGGACAGAATAAAGGCCTCTTTTTCCCCAAACGAATTATAAAACTGATTTAAAAGGGATTCAGGAGAGATTTTTTCGTGGCGTCTGTACGTACGTATGTAAGTATCTCGCGTAACTCAAAACCGAATAGCCTCAGAACCTTGAAATTTTTTATGTGGGACTGCTATAACATGTAGATGTGCACCTCCATTTTTGGTTGAAATCGGCTGCACCAAAAATATATGTATATTATATATATACAAATATATTTATATAAAAAATTATATAATTTATGTAAATATATATATATATATATATATCCATTCTGTTACTTGGCTCAGTGAGCTCAGTTTGTTCCTTCTTATATGTTTGTAAATTGTGCAGTTCTTGTTTTGCCAGTCTGTTTCAGAAAGAGGAAAATATTTACGAGTAGCGCATGTGCATTATGTAAGCAGAGCTGAATCGTCTGTGAAAAACTGTTTATTTTTTATTTGTTTGATTTTTTTATGCGTCGTTTATTATTATAGTATTTGAATAGAACATGTGGCAACGATTAGATAATTCTTCAGATGATATAATTTCTTTGCTTTCTGAGTTATAAAATGAATGAGATGTAACGCTGTCAAGTGAACCTAGCGCCAGAGTTTCGTTGTAGTAAATAAATATAGTGAATTTTAAAAACCGCATTTACTCTATTGTGATTTATGCGTTATCCACGAAGTAGATTCAATTCCATAAGTTTAAATGAAATACAGGAAAAAATGCGTATAATTTAATATTTCGTACAAGGAAGTCATGTGGTGTACACATCAGATTCTGTTTCTTATATGCTGGTAAACTGTGAATTTTTTGCTTTAAAAATGATTGAATTATCTTATTGTTATTCTTATTTTCCGGTTAAGGTTTTATGCCTTTAGTTAATCTGCATGCAATAGTTGCAGAATTATGCTTTTTTTGCCTTACCGCGAAGGGAGAACTGAATTAATTGAACGAGAAATCTATCTTTAATGAAATTGGAGGAAATAAATTTAAACGAAATGCAGAAAAAAAGTGTATAATTTAATGTTCTGTACAAAGATGTCATGTGGTGTCCGCATCAGATTTTTTGTTCAGGTTAATGTTCTGGTTGTTTGTGAACCGATCTGCTCGTGATGCGAGGCTTTTGTGATACGAACTTTCGTTGTACCTACTTTACGCTATATTTGATTCAAAAATCTAATTAATCGCATCTATTTCATAAATATAAAAACTGCGTTATTTCTATGTGATGCGAGGCTTTTGTGATACGAACTTTCGTTGTACCTACTTTACGCTATATTTAATTCAAAAATCTGATTAATCGCATCTATTTCATAAATACAAAAACTGCGTTATTTCTACTAATAAACATCTTATAATTACAGAAAATTAAAGCTTTGTTAGCATTAAAATTAATTTTTCCTAAAATATTCGAAATGAACTTTCCCAAAATATGGTAACCCTACATAGGATGCAGACGTATTATGCACCTATCGCTGTTAACGATTCTAAAGTTCAGAACTAATGTTTACTAAATTTTATCTGTTGCGTCTTTATCAAGGTTGACTGATGATTGATAAATCTGAATCATCGCGACGTACAGGAAAATGGATAACCTACCACAGAATTTTGTATTAGATAACTTAATTTTATATTCTGATAAAATGGTTGATCATTTCTTCGAGATCTTTGAAAGCAATTAATTTTTAAAGTAAAATAACACTCCGAACAAATATTAATTTAGAGTCAAACAACAAAAATCAGGGTTATATTTGCAAATTTTTTCAGGACTAGTTTCGATGGTTTTACCGAACCATCGTCATATGGTGGTTTTTGTTGTTTGACTTCTAAATTAAATTAATCTTTGTAAGCAGTGAGACTTTAAATGAATATTTAAAGAATAAACTACAACCTTTTTGGATATAAAATCGAGAAAATAAAATAAAACTTCCGTCATCATGAGATATTGTAAAACGCCTGCAACCATCGCCATCCCTTTTTGATCTTGAAGCGAACGTACTTATCCGTCATGTGTCTTTTCTGAAGCTTTTGTTTCAGTGTTTAAATGCATTTCAGATCTTTACATATTTCATCAAGGTGACACCTTCTCACATAATGCTCCAACTAAGATAGTTTTATAGACTCATTGCTTAAAACTTTGTTGCATAAAAGGTACATGCATAATAGGTGTTTGTCGAAAATGACACGCGAACGTCAAATAATCAACTGCCTACTTTGCTTTTCGGATTCCGCCATGTTTGATAGCAGTTGTCTGTGGACAAAAATTAATAAATTATTTTAATACAATAAAGCACAGTAATCCAAAATTAATTCCACGTGTAGAACCTTATTTAGTTTTGAGTTAGGTATACAGGTTGCTTTAAATTGGGGCATTACATTTACAGTGTCTCACAAAAGTGATGGGACACTTGTGCTTTACAAAAGGAAACTGTAGTAAAATAAATTAAAAAAACATGTAAAAAATTTGTGTGTGTGTGTTTCATTCTTAAATTTAGTAACAATTATTACATAAGAAACATTTTCTCAAAATATTAAAACATTAATTTAATAAAAATACAATTGTTTAGAACGGAGCAAAAAATGGCTCACATAAGTGATGGGACACTTACTTTTCCATCAAATATTTATCCAATAATTTTACTTTTAAAAGGTTTTAATATTTTGTTGGATTTCCTTTTACTTTTAAAACATGATTTAATATTCTTGGGATGGATTCGACTAATTTTTTTGCGATTTCTGGAGTGATTTTACCTCATTCTTCTTGAAGCATCGATTTTAATTGTTGTTTTGAAGAAATGGTGTGTTTGCGAATTCTTGATTCCAATTCCTGCCAAATATTCTCCATGGGATTTAAGTCTGGAGATTGTGGTGGTGTTTTTATTATTTCAGGACAGTTATACAACAGCCAGAGTCTAACATTCAAAACAGTGTGCTTGGGGTCATTTCCTGGTAGAATTTAAAATCGTTATGAAGGTTCAATTTTCGTGCTGAAGATTTCAAATTTTGATTTATTATGCCAATATACTTGTACTGATCCATTATACTATCAATAAAAACAAGATTACCAACTCCAGAGGACGACATAACCCCCATACCATAACTCCTCCTCCACCATGTTTTACTGTTGGCACCAAGTTCTGCTTGCGAAATTCTTCCCTGGGTTTTCTCCACACCAAGATTCTATCGTCAGAACCAAATATATTAAATTTACTCTCATCAGCACATATAACTTCATTCCAGTAATCAGAATTGTTATTTATGTTGGATTTTGCGAAAGCCAGTCTGAGTTTTCTATTCTTTTCATTTACGAAGAATTTTTTCCTGGCTGCTCTACCGTTCTATCCAGTAGATTGAATTACTCTTCTAATAGTCTCAGGATTAACAATTACTCCATATAATGCTTGTAAATCAGCAGCAACTTTAGGAGCACTCACTCTTGGATTCTTTTTAATATTTCGAACGATAATTCGCTTTATTCCATTGGATAGCTTTGATGGTCGGCCAGGTCTTCTTTTATCCTGAATCATATGATTCTTTTTATATCGTTTAATGATATTGGAAACTGTTGAATGACTCAAGTTGACTGTTTTAGCAGTTTCTCTAATAGATTTTCCACGTTCAATATGCAAATTATTAACTAATTTTCGAATTTTAGGCAAAGTTTCTTTTCGTTTAGCATTCATGGCTGCACAGAGCTAAAAAACACAAAAATTCCAAAACAAGCTGGAGAGAAATAATGCAGACGATTTTATAAATTATTTCCAATTGCTTTTGAGTAAAAATAAAAACCCCAAAATTTATTTTAGACCATTTTTGTTGCATAGTCTAATGGTGTTCCATCACTTATGTGAGCCATTTTTTGCTCCGTTCTAAACAATTGTATTTTTATTAAATTAATATTTTAATATTTTGAGAAAATATTTCTTATGTAATAATTGTTACTAAATTTAAGTATGAAACACACCCACAAAAAGTTTTTACTTGTTTTTTTAATTTATTTTATTACAGTTTCCTTTTGTAAAGCACAAGTGTCCCATCACTTTTGTGAGACACTGTACCATTTTACAGTATTCACTGAGTAAAGTTACTCCACAAAGTTTACCTCCTACAAAAATTAAAAATTCCACTTTATATTCACCACGAATTATTTTTAACATTTCGACAGCCAAATCTGCAAAGCCAAATGTAACTCCAAATGTAGCCAAATATAATGTAAATGCCTACTTGCTCGATCTGAAATTGGGTTATACGCATTATAATGCAAAATATCGCATTGTCTTTCAGAAAGGGATATTTCATTCACCACAAAACATAAACAACTGGCAAAACTACATTTGCTGTTGTTTTTTGGACACATCTGCTTTAAATTTTAGAAATTACGAGGGATTGCGAACATGATCGGCGTCTCTACTCAATCAGAGGAATTACAACAAGAATATTATATACATAAATATAAAGAATTACTTTTTTTATTAAGTTCAAAGAAGATATCTATTTATATTTACATTTTTAAAACTTAAACTCTGCAAGCACGAGTCTGCGCCGTCCTTGCAAAGTTCTGGTACATGTCTTGTCAAGCGTTGCAACTGAGCATATGCGCATTTTGCTGCTGGTATCAAATGTGCAAGTTACAAGCACTGTACTAACAAATAGAAAGCCTTATATAATAGCCAATTTCATGCAATATACTTAATTAATATCAAATTAGTCAATTTTTACGCTTTATAATTAATTAATATAAAATTAGTTAATTTATATTCCTATTATATAATTCACTATCGTGTAAGTACATAGGTAAATTCTTTGTTAGATGCGTTATGCATTCAGAGAATACCTAAATTTGGACGATAATCTACTTGGATAAATGGGATCCAGTCTTGTGGATCTCCATTTATATGTTATGTATCCTATAATTTGTTCTTCCGTTAATGACATACACCCCTTGCCGTTCGGAGTACATACCTGGGTTTCGCATACACCCCTTTTGGAATCTTTAAATATTTCTACATTACTTTCATCATTTTCCCTCCAGATTGTCGAAGAATAAATGATTACAAATTCAGATATTCTATTACATAAACTCCCGCCGAAATGTCTCGGTCGAAAACTGTTACTTTCGAACTTAGCGTATTGTTATGTTAGCCAGGAGAATAACCTGATCTCTAATACACTTCAGTTGAGGTAAGGTATTTGGAGGACAATGCAACCCCAATCCCCCTACAGGCTATGTCAAAAGAAATGCATCATTTCATAGAAAAACTGTGAAAGATTTTCCTCGTACCATTTCAACCAGACAGAGAGAGTGAGTATTCGAGGGAAAGAATTTGTAAAAGGAAGTCTGTTTCAATTGACTCAAAGATGCAGGACAAAAGTGGGATCAATTTCGGAAGAAAATTTATGATTCGATGGATCACCTAGCGAAATAATCTCCAGACTTTTTTTGGCTAGTGACCAGTCTGTTTTCTTTTACCTGGGCGGAATGAAATTGTGGCTCAGCGGAGCGTGAGAAGAAGCATTATTTAGATTATTTGAATGTTCTCTGCCCTTATGTTCAGTAATCAATCGGTGTAAGCACTAGGCGGGAAGTAAAATGAACCGTGAAACTTAACAAACGAATAACAATTGATAGCCAGCGCATTTGAAAGAAAGCCAAATATTTAGAAGTAACTTTTGACAGTAAACTGACATTTAGAAATCATGCTCAATTCATCTTTCGTAAAAAAAATGAATGAATTTGTATGTATTTATTCAGTCGTAGCTAGAATTCTTAGCGTTCGGGGACAGCTGAAGATTTCGCGCCCCCTTCTGTTTGCTGAAAATATTTAATTTTAATATTTCGTAACATCAGTTTGGTTTTCCCTGGATGCTGCACCTAAGAGCAGATGTCCGCCTTGCCTCCCTCTAGTTACGGCCCTGCTTACTTTGGAAGGAAAGAGAAGTTTACCAAACAATTATTATTCCTATTTTTTTATATGCTTCTCTGACATGCGCTGTTCTAACCCACCAACGGTCGAGCAGGACTGTTGCTGAATACCTGGTATTTCGGTCCGAGGTTTGAATCCCGCGAAAGGGCTGGCTGTATGGGCATTTCCGTGGTTTTCCCTACGTGTAATGTGTATACGAGCTAGTTTTCCTTGAAAAACCCTCCACGAAGCAGCTCTTCCCTTGGGAAGGTAGCCCACGAAGCTTCGCCTTAATCACCTAAACCAAACCATGCGCTATTATAGCTGCTAGTCACAGAAAAAGAGACTGAAATTGTTCAGAACAAGATAAAAAAACTAAAATCGTCTTATATAATGTTGATTTCATTGGTAAAGTTTGATTTTTTTTTCTTTTGATTTCGCCGAGCATTGTTGAACTCCGTCAACAAATGGCATTTCATCAGATGTCATACTCAGTTTTTCTCTCCTCAGGACTTTTGATTTTCATCTTTCGGCGATGTTTTTCATTTAAAACTATTATATTTACTTGAAACTTTTATATTTTTTATTCATTTAAAACTTTCTTTTGCTGAAATCAGAGCATAGCTATACATTCACGCAGTTTAGAAGAAACGATCCTGTTGATTTCCACAGACAACCTTTGACACTTTAGGAATCCAACCATCCTCTTAATTAATAAAAATATGCTGGAGTTGACATTCCGGAGTTAATGTGGCTATCGGGAATTTGGGAAATTTCCCGAGGTGCAGATGACCTAAGTCCATCATCTTACCTGATTTCGATGGTTTAAAAACGGAAGAAACATCAATCATAACTGCAGAATTCAAGCAACAATAAACTCATTGGAAGAAAAAGATTTAATGATGGTCTCCCCCTCAAAAAAAAATCGAAACGTAGACTAATAATAAATGTATTAAACTAATCGTCTTAGCACAGTCGCCATTAGTTTGTCGCAAATTTATAACTGATGAATCTAATTCTTTATTCCATAGCGCAGCAGCCCAAGTGGTATAGTGGTTAGGGGAGTCGGCTACGATACCAAAGGGCCTGGGTTCGAATCCCGGAGAAGACACAGCTGTAATTGTCCGTTCCTTCATAGGTGGCAAAAGTGGCCCACCTATTAGGTGCCTCCGTAATAAAGTGACCACCACTTCTGGACTTAGTAGTGGCCAATCCGAAGTCGGCTGAGGGCCCGCCATAGGAAAATAAAAAAGTTCCATTGCGCAAAAGCCAGACATTTTTATATTCTGCCACCCAGACGATTTCATAAGAACTCTGCCACCTTCAAGTAGGTCGATGACTCTTCATTAAAATAAAGATATAAGTCACTAACTTCGATGACAATGTGGTTAGGTTATTTGGAAGCATGAGATGTGAAAAATGAGTAACGCCTTCGCCGGAACTCGAACCACGGATATCTCGAATACGCGTCGAGCGTGCTGACCACTACTTCACGAAGGCATGCGAAGAAGGTGGGAGAAATACCTTATATAGTCCCCCCTTTGAGTCTTTGAGGGGTAGGAAAAGGCAATTAACTTTTAGCAAAACTCTTGTTTTATTTACTATATCAGGTGTTACAATGAAATTATTTGCGACAATTACACATATTTTGTCCAAGACGTGTGAAAAAAATAACCTCTTGTAGTGGTTAGTATCAGCGACCACCGCCCACAGAACACATCCCTACAAATCAGTCTCTATGGTACTCATGGAAGCAGTTTTTCTTTTCAAGCAGAGTGCAACTTTGCATGAGCTACATTCCCACACTGTTCTTACAGGCTTTTCCTTGGAGCTGCAGCGTGCACATCGTCGTGATGTTGTCTTCGATGGCTGATGCTTATTTTCTTGAAGACGAATTGCTGCATCAATTACTGGCATATGTTTCTTGATTGCCATCTAGTGAGCTACAAGGGAACATCAGAAACAGTCAGTCTTGTAAACCACTCGCAAGAGTGAGTAAGACGTTCGATAGAAAAGGTGGTTACTGTAGGTAACCACCGCCCTTCAAAGAGTTAAAGGGCGACTGGGGTTTTAGGGGACCCAATCGCCAAATTACTGGTGGTGAAGAATCATCATTCACCACCTTTTAGTTCGGGCGCCATTCTAGAGACATTCGATTTTTTTTTAACCAGGAGAGATGAAAAAGGAGCATCGTCTTCGCCGGGACTGGAGCCACGGACCTCTTGGATACGCGTTGAGCATGCTGACCGCTACACCACGAATGCATGCGAAGAAGGCGAGAGAAATAGCTTATAACATAACTTTGGGGAATTTGCTCAGTCCGTGACGATTAGTGAATAGTCTCTTATTATGTGGTCACCAAATATAACTATTCACTAAAAAAAAGGTAATGGACGTCTCGGCATCTTGATGATGGTTGCATTTTTCATAGTATAAACTAAACTTCATAATGGTGCCGGGCATCCTTGTGTCTTGGTGAACAATGCCCAACTTGCAGGCACCTTTATGAAAATAGCTCACCGTCCGTCCATCCCAAAGAAAGAATTTAATTTTAAAATAGCGTATGAAATAACAAACTGACTTCTTCATTGCTTGCATAATATCATTTATGGGGAAAGTGTGAATATGATACCTTATAAGGTATTTCTCCCACATTCTTCGCATGCCTTCGTGGCGTAGTGGTCAGGATGCTCGTCGTGTATTCGAGAGGTCAGTGGTTCGAGTCCCGGCGAGGGCATTGCTCATTTTTCATCTGTCCTGCTTCTAAATAACCTAAAGACTCTAAAAGTCGTGCCCGAACTAAAAAAAGGTGGCGCATGATGATTCTCCACTACCGAAATTTGGACTGGATCCCCTAATCCCCAGTCGCCCTTTAAAAGGGGGGGTGTATAAGGTATTTCTCTCGCCTTCTTCGCATGCCTTCGTGGTGTAGTGGTCAGCACGTTCGGCGTGTATTCGAGAGTCCGTGGTTCGAGTCCCGGCGAGGGCATTGCACATTTTTCACCTCTCCTGCTTCTAAATATATTAATGACTCTAGAACCTTACAAAAATTCTAATATTTGGCTGTGCACTGGCAAGTTTCATTTTAGCTCATCATGTTCAACTGGTTTGCTAATCCATGCAAAATTATATGATTAAAATTTGTCCCAACAGAAACAGTGTGACATTAATGGAGCGTTGTCAAATTGAATCATATGTCCAGATATATAAATTATTTATGCATTTACATGCAACTGATTTGCAATTTTTTGTTTTTTTAACTATTCAATTTTTGGAGGGCTGACATATGGTATAGTGGGCTGACAAATTCATAATCAAAATAGCTGTTGCAATTTATCGAAAACTAACCAAGAAATATTTTTTTCCTTAAATGCCAGTAAATTATACAAATTGCTGTTGCTCATCCAACAATGAAGGATTCTTTTATGCAGAAGTGTACCGGATTTTCGATTGGTGTGGAACTGTCGTGTGTGGAAACGCTGCCAAAGAGCTGTCAAAGATGCTCTGGACGTAAAAAAAAAAAAAAAAAAAAAAAATTTGGAGATCAAAGCTTGGAAGTCTGCTTCAGTCGTAGTGCGGGGTTGGCCGCCTACTTTTATTCTTACCTCCATGCGGGATCCTGACTTTCAAAATAGTACTTAGTTGAGGGTTATTGTAAACTCTAAGCAACGAAATGTATTCGAATTCAAGACGTTTTTTTCAGCCAATGGGCTTTTTGAGCGCAGTGATAGAATGACAATGAAATCCTGGCCTCAAGTCTGTGTCAAATCCCATACTTGCAATACTCCTGTACGATATTTAATGCATATATTTAATACATATCAGTTTTAATATACTATTACATGTTTATATTTTTAAACTTAAACAGTCACAATTGTTTTTAAAAGCGCGTATCAAAATTACATTGCAATTTATTTCATGCTTTATATTTGTGTTATTCGTTATTAGCGCCTTATGATTATGTGAGAAGAGTGGTTTAAACGCTTGTAGAGTCATTACGTTATATCGACGAAGGAACATGAAAAATGTGCAACTCCCTCGCCGAAATTCGAGCTCCGGACCACCTGAATATGCACCGAGCGAGTTCCAGTTACCCCACGAAAGAGGGAGAAAATTCCTTAGACTTTAAATTTAAAACAATTCTAATAGAATTTTCCAAAAAAAAAAATCACTTCGTTTCATTGCATTATCATCTACAACATAATGCGTGTGCAAAATATGAACTCAGTAGCTTTCCAGAAAGTACGTTAAAAATCGATAACAAACTTCGGACCATTGCGATAAACACCATGACTGCATTAAATAAAAGGTTATAATAATAATAATAATAAAATGATATTTAATTTTTTATTTTCAATCTTACCCATATATGTTATAAGCTCCCCCTCCCCCTCTGAAACTGAACCTGGAGCGAACTATTAGTGTTTCGTGGCTTTAACCTCTGAAAAATCAAACACCTGTAACCAACAGGTTGATGATCTCTACTCCAAATCAGTAATCAGTAGATCAAACATGCAGTACAATGCAGTAAATTTATAGATCTTTAAATCAAAATTAAAATTAAGCATTCTAGAGCCCAGAAAGACTATTTATTACTAATGACCTATGGTTTGATGGTCGGTAGAGATTAGCCCGTAAGTATCAGCACGGTATCCGTAAGTACCCGTAAGTATCCGTAAGTATCTGAGGAATAAATCATTTTTTAAATAAACCGAAGAGTATTGATGCCTATTAAATCCGTTCGTTACCAGTGATCTACAGGTTGGTCGTTGGTGACTTATGCATTAGTCACTAGTGACTTACAGCCATTGATGATCAATCCATAAAACCACTCTTGTAGTCGAGTTCAATAAATTTAGATAAATTGTCAAAATTAAATGAAATTGTAGGATAGCACTGAATGTTAAGGTCATTGGTCATTGTTAACGTATGAGTGTTCAGTCAGCAACGAAGAGGATGAAACGTTGTTGAAATGGCAGCACTTGTCAAAGTAGTGGATTTTAAGAATTAGGAAGCGTACTATAATATATCGCTGCAAAGATTTTACAGAAATTGCCCTAAAAACCTTTTAGCAGCAACATAATATTTTTGCATCACATTTCAGTTAAAATATCAATTTCTTTTAGCCATGGCAATTCCCCCTCCCCCCGCCCGAGTATTGATATAACCACATTGTCAGTTTGCTTCAAAGTATGGAAATATAAACGATATACAATAGTTACGAGCGCGACGCAAGAGAGCAACTTTGGCGACTGTTGGCGAAATGCAATCTCAAAGCTACCACAATCCGTCGCCGTTTAAGTTTCGCTTGCCGGCTGTTGCTTGTTAATGCAAATCTGTGTTCCTTCTTGCAGCAGCGCGGGAAGCTTTTCTCGCCTCGCATTTTAATACAAGTGCGAGTGCTATTTTGACTGAATTTTAAAGCGTTTTTCAAGTTTTTAATCGTGTTTTAAAAATTACAGCATTTTTATTTCACTAATTTTGTGTATTATTTTGACTGCCTTAATTGTGTGAATTAATTTTTAACGGAATTTTCTTTTGATATTCTTGAGCATCTAAACGTTTAAGTGTTGTTCTACGGCATCTAAACGCAGTAAGTACTTTTTATCGACTCCTTAATTTGCGTAGAGTTTCAGTATTTATTCTTTAATCGTTCGAATTGTGTTTTCTAAATTTCCAACAATTAATCTAACCTGTCAGTGCGAATATGACTACCATGTTAATTAATTTCCAACCATTAATTAACATGGTAGTCACATTCACACTGATAAAAGATAATGTTTACTCTAATCTGATATTTTTTGCATTATTTATTGGAAACTTTTTTAAATATATATTTAAGAACGGCTGTGCATGAAAAAGGAAAATAATTACCAGAAGTAAAATTTTTTTTCAAGCGGCGTCACTGAAATATATAGACAGAATTCTTTTGTTATATTTAAAAACGTATTGTGTATTTATTAAGGATGCAAGATTTGTGTAAATATCTTAAATACCTTTCTGTGTGTTTGTTTACGAAAAGAGCGTCATAAATTTATAAGTAAAGCGAAAACTTATGCGATGTTATAAACTGATGTAGCATAAAATTGAAAAATACTTTCATTGAACACTTTCCGGGACCATTCCTTTCGAGTGTTTAGTTGGAGAAAAGCGGGCATATAGAACTGTGAGAGGTGTATTTATTGTTCTATTTTATTCGGAATTACACCTCAATCATTATCGAAACATTTCGGTTGAAGACAAGAATTAACCAGAAGGCGTTCCTTTAAAATTGATTCAAGATGCTGTGATATAAACTAATAAATAAACGCGGATTAACCAGAGGATTCCCAAATCGAAAAATGCACAAAGTTATTGTGAGTAATGATTGGAGAAAAAGAATAGAGAGCCTTTTTTTCTTCCCCTCCCACAAATGCTAATTAATATAATAACGCTTCTTGTCGCTGTTCTTTAAACCGTTACGAAATGCTGGAGTTTTAAATTAGGAGTTTCTACTGGTAACTTTGAGTTATTATGTCTCAGATGAAATATGTAAATTAGAATATACGAAATTTAGATTGGAGTTATCAAGTGCAAATTTTTTCAAAGTCGAGCAATGTTCAGAATCTCAGTAGAACGTCTATCAGCGGTGCGTTCACGGTAAAGAAACTGCTTATTTTAGTTTATTCTGTTTCATGTAGAAAACAGAGAATCTCAGAAAAATAGTAAATGAGATATTTATGAAAAAGTATAGTATTTCAGTCAAACTGGGTTTTTGAAACCGGCAGATTTGCAATCTCAATAACTTCAGCGCCTGGTGGCAGCCAGTACAGCCTGCCCCTTTATTTGAAGCTGTATTTTCTCCTCTCTCATTTATGAGATTTCGTCATTTTGAAACCCATTAACCTCTAACTTATGGAAGATACAGATTTCGTATCAATTCAAAAAGTTGGAAACTGTGCCAATTATATATTTTACTCTGCTTCACTATATGCATTAAAATACACGTCTAATTATAAATATATAATTCACGATTTGTATTATTTTTTTTTAATTTAAAGTTTAAATCTTGAAATAAACTTATTGTAAAATGGGTATAAAAACAAAACGGAAAATTTTACGTGTAGATATTTTTAGTAGCAGACTGAACTAGTGTAGCATGTTGAAATTTTTAAATCGCCTTGGTTTACATGGTGCTTCGGAAGTTTAACTATAAATTTATTTATTTATGTTGTTATTTGCGAAATTAGATTGCGACCTCTGATATGCGCGTGGTTTTTTAAGCTGCGAATTTATTAGCAACTCCTGATACGTAGGGATAATACGGAGGACAATATTGGCGTTTAAATTTAGGATCACAGTTAATCCGTGAGCGGTTAAAAAAAATAGAAGAAGAAGAAGAGAGAGAGATGGAGGAGTGACCGTATTATAATTAACGAAGGAATACAGTTTACTTTTGCTTTTGTGGAGAATAAGCTCATTTAATAACCCAAATTAATATTCAAAACAAACAAAACGAAACAAAATGAAAGAAAAACACGCCAAAAATAAGCATCATTAGAAATGGAAGAGGCTCAAGGCATAAATGGCCTGAACAATGTTTTTTTTAAACCAATGGCGGGCTCTCAGCCGACTTCGGCTTGACCACTACTAAGGCCAGGAGTGGTGGTCACTTTATTACGGAGGGACCTAATAGATGGACCACCTTTGCCTCCGATGAAGGGGCGGACATTTACAACCATGCCTACTCCCAGGTTCGAACCCTAGCTCTTTGGTATCGCATTTGGCTCCTCTAACCACTATACCTTCTGGGTGGCACCTGAACAATGTTTAGAAGAGAACTTGGGCAATGTTATTGAATTCAATAAAAAGTATAAATCGCATAAAGAAGGCGGTTCGAACTTGATACGCAAATGTTTCTGCAATATTTAAATGTTTCCTCGTATTCGCTATAGCTCTTGATATGCCGCTGTCTCTGGTACGCCCATGGTTTCGTATTATGCAAGATTTTTATATTCTGGATTATGTATTGTTTAAATTACATATTGTTGGAGACCAAGACGATTCGCAAATGTTATAAACATCGTCTGCTGTCGCTGCTGTTATTATTATTATTATTTTTATTTTTAGCCCGTAAGTTATTTAAAAGCAATAGAGGCAGTTCTTAAGATGATTATTATTTTACTTTTGAATCGGTATCGATTTAAATATAAAAATGCATTTAACTCACTGTATATCTAACCGGAAACATTAAATATTTTTGCAGAATTACATTATATATTTTTTTTCACTTATCAAATGTCAAAACATTTCCATGTTAATCTAAATGTATATATAGTCACGTAGCGTATTATAGTCACACAATGCTTCCCTTATCTATAATGTTCCTATGTTAGTCTAAAAAATATATTACAATCACATAATGTATTGCAATCACATACCGTTGCCCTTGTCACACATCGTTCCCAAGTTAGTCAAGATGTATATTCATGCTATAAAATGTTTCCTAATCTGGGCCGTATCTATTGATAATTTCTGCTGATAAATCGTATTAAATTTTAAAAAAGCCCTTTTAGGAGACCATTAAAATCTAAACCCTTTCATACTTTTTTTTTAAAGTTTATTTTCCGGAGAAGTTTTAATTTATGCTGATTGTTTGCGACAGTAATTTTTCAATCGTTCCAGCATAAACAAATATAAAATTCCGGAATAAACAATTTTTTAGAGAGGCCAAGTTAAACAGCTTTCGCTTAATCGTGGCTTGACTGTTCTGTAAAATCTTCAAAACTCTATTTAGCTTTAGCGCGGTGACTGACAAATGAAAGCCATTTTTAGCAGTATCTCCATCTGTGCAAACTCTACCCTAGCAACAACTATTTCAGATCGCCCCTTTCACTCGCCCCCATTTCATGCGGGAGTGAAAAATAGGAAGCACAGATGATGCGAGGAAGAAGACCCCATTTTTACCCTCTTCAGAAATTTGAGACATTGTGTGTAGTCATTGTTCCCTCCGTTACAGAGTTTACGATACCGCCAAAAATCCTTATCTTTTTACATTTTTTTTTCATAGTGTTAATCTCTGTTTAACTTCTGGAAACACTTAATTAATTTTTTATGTATCTAATATTTTTAAAGTTCAAAGTTTTATCTTTCTGCTACTGCTCTCTCCTTTCCTTAACGTCAGGACCCGGGGTTAGTACACCTCCTGTAAGTTGGTAAACTAGGAATTCAGTGCATATAGATAAGTCCATATAGATCCATATATTCAGTCCATATAGATCTGGGAGTTTATTAAAGTATCACATTTTTATTAACAATAATATTCGGAATGAGTTTCAAGGATCTCTGGAATTCTTTAGAACTCTTTCAAAAAATCCTCAAATTCAAAAAAAAAAAAAAAAAAAAAAATTACAAAATTAACGTTTTGTGTGTTACTATTATTTATTAAATATCATGTTCTTCGCACTTAAACCACACAGAATTCAATTCAACAGCAATATCACAAAATATTTAAAAACAGCGTACCTTTAGAATTTCCATAGACAGTCAGCCTCGGGCGTTGGAGACGTTACTTTCCGTACAAATCAAAAATTCGTTAAAGATTTAGAGAATATGAAATAAATAATAGAACAAATTCGAAATACAAAATTCGGGCTTCCACGTGCCCGTTTCGGGTGGAGGATTACGTAATTCAAAATTTGATGGCGCTTGGTCCCGTCGTTTTTTCACAATGCAATAAGCTTACGTATATTCATACAGATTCATCATTATTTAACTTTTTTTAAATATAATACAGGGCGATAATACTTGGTGGCAACATTCTGAAAAGTGATTCGGACTTTTAGACTGACTCAACGCAAAATGACGTTTCCAGACTAATAGCCCTTCTGGGCTAACGCTCCTTTCGGCTAAAAATAAACACCATTTTTTAAATCTTTTCACAGTGTAAACGGATTCATAGATAGAGATTATTTCCTGAGAATAGCATTGCCAACAGTTATTGGCTATTGTATTTTTAATTATCGTACATATAGTATATTTTTACTCACTAGTCCTTTGTAATTCTGAAAAATGTTTCTCTAGGACGAAAACTTTGAGAAATTGTATGAAGTATAACAAGTTTGACTTCTCATGAGACATGATCAGTGGGATGAGTCCCTCGTGAAATAAAGGAAGTGCTGGATAAGGCAAACAGCTTCACAAACAGAAATTCTTCGCTCGGAATAGCTCTGCGTATAATCATTAGATAATACATGTATGATCATTGGCTTTAGCTTACGTACTGTTAGTTGTGGACTAGATATACGTACCGTTAGCTGCGAATAGTAATAGATTATTATGCATAGACTTCCTGTAATCTAAGGAATGTTTTCGTGCTTTTCTGTAAGACAAAAAATTCGAAAGACGCAATAAAATTATAACTAACTGTGTTTTCGGGAAGGTTGTTTTACTTGGTAAGTTACTTTTTAATCAGAACCAGCGCCACAACGAAGGGGGGGGGGACATGCGGAGCATTCGCACTAAGCAGCAGATTTTGCCTTGGATGATACTTCTACTATTTCATCTACATCACCGGAATACGTAAATTGAGAGGAGTTTTACGTAGGAGTAATTTAAGAAAGTGAGGCTTGGCATCTGCAATGGCACGTAATGAGACGCCTCTCTGTGTACCTGATTTGAGCGATGTTTCTACCTGTTTATGGATTTCCCTTTGTTTTTAATATCAAGTAGTAGTTCATGAAATTAACGGAGCCAGAAGCAAGGGTATAACACAAACGTATGAACTGTGAACAACTGAATTCCATATTATCTGTCGATCCCGCAAGAAGCCAATGTGCGTTCGGTAATTTAGTTTTGTGCTTCAAGCTGAAGTCAGTAATGAACTGTTAATTGTTTTAATTCCTGTTGTGTTCAATTAGTGTTCCGGTATTGTTTGTTAAAAAGTTGAGAGGAAATTTTGTCTGCCAGGCTAGAAGGTTAGACTAGTATTTGGAGTTAAATCAGCATGAGTTTAATATTAGATTTTTATGATTTGGTTTTATTATTTAATTACTGCAAAGCACCCGATGGCTATTTGCATAAGAGGAGGGATGCCTTCGTGGAAGACTGTGTAAATTGACTGATATATACGTTACACATGGGGAAAACCATAAAAACGCCCATGCAGCCAGGCGTTCGCCGGGTTTCGAACCCCGGACTGAACTGCCATTGTTCAGCGACTTTACCGTTGGTGGGCCTTTTGATTTTTAAATTATGTAATTACGTTTGTTATGGTAAAGAAACATGTATGTTATTTTAAGAATAGATCTAAAATTTTATTTGGGTATGTAATAAATTTTGTGCTCGAGATAATATACTTTGTTTATTAGTCACCTTAGGCATACATATAATGTTAATAAAAATTCACTCAATCTAACGGTTTATCCGGGTTTTGTAAATGCTTCGTTAGTTTCTGGTTTGTGGATCATTACTAATAATTATAGAAAAAGAGTGTAATAATTGACCTTAATTTTAGGTGTTTCTGAATTATATTTCGTTTTCCACATTTCAGATTCTTTCTTGAAATTGTTTAAGAGAGAGGCTGTGATTAAAGATCAAAAATAACAATGATGTGATTTTAAAAAAATAATCTAACATTTCATAAAATAAAAAATGTAAATCTGGCTGTTAAAGGAAAAGTGTTCTTTCTGCCCCCCTTTATTTGTGCTTTTATATTTATTCCTCCCCCCACACACGTGATTTTTATTATTTTTTCATTAACATGTACACCAAAGTAATCTAATCAAAATCCTTTTGAGGAGTGAATTTCGCTTTCATAACTGTCATTATTGTAAAGAATTCTGTGGGTTGTAAATTTCAAAGTTTTGTACCAAGATGAACGCTTCCATAAATCTTTTTGTATGTTTCCGAAACCTTGAACTTACCCGACCCCCTTTTTTCTACTGTATACGAAGGGAATGAAGAGGCATTATGGGTAGGGAGGGAGTGATATCTCCCTGAACCAGTTTAGCCAGAAGATCTTGGCTCTTCCATCTCCTCTTAGCTGTTACCGACCGCTTCTAAATATCCAACTGCCAGATGGTTGAAGACAACTAAACTTGACCTATTAACGTAGAAAAGGTAGCATCTTTGCTCTTCAGGCAATCACGTGTGTGTTCTAGATTCTAAATTTAAAAGTTTATTTATTTCTGTGTGGTTAGTTTTCCGGAAATTTTACTAAGATCAGCATTATCGTACTTGCCAACTACGTTTTACCTTGACTCCCGAACTTTGATGAAACGCCAAATCTCTCAGAAGTTTCAACATACTGTTTGTTTCCTTTCTGAAAGTGCGATGAACTTTCACATTTATCTGTGAGGCGCCATGCTCATAAAAGGGTAAATTCGGAATTACCGTAATTTCCATGTATAAGCTGGGAATTTTTAGCAATTTTTTTTTACTATTGGCGTTTGGAGATCAACATATATACGAGCACAAAACGATTTAGAAGTTATTAGATCACTAAAATATTACATACTAGCGGAAATACCCGATGCCAGTTGAGTTAGATTTAGAGTAATGTACCTAACAGCAGAGAGAACGATACCGCTGTAATTCTTCTCTAATAACGATGGAAAAAAAATACGATTCAGTCATGCATTTTTCAGTCTGATGCGATATGGAACCCGCATAAAAAATTTCCATAGAAAAATGAACTAATTCTATGTCATTATATAAGCAACAATATCACGCAGTTTTTAATGATTTTCGTCTTTCTAATCAAATGGTCGTAAAAGCTGAAGTTCCAGTATTTCAACTATATTCAGTTTTAGTCGATTAAATGTGGCAAAAAGTTGATCATAATTGATCAGAAATCAATAACGCGAACAAACAAACACACATTTTTTATAGATATAGTTTTTGATTAACAGACTCGATGATTTGAAAGCGAGCAGTTGCAACACTTTTCGAAATAAAGCATTTTTTCCCCCAACGCACGAGACTATGCCATTCGGAAAAATGAGTGCAAAAATTAGTGTTTCCAGCGTTTTTAATTACTATGTCGGTTGATTAAAGTCGTGCAAAAATGGGAACAGTCGAAATGGCTTCCCAGGAATTTTTGGAATCGGGAATAATGTATTTAATGTTTGGCAACACTATTTTTAATTCATTGTAAAGCTTAGAAATCTTTTATTAATAAGCTGTACGATTTGAAAGCGAGCAGTGGCAACACTTCTCGAAATGAAGCAAATTTTTATCTCCCGCGTGCAAGACTGCTGCCATTCGGAAAAATGAGGGCGAAAATTAGCGTTTACAGAGTTTTTAATTAATAGCTTTGTAAAAAATTTGGTGGCGATAACTATAGTAGTGACTGAGTTAATCGCGAACAAACACACAGACAGACATTATTCTTTATATATAGAGATTATGCAATTGGAAAAGTATTTTTATTTTATTAAATCCTAGTGTTCATTAGCTAAATATCTCAATTATAAGACTCGGAATTTTCTAGCAATTCCTGAAACCCTCTCTCTTGTAAAACCATGAATGTTATCGTCTTCCATTTGACTGCTAACATTGTTATCACTCGTTTCATAAACGTCATCTCCAGTTCCGCCTATAGCTTTGCTCACCAAAATTGGTAGCTTTTAGTTAAAACCATCCTTTTAGTTGACTCCTTTTACACTCCAGCTATCTTTTAACGTAGGGATAAAGATTTTAATTTTGCTAATAAAAGCAAGAGTGCGTCTGGAAGACGGAAGGAATTTTGTGGTTATTTGAGAATTTTATCTGTTTTGAATCGACACGCTGTTACCAAAGTGTCACATGTTGGGCATGTTTGCAGCACCTTTTTTAGGTGATAGTCTTTACAAAAGTCCAAAATTGTCTGACACTATGTGTGCAAGGAGGATAGCGTAGAAAGATTTCACTGTATTTTGAGATAGACATTATAAACTAGAAACCTAGATATGCTGCTGATTTTCCTTAGAAAACCTTTACAAACAATACTCGTAAGACGAATAACTTTCGTGTTCTCTGATAAAAGTCCGATATCATTTTAATCCCATTAATATAATAACTAGCTTTTACCCGTGGCTTCGCTCGCGTTGATGTCCTGAAATAAGTTTCAAAGACTATTGAAAATAAACCAAAATAATTTGATTTTTTTTTTCTTATTGCCTGGCAAGGTAATCAAGATAAAAGTTTAGTTACTATTACTTATTTTTTAAGTTAAAAATACACTCCGCGTAAAATTTCGTAAATACAATTATTAATTACGTAATACAATAATAAATTAAACAAATGAAAATTAATAAATGTTTTAATAAACGCTTAACTAATAAATGTTATGCTTTCACGCCTTAATTACTTAATCGATCATCATGAAATTTTCAAGAAATATTTTTGATTATATTAGAAAAGGTTAAAAATGTTTGCACGGTTTAAGCCACGCAGACAGACTTTTACATCGTTTAACTTACCGTTATTAAATTTTCAACATTTAATGTTTATACAACGACAATCATTTTAAGCTATAAAACCTATTATATAATTTAAGTTTCAACAGATAAGTTACATTTTTTAGCCTATAACCTTTTCTAATATATCAAAAATATTTCTTGAAAATTTCATGATGATCGGTTAAGTAATTAAGGCGGGAAAGCGTAATAAACAAACACACAAAGAAACTTACATTCGAATTTATAATATTAGTTAGGATAATCTGAATGGCTTAAAGCCAGCTTTGTTTTCGTTATCAGCAATAATAAAATGAATATATTTTTGTGATCTTTATTGTAAAAGTAACATGGATGACATCAGCTTGAATCCTAACTGTAAATGAAGGGGGGGGGGAGAATCATTAAGGATGAATAACATTAGTTTGCATTAACGGAGCCTAAATCTTTTCTATGCTACATTAATGCAAATGTACTGATAATGCTTTAATAATAATATTAGCGCACTAATTAAACGTTAAGCTGAAAATATCTTAAATGAATTATGATTATTTGTCGCTCAGATCACCTAGATTTAACGATTTAAGCTGTACTTTTATTGCATATATTCATTAAGTCATAAGAAAAATGTAGTACATCACGATACAGTGGCACATCCGTAAGATGGACTATCCGTGGCTTTTCAGATCACTTTCGCTGACGTTCTGCATCTTCAGGTATTGTCGCTTTTAGAGATGATCGCCATGATGAGATTTCACTATATGTTATTAGTAAAATACAGTAAAATTCGCATTGCCGGACTTAAGATGCCCATTTTCATTTTCTTAATAAACATATAAATGTTCAAATCACAGAGTATTCTTTGATTATCGTCAATGTAATGGAAAATGCGTTTAAATTTCCCTCCAGTTTGCCACCTCTGTCGGTGTCGGGTGGTTAGGAGAAACTGATTGGTTGATGTGCTGTTGGATTCGATTTGAAGCTTGGATGAAGCAAACACATTTCTCTGATGTGTCTTAACGAAAGCAGGTACTTAAAATCTCTCGTTCCGAAAGTGATGTTGCGAGACTGATGGTATGCTGAGGGAGAATTATGTTAGTCCCTAGGATGTTTTTGATCAAAACTGAAATTGGGCTCAAGCGTATAGTGACGGATGATTTCCCACGTAAATAATCCAATATGTTTAGTCGCATATAAATATGATTCTTTTTATTGTCTATAATGTATTTAGACAATAATTTTTTTCTCAAAGACAGAATTTAAGTTAGCACTGCCAACCCCCAATTAACAAAGGTTTCTTATTACCCGCCATTGTCTTAAAAAGAAAAAAGTTTGTTTATTGCTTGAGGATGGAAAAGTTACAATCATAAACCAGCGTAACAAGAAATCGTCTGCTGAAAATACAGAAGGAAAAAAAAATACGTTAGATAACAACGGTGTTTACAGCTGACTTCGCGTTATTAAAGACTTTTTAAATACACAACGTTACTTAATTTAATTGTACGTAATCTGAATTATATAAACATTATACAATAAAATGAAAAGTTCTAATCGAAGTTTTTACGCGAGTTTGAGTACAATGGCATTGTTCAATTTCTGTTGCAAATATTATTCTTTATTGCTATTTTGTGACCTAGTGCTTTCATGTCTAATGATGTTCGTTCTTCCGTTATTTACAATATGTTCTTTTTGTTCTGGATATTGATTTGATTTACGTAAGCAAATCAATTTGTTCTCCAGATTAAATTGCTTTAAATGTAAACTATTAATAATATTTTCCTGTTAATTTTAATATTGGTCGTCTCACTTGCGTGTATCTTTTAACCGTAATTTTGAGTTCATTATGAACATCGCTCAAAATATTACCCTGAATAATGGGTAGTTGCCTGTATACAATTAAATAAAATCATTCTTTCTCTGTTTTTAATCTTCTAAAATGTTTAAACTTCCTTTGCCATTAATTTAGGTAGTAAGTATCGGCATGCGACTATTACGACTAGTTGAAGCGCTTTATGCTTGCATTAGTTTTATGTACTTTTACACTTTGATATTAATGCTGTAAAAATAATTAATTATTTGCGTCATAATTTTGTATTTTCTAATCATTAGCTCGAAAGGGGCTATTAAAATCTGAAACCTGGATCTTGCGTAGGTTCACTAAGCAGCGAATCACTTTTCAGATTGTTGGCACCAAATATTATCGCCGTGTATTATTTTCAAAAATTTAAATAATGAAGAATATGCATGAATGTTTGTATGTTTGTGCCGTTGTGAAAAAGGACGGAAGTTACACCAGTTTAACTTAGTTCTCTACGAACATGTGCACTTGCCAGTCCGAATTTTAAACTTCGAATTTTATATTTCATATTTTAGAAAAACTTTTATTTCCAGTGCACGAAACTGGCTTTCATAAATTCTTAAGATATTCTGTTTTTAAATATTTTGTGATTTTGCTGTTCAATTTTATGTGACGTAAGTGCGAAGAAGGTGATATTTAATGAATAACGTAAACACACAAAACGTTAATAAAAAGATGAAAAAAAAGTCCTGCAAGCTATCTTGCTAAGAAAATTGAAAATTGTTATGGTGAACTGAGAAAAGACGGGGAAAAAATGTATCACGGCACTTAACGCTGCATCGAGAATTCTAAACGTATAATGCTATGCTGCTTTTAAATTTTTTTTAAAATTCTGCTGTTGAATTGCATATAGCGTAAGTGCGAAGAAAATTATGCTAAATAATAAAGCTAAAACACGGACAAAATGAGTTAGTAGGAATGAGTACGGGGTAGACTGCGAGCTCAACGAGTAAAAAATCTTACCAAATCCTTTTGGGCGACCGTTAAAATCTGAAAACTTTCAGATTTTTTTAATAAGCTTATTTTATTTTGCTTTTAACAAATTAAGAAATTAACCTTTAGTTGAAGATAAGTAGTTTATGTCAGGAAGCAATGACGTTCGTTTAATAGATACGTGTTTGTGTGTATGTTAGTGTGTTTGTGTGTCATTTCTTTTGGATAAGAAAATAAAGAACTAGTTTATGTTATTAGTTTTACCTTTTCAGAATTTGAATTGATAATTAAACCTACAATTAACTAAGTCGTGATGTTAGTGTGGTGGTAAGTAAGCCGGGTACTATAGCCGCCCTGGGATCGGATTCGAATCCATATGTAGCATATGTAATGTATGTAATCCATATGTAGCATATGTAGCATTTCCAAATGTAATCCATGTCGTAGCAGCATGGGAACATTTATAATATTATGCAGTTAAAAATCTCGTGGAGATGTTAGAGGTAAGGGAAGATAGAAAGGAGATTCCCAGATACATCTCACTCGGGGGATTTCCAACTAAAATTGGATCGGAAGGAAAACCTACATTGTCACGTGTAACATATCTAAGGTTAGGTTAACACAAGCGCAACACCTTACCGCTTGGCCGTGATAAAATTCGTGGACCTGATCTGGCTGAGCTTCAGATCAGGAGGGTTTGTAACAACAAAACCTAATTAATCGGTGAATATAATTAATTAGTCCATTTTAAAGCCTAAGTCATGATGAACAGCAAACCCCCTTTAAGAGGGTTACCTGTGGTTCCAGATGGTTTTAGTCTTCTGTGGAAATAGTTTATCTTAGAGAGGTGATGTCTTTTACTTATTATTTGTGTTCTCAGAAACAGTAGTTACTTTCAGACGTGGTCGCCATCAGAAGGTGTTCAAATTTCATAGCTGTAAGTGCCGCTGTTTTTCCACAATGCGGAGAACACACATATATGTAAATTATAAAATATCTAATTGATCTTTCAATTAATTGATAACAGCCCTTCCGTTTTCATTCTAAAAATAACAGAGCAATAATTTTTCTAACTAAATTTCCTGCAGTTCTGATGCGCACTTATCGATGAAATCTGAACCTGACATCTGGACATTAATCTGTCATGTGACCTGAAATGGTATAAAAGGTAATTGCGTCGCAAATCCCTCTCTCTTCCCTTCTGCTTTTTTTCGCCTTGCTGCTAACCACGGAGAATTTACTTTTCTAATTTTCGTCCATTGTTTAAAAAATGTAAGCTGTATAAAATTGTGGGGTGCATAGCGCACCCATAGTGATGATGTGCATTATCAAGAGATAAAATTATGTTTCCAAACGGCCACGTCTGGAGTTTTTTGGTTTATGCATCCAGTTTTCTAACTATGTAGTAAAGCCTCTCCAACGCCAATCCGTTGCAACTCACTTTCACCAAGCCATCTTACTACAATAATGGCCATCTTATTACGTATATACATAAAGATTCTTTATTATTTAATAATAGAGATTACTGTATATGCTTAGAAATATTCTAAATTTATTTATTTATTATGTAGTTCTAGTTGTTGTATCACTCTCTGTTTAGCATAAACACCATGCTCGGCGCTGTCATAGGCAATCTGCTTCATAACAGACCAAAATCATTTGTAACCGTAGATGGTCTGCTTAAAGAGGGTTTTATGTAATATGTCACACAATGATAAAATTTGGAATACAATTTTTGTACCGTAGACCCCGTTTGTTGTGATCGCGGTTAAAGTTAGTATTCGGATATGTTACTGAAAATGTCCCGCCCTTTTTTATACAGAAATATGGAAAATACATCGCTTATTGTGATTAGCAATTCGGTTGATATATTTAAAATATTTTAAAGTAAATTTTTTAAACTGATGTAAGACACGTATTGGAGAGGTCCAGGGTTTGAATTCCGGCGAGGTCACTGCATATTTTTCACAACTCCTGCTTCAGAATAACCTAATTACTTTACATCCTGATTAAAATGCTGTAAAATTGCCTGTTTATACGTTTCTAGTTATATTTATATTAAATTAGTTAAATTCCATCGCTATTTTGAAGAATATTTTTTGTCATCATTTATTGTAATTATTCGGTTAATGTTATCAAAATAACCGTGAACAGATTTTACAACATTAAGCGATGCCTACTGTATCTGTGCAAATGGGAATATTTGGGAGTATGAGCAGAACATTTTTAGAAACATTTTTACAGCTTAAGTTTGGAGATTGATTTAGTTGCGAGTTCAAAATGATTTAGAAATAATTCGATTCCCAAAATATTATATGCTTAGGTAATTGAAAAAAATTATTTTTATTTTATTTTATTTTTCTACTCATTAAAATTTCTCAATATCGATACCCAGTTCGAAATACTCTAGCAATTCTTCTCCTAGACACAAATTCGTGTGAATATTATCATCCTGCATTGGCCATTAACATCGTTATCACACACCTCATAGGTCATATCAACTTCAGTTCCGTCCGTGGCATTGCTTGTCAAAAATGATATCTTTGTTTAAAACAAACAGAATATGCAGCAGTCTTTTAGCTACTCGTAAAAGAGAGAGTGCAATTGAGGAGTAGAAAAGTCCTGTAATTGCTTGAAAATGGTTGTCACAGTTGAGAACCATGATAAAATTGGCTACATTTATTGCCCGAGAGCCAAATGATGCGCATGCCTAAAAGTTGGGTGAACTGAGAAAAAGAAACGATTGGCGCCAAATGTTCCTTTTCATTCTACAATGCTATTGCCCCTATTTTTTGAATGGAAGCTGAAGGTGAACTGGATTTGTCTTGGATTCGTTTGATGGCATTCGTCTTGGGTTCGTTTGACAATCAAACCGCCCAGCCAGTATAGTGGTTAGTGACCCTGATTGCCGTAACGAGGGGCCCGGGTTCGAATCCCGGAGAAAGCATGGCTGTACCTATCCGTCCCTTCCTAGAAGACAACGGGGCCATTATATTAGATACTTCCATAATGAAATAGCCACCACTTCCGGCATTGCTTGTCATAGTGGCGCAGTGCTAATGGCTATTAAATAAAGCGTCCGGCCGTTAAAAAAAGTGGTTTTAACGTATGTATGGGTTTGCGATTTTGGTTGAACTTCTGGAGCAAAATCTTATATCTTGGCTGGTGCAGCTTTTTATAATTTTGTTACAACTTGACTCAAAGCAGTTGTAAAAAGCTTTGACAGACATTTCAGTGGCAATACAAAAGTAGCAATAAGTCAACGGGGGGGGGAATGCTGGTCATCGTATGTTTTAGTTAGTTACTGTTAAATAGGGTGGGGTTTTTAAACCTTTTCACGTTCTAGTTACCGTCTCATCTGTAGTTCTAAAAGATGAACTGCAGGTGTTCTTTTCCATTTCTTTATCATTTGCTTGTGTTTTCTTTCTTCTCTTTTGTTTTTTTTTCTCTGCTGTTGTTTCGTGGAGTGCAGCGACCTACATCCCCTAACACGTGACGATGCTGCAATTAGTAACGCTGAAGTTCGAAAGCGGAAAAAATCGCCGTTTTCTTTATTCAAAAAGTGTTCCCCTGTAAAAACCGTTTCTCAACGTGCGAGTGACTAGGTTCGTATGTTATGTGCTTTAAAAACAACAGGCGTGAGCAATTCGCAAATAAGTCCCCAAAAGATGGCTGACCTGGTGACAAGACCTATTTTCAGAACTGTCTACTGTTGCGACAACCACGGAATAAATCGTCATGCAGCTCGACTTTTAGCGCCATAAGGCAAAAATGAGCTGTAAATATTCTAGAAAATGTTTTAAATAGCTTGTGAATTTGGAGCAACAAGAGTGTTCTGGGTAAATAGGTTTGCTGTTAACATTTTTCGAAAATAGTTTATTCTCCGTATAACAAAAAAGAAAAAAATATTAATATCAGTGTCACTGCTTATTTGACTGTAACACCTTGTTTTTCTGTAGCATATATCACGTTTAGTTATAAAAAGTAATGTAGATAAAGCATAGCATATTTACAGGAACAGAAAACGATATGATGTGAAAACCAATTGGACTGCTTATTGGTTCTCAGATTGTGTTAATACAAAGCATATCTATCTGCAAGAAAAGAAGCGATATCTTGGGGAAACCAATTTGGTTCTCTACTGACTTTCAGAACACTTAATCAGATAACTATATTCCAAATAAATTCGACTTCCCATCAACCGGAGTAATACTCACCGAGAGCAGTTAAAAATAAAGAAACAGAGAAGAAGAACCCGTAGTATAATTAGCAAAAAAGTACTATTAACAATTTACTTTAACAACTATTTAACAATTTTAATTTTTCAAGCACTTCAAGCACTTGAGAATAAGGTTATGTTGCTACGTTAATTAAATCAGTATTCAAAACAAAAAAGAACACGCTGTAAATAATGAAGGAATAAATAAATTAGAAGTGAAGAAACTAAGTTATAAATGGCATTAAAGAACAATATTAACAAGAGAATTTGAATTATGGCATTGAATTTAAACTCATGTTAAATAGTCGGGTAGAACTGCTAGTTTTTTAGCGTAGCTCGTGTAGCAGATATAATCTGCTATCTTAGCTGTTACCCCACATTTTTTTTTCTTTTCCTTTTTGTATATTCCATAGACAATTTTTTTAAGCTGATGGTTTGTGATAAGAATTCCACCATTCCGCAATAAACAGACCTATTTTATTTTAAGATAGATCCTGGTTTATTCGCTTCCGGTTTATTCTGCGTTGACTGTAAACCATAGAAATGTTTGGCAAGTACCTGATATTTCTTAAAAAGAATTGACAAGCTGCATTTCTTTAATGTCGAAGCATCCATAAATGTTCAGCTGCAACAAAATAGTGGAGTATTTTTCAAATTTCTCATCAAAACGAGGCTTTTTGAGCCAAATAATTAAAGATCAGAAAACTTCGGATGCAAAATAGATATGACTACTGATAATAGTACACTTAATGGCAATTTTTTTTTATGTAACCTTACTGCTACGTAATCTCATAAACTTCATATCAAAAGAATGTATGATAATTTTCCGTCTCATGATAATCCCTGTGTAAGCTATTGCACTATCGTTATCGGTTATGTTGTTATCTGTATCAGTAATGTACCACTATCTTTTCAAATGAATAATCATCGAGAAGCCTTTTTTTAAAGAAACAAAAAAAAAATTTCTTCAAGAGAACCTTCCAGTGAAAATGTTGCTAAATACAGCATAGATACAGATTTAAGGAATTCATTACATTTCAAGGGGCATGTCTCTCCTCCATTCATACACGTGCACAGTCAAGTATAGGGATAAAATCCTTTTTTACATAAATAAAAGCCAGAGGAATGATGTCCACGGTTAATTGAAAATTATTCTTAATCCAAGGAAATTTTTAAAAAGGACAGGAAAGAAAAATAAGCTTTACGTATAATTAATAGAAAAGTACTATTGACAGTTTAGCTGCATTAATCAAATACTTTAAAGCAGCGAATAAATTCATTTGACTACATAAATCAGTAAAATAACGTATTGTAAATAAAGGGAATATCAGTATCATTGGAAACAATGAAATTAAGCTACGAATGCAGATAAAAGCAATATTTTCAATAGAACTTGACCAGTTTCATTGATTTCAGCCTGGCATGTATAACATTTTGCTTTTTCTTATGCAGTGTTTTATATAATCCAGGCTATGTACTAATGAATTACGTACTTTTAAGGATTAAAACAACTCATAAGTACAACACTATTTCACATGGTCCGATCATGATTAGCCCGAATTCACTGTAGTCCGTCTTGAAAAGTTCAGAACGAATTAAATTTTAACTTAGCAAAAAAAAAAAGGAGGGGCTGGTCTGAAAGCTTTCAGATTTTACATTACGCAGGGGCGTTTTTTTAACGTTTTGTGGGTTACCTTTATTTATTAAATATCACGTTCTTCGCACTCAAACCATAAAATTCAGTTCAACAGCAATATCGCAAAATGATTTTAAAATGAGCATATCTTTAGAATTTCCGATACACAGTCTCGCGTGCTGGAGACAAAAATGATTTTTTTTTACTTGTACAGTGTTGCCATTGCTTGCTTTGAAATCGTTGAGTTTGTTAATCAAAAATTCGTTAAAGTTGTACAAAATATGAAATGGATAACAAAACTAATTCCAAATTCCAAATTTGAGCTTCAAGATGCCCATATTCGGGTGGAAACGTACATTATTCAAAAGTTGATGGCTCTAGGTACTGTTGTTTTATCACAATGGGAGAAATATACATTTATGGAGATTCTTCATTATTTAATTTCTTTAAATATGGTGCAGGGTTCTAATATTTGATGACAACAATTTCAAAAGTGAACCAACGCAAAATGCCAAAACGAAATTAATAGTCCTTCAGGGAAAACTGCCCCTTTGGACTAATAAATTAAATACATTATTAAAAATTAGTACACAAAATTAAATGATCGATTTTTCCTCTTTATATAGCTAAGTCTCTTTTTGTACCATTTTGAAGTTATGCAATGTGATATATATTTCAATGTCTTCCGGGATTTACCCATTGGATATGATGCTTGGGCTATTCCTTCTTTAGCTTAACATGTGAATCAACAGCCTTATGAAGACGCCCGAGACTATGACGACTGTTTCGAGCACGATAATTACAGAGAGCCAGTACAAGTATTAACAGTGAAACGACTGTAAAAAAAATATTGGAATGGTTGAAACTCTGTTTAAGCATGTTACGGAAGCTGATTCTTATATTGAATGCAGCCTGACATAATTCGCTGTACAATAATTGATGAAATTCATTACTGCAAAGAAATGTATGAAGAGAAAAAATCAAGAAAACAAATGTGTCCAGGTATTGATATTGCAGCTTTTTACGCAACAAAAAAATGAGTTACGAAAAATATGCATTTTTCAAAACTATTTGGATATAAAGACATTTTGATTTATTTATAACGTTTTATTTATTAAAAACAAGTATTTTTACTCCAAAAGGGCTTTATCTCTGAAGAACTGTTGTTTTCGTTTTGCGATTTTGCGAAGCACTTTTCAAACTATTGCCACCAAATATTGCAGCCCTGTATTATATTTAAAGAAATTAAATAATGAAGAATCTGCGTAAATGTATGTATATTTCCCCAAATGTGATAAAAAAAAAGCAACGGTACCTAGAACCATCCAGTTTTGAATATTGAACATTTCTACCCGAATATGCGCATCTGGAAGCCTCAATTTGAAGTTCGTTTTATTATCTATGTCATATTTTGTAAAACTTTAACGAATTTTTGAGGAACAAACTTTAGCGATTTAAAAGCGAGCAATGGCAACACTGTACGGGGAGGGGGAACCTTTTTACCGAAAGCACGCGGAACTGTGTATCAGAAATTTAAAGATATACTCATTTTAAAATTATTTTGCGATATTGCTCTTGAACTGAATTTTATGGTGTAAGTGCGAAGAACATGATATTTAATAAATAAAGGTAACACACAAAACGTTAAAAAACGCCCCTTTGGGCATAATTTAAAATCTGAAATCTTTCAGATTTATTTTTTTATTTTATTTTATTATTATTTTTTTAAGTAATAATAATTTTTTCCATCGTTCCATCTTTTTACATCGCCCAAAACTTTACCTTCTCCTTCCTACAGGGCTTGGTTAATTGGGAGTTGACTGCAGATTGTTTCAAATCCGTCAGGCAGATAATGAAGCGTGTCATATTATTTCTTTTTGAAACTTATTAATCACCCGTGAAAAGTTCTCTTTTTTAATATGAAGTAATTAAGGAGTGATAGCAGTCTTCCTTGGATTGTTAGCTTTTAAATTCTGCCTGAAAAACTGATGTTATATGAGTAATCGATACTCCTTTCTGTATATATTTCCTGTGCGCTGTTGCCATGTTCAGAGTCTTTTTGAATGGAATTCGTTATCTTATCAAGTTTTTGATTTCCTGGCTCTTACGTCTGCGTTAGCTAGGCATTTAGAATATACGCAGATAACACTATTCTCTTGTTTTTAGTAATTAAATATTACGATGCATTTTCTGGGTGAAGCCACTCTGACAGATAATTTGTCAAGTGACTCTTTTCTGGTAGTCGTGATTCTAGGCATAATTAAATACACTATTCTTTCAAATCGTCTGAAGGTGATGACGTGCATAAAATTTTAAGGTAACATGAAAAATGATTTGCCTGCCCCGTTGTTTCAGACTTTGTTTTGCATACAGTAGGGCCCAGTTATTCGCAGACAGAACGCTGAATGTGCACTGCCCTCGTCGGGACTCGAACCACGGACCTCTCGAATACTCGTCTAGCGTACTAACCACCACACCACGAAAGCATGCTAAGAAGGCGAGAGAAATACCTTATATATTCCCCCTTTTAAAGGGCGAGTGGGGATGAGGGACCCCAATCACCAAATCCTGGTGGTGAAGAATCATTGTCCACCACCTCTTTTTAGTTCAGGAGTCACTTACAGAGTCATTAGGTTATTTAGAAGCCGAAGAAGTGAAAATCGTGCAATGCCTTCGCCAGGACTCGAACCACGGACCTCTTGAATACGTCTCGAGCGTGCTGACCACTACACCACGAAGGCATGTTAAGAAGGCGGGAGAAACACCTTATAAAGTAATCCAAAAAAATGTATAAGTTTTCAGGTTTTATATTACGACCAAACGGACGTTTTTTCCATTTACAGACACATACAACGTTTCGAGAGCATTTGGGCTAACGCCACTTTGGGTTGAAAACATTTAAAAACAGCATATTTTTAGAATTTCTGATAGGCAGTCTCGCTCGCGGGAGATAAAACTGTTTTATTCCCTAAAGTTTTGCGACTGCCCGCTTTGAAATCGCTGAGTTTTTTAATCAAAAATTCGTTAAAGCTTTCAAAAATATGAAATAGACAATAAAACAGATTTGAAATTCCAAATTCGGGTGGAGAGCTACGTGAATCAAAATTTGATGGCTATAGGTACCATTGTTTTTTCACAGTGCAAGAAACATACTAGTACATACGTTCATGCAGATTCTTTATTATTTAATTCTTTTAAATATAATACGGGCGATAATATTTGGTGGCAACAATTAAAAAATGATTCAACGCAAAATCCCGTTTCGTAGTCTATACATTACATACATTCTATACAAAGTATTCTATACATTACAATGCATAATTTACTATGCTATAATGTATAACAAAGTAATGTGTTTTAACATAGATACGTTCATAAGGGGTTTTGAGCTTTTAACTCCACCTGGAAAAGACGAGTGAGAAATGAAGAAATTCAGTTCGTATGCTGCGCAACATAGAATATTGTTTCAAAGGACAGTAGATTTCTATCAGTCGTTGAACCCCAAAAATCATTAGTTATTCTTATTTGTTATAACGTATAGTATCCCAGTAGAAACAGAATTCTATAAGTTGCGTTCGAAACATTTGTAACATCACAGTCGTACGTATTGGGACACCTTATTGTAATAAATTAAAACTTTCAAGAACAGTTGAATGATGATAATATGTTACTAATGAGAATAAGGCAAATATAAAAGTAAGAATATTACAATAAAAGAAAAGCGTAAGACTTTCTCCCCCTCCCCAAAAAAGCGGGGAAGGGTCAAATACTTTTGGACCACTGATAGCCGACATTGCTTACTAACATAGTATTTCTGATCATCAAATTGATGTATGAGCTCAGAGTTTGAGGAGTTTTCTGTAACATGAAAATATATAACAAAGAATCTAATTAAGTTGCATCAGCTCCAAACATGCGTACGCGTGGAGAAATAATATTGAATATTGGGTGTGTTTGAGGTGCTGTATTTTATATAATTTACAAACTGTTGTCACTTAGTTTGCACTTAGACTTAAGGCACTCCATAAAACATCTGCTTTTTTATGAAGTTCATAAACGCTGTATTTTTATGTTATTTTAATCGTTAAGTAAATTTTTACTGTACTTTATTTCAAAGAAAGCAAAAACAGGCCTTTCTCTAAATGTTAATCTGAACAATGATTTTCATTCTGGTTGCCTACACAGAAATTAAGTATCAGAAATAATAATAATAATAGCCAAAAGTAAAATATTTATTGGACTCTACAACTTGAAAAATGAATCGGAATTCGAAGATTTTGCTTCAACTTGCGAGGAACATCAATCTTCAGTGTTAATAATAAAATGCGTATTACAGTACCATTAAACACAGGAGATCAGTAAACGCGCTTAGATTCCAGCCTACGGCTTATTAAAGAAAAGTTCTTTCACGAGTAGCGCCGGCTACACTATTTTCGGCGCTAGAGGTAATCTCTGTAAATTGGTGCTTCATGTAAATTAAACAGCTTATTAACTCAAACCACATTATATTTTTACTTAGCTGTTATTTGTAAGAATAATTTAGCTGACGTTCTACGCAGTTGCCTATGACGCATAAAGTGCTTGACGCCCTCCTTGATTACAAAGTTAGGTATCCTGATAGCCAATTTAAAATAACGTACCTCTTCACTTTCTTCTGTTTGGCAAAATTCTGAATAAACAAATGAATGCAAATAGGAAACATTGTGAAAATTTTACGCAATAGGCAATTTCACTTCTATATCTTGACTTTGATGCCCTCTTCTTAAATCCTCTTTAAATTTCCATATTTCTAGACAGGATTTAGTGAAAGGAAAGTGTGAACAATAGCAAAACATGCAAAACAAGATCTGGTTAGTTAAAAACTGTACCACACTGCATTACATAACTGTTGCAGTATCCATTTCACCTTGACTGAAAGGTTGTTACGGGATTGGTGATTCTCATCCGAGGAAGTTAAAAGACTAAAACATAGTTGCCACTTTTGTGATTGAAACACTTTGGATTGTTTACTGGCTGGCAATACTTGAAAAAAAAGTGTCCAAGTTTTCCAGTCACAAAACTGCACACTTTTCTTACTGTTGCCAGCTTGTACGCCATGCTTTTATCTCCAAGTTAATTTTAATTTTAAAAAAAAGCGCTTCGTCGTCAACGATATGTGTTTATAGCGGAAATAAACTGAATAATTCTCTGCGTAATTTCTCAATAACTAAAATAATAAAAAAAATAATAATAATAAACTTTTTTAACGTTTTGTATGTTAAATTTATGTATTAAATATCATGTTCTTCGCACTTAAACCATAAAATTCAATTCAACAGCAATATCGCACAATAATTTTAAAATGAGCGTATCTTTAGAATTTCCGATGCACAGTCTCGCGGGCTGAAGATAATTTCTCTCCTCCCCCGTACAGTGTTGCCATTCCTCTCTTTGAAATTGTTGAGTTTGTTCATAAAAAAATTCTTTAATGTTTGACAAAATATGAACTAAAAGACTAAAACACCTAATGTCACCAAATAATGAGAATAAAAGAAATAAATGAGAATAAAAGAAATAAATGAGAATAAAAGAAATAAATGAGAATAAAAGAAATAAATGAGAATAAAAGAAATAAATGAGAATAAAACAAATTCCATATTCCAAATTAGGACTTCCAGATGCCCGTATTCGGTGGAGGATTACATTATTCAAAATTGGATGGCTTTAGGTACCGTTGTTTTATCACAATGCGAGAAACATACATACATACATTTATGCAGATTCTTCATGATTTAATATTTTTAAATATAATGCAAGACTGTAATATTTGGTGATGATAATTTGAAAAATGAAACACCGTTTATAGTGGACGACGCAAAACAAAATTAATGGTCCTTCTGGGCAAATTGCCCCTTTGGGCTAAAAAAAGGAGTCAGACAGAGAGAAATTTATGACATAGCAGTGTCTTATATTGTTAATATAGGCAATGAAATAATTTACCCAACTGTAACTTTTACATTTTTGCCTCACACAATACGGAATATCGTAGGGATATTAAAATTTCGTTTCATATCATTTCAAAATATTCCCGTAACATTAACAAAACTTTTCTTATATTCCAGGCATGTTCAACAGTTTATGATTTTCGAGGTTATTTGATAATGACAACACTTGCCAAGACAAGTGGTTGATATGCGGAGCATATCGTAACATAACGTAACGATGCAAATTTTGAAAAGACTTTACTAAAGACGCTTCTGACATCAATATTTGAGATTATGTTAGGTATTTATTATCTAGACACTCATCGCTACAAGAATTGTATAACCCAGTTTTTGTTTACTTGCTAAGTGGATACTCGGTATGGAATTATGGCTAAGGCAATAATCACTTACGTTATCTGAATTGATTGCTTTGGTGTGTTCGGCCATATCAGCGTTTATTAAAGATAATCTTCGATTGTTATTTATCAACTCGACCGATCATTTTATCATTTTGTGTTACAGCTGTATAGCAATCAGCATGTTCAGAGAAACACGCCACTATTTAAAAACAGCATCGAACGTTAATGAATAATAGAACTGTCAATAATGATTTGCTTTTGTAACCTCGAAATACCTTGATTTAGTTCGATCGATTTGTTTACAAGTATTGTGTGCAAATTCGCCCCGATATTATCGTCTGCTGCTTACAGAGCCGTGAACTACCAGCGCAGCCTCGGGCTGTCTGAAAGAAAGCGAATGGAAAGGGTTTTTAACCTAATGACATGTGTTGCATATACCGTAGTAATAATAAACAAAAACCATAATTAATGAGTGAAATCTAGTTCGAAGCAGACGAGTGTATATCTCCGTTGTCTGATCAAATGGTTTTTATACGTCAAAGTTTTGCATGATTTTAATACATAATGATATCATTGTATTTTTCTCAAAGAAATAATTTAGCATCCTTTTTTTTTTGTCATAATCTGGGATTGTAGATAAGTATGAATTTAAAGCCGAACAATAGTAATGAAAAGCCAGGAAAAATACCAAATAAATTTAATACTTTTTATGCACTTCTATTGAGGTCGATTTTTTGTGTTTGTTCTGGACTATTCTTGAAATTAGTTTTTGACACACTTCTGCTGAGCTGATTTGTTTGAAATTCTGTATACTTGGGTATCTACGATAACAATACGATAAATCCGCTCATACTTTTTTTTAAACTGATTTGTAGAGTAGGTTATTACTACATTGGAGGAGTAACCAGGAAAAATCAGTTATCTTCTTGGAATTCGAACCATTCATTTTCTGATGATGGCAGTACATGCTAGTTACACCATGACAGCATGCACGGAAGAAGACAATGATCTCTTATACATAATATATTTTTATTTAATAGTATTGAAGCTATTTTTCCCAGGTGTTGCTTAACGATAAAATTAATCATAGTAGAGTTTCGGTCTTGGCACCATCGGATAGATCAGAAAATAGTCTTCCAAATAAAATATGTTTGAATCTCTACATTAATTTAATGATTTCTGATGTTTTCCCAAAAGTGGTTAGTTTTTCCCAAAAGCTGTTACAGTAGCAGGGCTGTTAACAATTACGGATATTTAAAAAAAAATGGCAAAGAGAAATTCAAATAAATTGAATGTTATCTTTCTTCATCGGATAAATTGAAAGATCGTGACTGAAATATGACGCCACTTGTTGCTATGTGAATTACATGGAATAATTTTCTTACATTCAGCGGGAGTGATTTTTCTTTACTTATTACTTTTTCCCTTTCTTTGGACTAAAAATGTAAAAAGAGATTTTAAATTACACGATTTTAGCCTAATTTCTCTGAAAAGTAAAACACAATTCTCTAACTATCACAGATTTTTGTTATAATATGCATTCATAAAAGCATTATTTTGAGACATGTATAAAATAGGATAGACAGTTTTTACATGTCATTGGGAAAAGTCAGTTATCAGTTTGTGAAGTTTTTTGCTTGCTCATCTGTTTACTTTAACGCCACTCGCGGGTGATCGAATTGCTTTAAAGAGCGAAGCGTTTGTATTAAAACGTGTAAGAAAAATCTGTTTTTAAAAAATGTTTACGAAAGTATCTAGTATGAAAGACTTCCGTTGTAATACATTGTAAATTATTAAGTTATTATTTATAAATAACATGGGGATATTTACTAACAATGCGAAAATTTCATATTACAATATAAGACCTCAAAGAAAAGTTTATTTATTTATTTATTTTGTATTATCATTAAAAATAGTGTGAAAAATCATGCCAAACGTGTTGCTCTGTTTTTAAATAAAAATACTATCTTCTATCACCAATTCATCTAAACTAAATCTAAATTAACAAACCACCTCTAAAATCAATAGATTTCACCCGCTTTCTTGCGTTGTTTTGACCTAAGTAACAAGGCCACCATTTATCAGGATGGCTTCATTTTCGGTTAGGAGAAAGAGATGATTGATTACGTTTCTTCCTTCTACCACGATGGCAACGACTAGTTTCAGACGATGCGATTTTCCTGCGTTATTGAAAAAGGTTGTTATTCTGTTCCTGTCGTGAAAATAATAACACTTACCTTCAAGCGAAAAACCAGAGCTCTTACGTTTTTTCAGGAAAATGACACGTTTTTGCGGCACGACGAACGACAAAAATTCATAACATTTTCAGAATGAAATATTTTATGACGTGTCCAGCTGCTTGTGTACGCATTTATTAACATCGGTTAAACAACAGAACATGATAAACAACCAGGACTTTCGACGCTAATGGAGAATAAGAGATTTTCGACGACTGGAAAAAGAAAGCTTTGCAGTATACTTTATATTTCGGAACGTTAGTTGATTCATATGTAAATCGATTGGTACAGATTTTGATACAAAATTTTATAAAACATTTTACCTTCACGATATATACCCCTCACGTAAATTCTCTTGTAGAATTCTGTAAAGAAATCTCATGTTAAAACTCCCTTAAGCACTTTACAATTACGGCCCGGTTTTTTGATCTTGTATAGAATTCTGTGCAATTTTAGATAAGCTTCTATAGATTTAGATATAGATATTCTAAACAGATACGTGTAGGTATTCTATAAAGATTTGTATAGACATTTTATGAAAATTTGTGCAGAATTTCTAAAGATCGCTACGTATAGAATCTTATAATGTATAGACCAGGAGTTCCGATCCAGGCCGAATTACCAGTGCTCAGTTTTATCGCTTGGTTACTGGTGAGCCGTTACGCAAAAAATTTTCTAGACTGTAGTCTATTGAAAATGATACTAAAATTAATAATTAAAAAAACATTTAAAAAAAAGGTCCGAAAGGTTTCAGATTTTAAATTACGTCCAAAGGGGCCTTTTTTTAACATTTTGTGTGTTACTTTTGTTTATTAAATATCATGTTCTTCGCACTTAAACCATAAAATTCAGTTCAGCAGTAATATCGCAAAACAATTTTAAAATGAGGATATCTTTAGAATTTCCGATGCACAGTCTCGCGCGCTGAAGATAATCCCCCCCCAGTACAGTGTTGCCATTCCTCGCTTTGAAATCGTTTGAGTTTGTTCATCAAAAATTCGAAGTTTTACAAAATATGAAATAGGTAATAAAACAAATTCCAAATTCGGGCTTCCAAAAGCGCATATTCGGGTGGAAACGTACGTTATTTAAAATTGGATGGCTCTAGGTACCGTTGTTTTATCACATTTGGAGAAATATACGTACATTTATGCAGATTCTTCATTATTTAATTTCTTTAAATACACTGGTGAAATAAATTAAGAGAATTTTCATATTTGATCTACGATCTTCAGAACTATTGCACAGATTTTAATAAAATTTGGTGTGAACATAGTTTGATATAATAAAAACAAAATAAACATTCAACAATTATAATAGACACACATGTTCGTGTGTAACACTCATGGGGGTCTGAAGGTCTGAAATAGCGGTTGCAGAAGACAGAAAAGAAATGGATTAATAGGGGGGGGTATGATCCCCTCTTACAGCCATACAGGCCTCGCAGCGTGATGTCATACTGGAAATAAGGCAGTGTATCAGTGCCTATGGCAACTAGTCCCACTCATTCAGCAACGCTGTTTCCAGTTCCTGAATGGTTCTTGGAGGGGGATTGCGAGTTGCAATTGCCCTCCTTATGGCGTCCCAGACATACTCTATAGGTTTGAGGTCTGGAGACCTGGCCAATCTATCCGGCGAATATCCTCACTCTCGAGAAATTCGTCGACCAGAAGAGCTCTGTGTGGCCTCGCGTTATCGTCCTGTAAGATGAACTCGGGCCCACTGCACCCCGGAAAAAGCGAACATAGGACTCCAAGACCTCATCCCTATACCTCACACCAGTCATAGAGCCTCTATCAAAGATGTGAGAGGTGTTCCGCCATCCAACATGATGCCTGCTCAGACCATTACACCGCCACCGCCATAATTGTTGATTTCGCGGACATTGGAGGGTAGATAGCGGGTCCTTCTCTCTCTCTCCATATGAAAGTACGGCGAGAATCGGTGTTTAGGCTAAAACGGGACTCGTCGGTGAACATAACGGTTGCGCATTGCTTCGTACTCCAATCACTATGCTGCCTGCGCCATGGTAATCGGATTCTCCTGTCCGTAGATGTGAGTGGGACTCAAACAGCCGGTGTTCTAGCAAACAACCCTCTCTCTTTGTCTTTTGGAAAAAGTCACCCTTGTTACACGGGTACTTGTGGCTGCATACAGATCCCGAGAAAGCTGAGAATCTGTAGCTCCTCTGTTACGCCTCTGTAAAATGGACAAATAGCGATCTTTTCTGGCAGTCGTGGCTCTTAGACGACCTTGCCCAGGCTTTCTCTCGATGGATCCAGTATTCTGAAACTGCTTCCGGATGTTACAAACAACGCTTAGCATTAAATTAAACTCTCTGCATATCTTGACTTGCGATGGGCCTGCCTCTAGCCTCCCCACAATTCGCCACCCCATTCTATCATCTTAACGTTGGTGGTTACTCATTTTCACTGTTCCGATGTGAATTTAACCGATTGTTGCAAGATAACACCAAGAAATCCACCGAGGTGTGCTAGCAAACGCAATTCGCTTTACCCTCCACGCGCTGGCTCCTCCAACACACACGTGTACGCTTACGTATTTGCCGTACAAGATTTGCCTTTTTATCTAGGAGCAATGGTTTTTCCTTCAGTTCAGTTCTTTTCATGCAATTCGATAAAATACGCAAATTCTCTTAATTTATTTCACCAGTGTATAATACAGGGCTGCAATATTTTGTGACAGCAGTTTGAAAAGTGATTCAGACTTTTAATGTTTTCAAACGCAAAATCGCAAAACGGAAACAATAGTCCTTCGGGAACAAAGCCCCTTTGGACTAAAAAAAAAAAAAACTACATTCGTGATGACCATAATTTTCTTCGCAAATGTGATTCAATAAATTACGTGGCTCAAACTGCAATAGGCTATCATTTTATGCTTCTTTTAATTAAAAAAATGCTAAATTTATTGCTTGAAACTCGTCGTTAATTTCTTAAATAACTATTCATAATCGATCGTAAGTAGGGTAATACCGGAAGCGACATTTACGGTTAATTCAAAATCACGCTTAATACAAGGGCAGTCACAATCACACAAGTTGCAAATTTTATGAAGATCGAAACGCCACGAAACGTTGTAGCTGAAATGCAGAGTAAGAAACAAAGAAGTTAATAATTATTTACATAAGTATGTATATAAATGTGTAAGTTAAGTATATATAAGTATGTATATATAAGATGTATAGTGTGTACATAATTTAATCGCTGAATAACAAAATTAAACTTGAATATGATTTTACGCAGTAATGGGAAATAATTTATATCGATATAATTTTCAATTTAAAGAATTTCGTTTGTTGTAATTTTTGGAATAACAATTATTGTTGTAATTTTTGGAATAACAATAGGGAACTTTTTTGTTTATAGACATGGGAAACGTATGTAGCTATGTATCCGCATAGCTCAAAAACGATTAGCCATAGAATGTTGAAATTTTGTATATGAGACTGCTCTAGCATCCAGATGTACATCTCTTTTTTTGCTGCAGTCGACTGTACGAAAAGCGTGTATATACCCACCCTCTCACCCGGCCTTTGTTTCGGCAATCGTTGACCGTAGCCATTATTTACTTAATTACAGAAGTGTTTAGTGATGAAAATATTCATATCTTGGAAAATTTTTTAATTAATTTTTAACAGATAACGAAATCTAATTTTTAATGCCGTCTTCCGGCTCCTATACTTATATTTGGGAAAGTTTGTTTGGGGTTATGAAAATTAAAATTAGAAGAAGTTGACTCCCGTACGACGAAAATTGACCAGGATATTTAATTTCACAATTTGCAATTCTTGGCATTTGTAACTTGCCTTGAGGGATCGATTAAGTTAGACTAATTCGAGGTAATAAGTTTAATTGAAGCGCAGCAAAAAAATTGTATAATTTCATAAGCGTACATGGAGATAGTGTGGCATCAACATCAGACTTTTATAGTACAATATTTATATATCTTCTGGATTAAGTAGAATTAAAATGCATATTGTTGTGAATAAAAACAGCTGGTAGATGCTTTGACATCACCTGCCATCAGTTCTGTTATTCTTCGTAATTTTCTGTTTCGTATTTCCCGAAGACAGTTTTGTTTTACGATAATGTTCTGGGATAGCAATTTTTCCATTCCTCCACAATAAGAAATATAATCATGTTTTTAAACACTGCCCGGTTAATCTGTCTGCGAATAATCTGGAATGTACTTAAATATTGTTTTCGCTAAGAAATCTGAGTGAAGTATTATGTTCCAGTTTTAGATTACTGTACGTAAAATTCTCTTCAGTTTTAAATTAGTGTACGAAATTATCACCGAAATATTATTGCTGTCAATTTAGGTACTGTACGCGTTGAAGAAAAAACAAACGGTTTGCTGGTTAACCCGAAGGAAAAAATCGTATTCTCTTACAGACATGTGCAGCTTGTTGTAGCAATTTTGTAGCATTTTAACATTAAGTGTGCGTTCGTCATTTCAATTCAGTTGTTTATTTCGTCATGTCAACTAGCTCATTCCATTCAGTTTGTGAATAAAGCCTGATTTGGAAGCTGAATTGCAGCTCACACAGTTTTCTTTGGTGTGACCAAGAAGTACCCTTATAACCCCTAAAAGTTGTTTTGTTTGAGTAGTTAATAGTATGTAATTAGTTAAAGCTGCGACACTTAGCTTACCCGCATTCGCATACTTAACCCTTTGAAGGAAATAATTTTATTTTTGCTTTATGTGTACATATAGAATAATCCATCAAAATTTTGCATTAAATGAAAGAAACAAACAAAATATGTTTATAAAGGTTAATCTTTTGGGGCAATTAAAATTATATTTTGAAAGTAAAATTATTATTAGTTAATAGCTTATCAAAAAGTTGTCCGGATTTAACGCAATTAACGTTATCTGGCAGTCTTAGTAAAAGGTGTTTAAAATTAACTCCCGGCGAAGAGAGAAGGGACAAATTAAGTAAGAGAAAAGTTTGTTTATTGCAAACCAGTGAAAAGTTTACTATCACAAATCGTCAGCGTGAAACAAAACTGCCAGTGGAAAATGCAAACGGGGGAGGGAAGGAGCAGATAACAGCACCCAGCGAGAAGAGGGGGGAATACCTTACATTCTGCCCCAACGAAAAGGCGATCGGCGAGGCGAGGACCCAATCCCCATGCGCTGGTAGTGAGGAATTATCCTTCTCCACGTGTTAGTTTTTCGCCATTGTAGAGTCACTAACTTTGTCGAAACAAGAAGCAGGAAAAATGAGCAGTGCCTGCACCTTCCGATTACTAGCCGGTCGTGCTTCCAATTACACCACGAAGGCGCCCGATAAGGAAGCAGAAAATGTGCTACCACGCTCTCCACTTTATACACCTTAGTCTGTGGCGGGCGATTGTGAACTGTCACACATTTGTCCACCTGTTGTTATAGTCACGTGCTTAATCGTTTTTGGAAATTTCGTGGAGATTCTCATCGACAGACCAGATATATTTCCTTGTTAATCACAAAATGAAAATAATACAGTATTTATTTTTTATAATTGTTTTTATTTTTTTTAAATCTGATCCTATTTTCTTTACTAGTGTTTTGGTTCGTGTAACACGAATTCGCATAACGCGGCATATTTTAGGAACCGAAGTGTTAAATTAACTTCATATTATCAACAGATATATTCTGCTTGCGTTCTTTTGTATCATTCAAATATGATACTCAGGTTAACTTTTTTTCTTCCTTTGGGGCTAACTAGGAAATAAATGCTAACGAGAAAGTTGTCTCATTTGATAGTCTTCCTTTTTTTCCATCTGCTTCTCCGAGGCAAAACGAAGCTGTATTCGCGTGCAGTTAGTAGCGAAGCAGATAAAAGGCTGTGGAACGTAAAATTCAGCGACCTGTGGCGGTGCATTGATGCGGTCTGTGGTTTCCCCCTCTTTCGTTTTAGTGTTGCAGGCAGGTTTATGTTTTGAGCTATGACGTAACGAAAACTACAATCCCCGAAAACCAACTGGACACGACAACTATTGGTAGACTGTAGATTTCCCTTCAGCTGCCATTTTTGAAAACAGGTGCTTGAGTACGAAGTAGCAGATGTTTGGAATAGGACATTTGTAAATTTCGAGCTTCGTAACACCTAAAAGATGTGTTTTTTTATTAATTTTTCGAAGAAATAATTGTCCTGAGAAACTGATAATTTTTCGTCACTTGATGCAGCATAGTTATTTCTTTATCTTCGAAATTACAACAATAAACTGCTTGTCATTGTAATAGATGAAGCCGTTTAAAAATACTTTAACATAATCTCTACACATAATAAAATGAAGTGTGTGTGTGTGTGTGTGTGTGTGTGTGTGTGTGTGTGTGTGTGTGTGTGTGTGTGTGTGTGTGTGTGTTTCGTTCGTACTACGCGTAAGCTAATAGACCCAGGGCTACTAAATTTTGTACATAGGTGAATTTAGACAAGAGGCCAGTACACCGCTAAACGATTTTTTCAAAATTCGATTTTTTTTTTTTTGCCACTAAATATTATGGCCCTGTATTATATTTAAAGAAATCAAATAATGAAGAATCTGCATAAATGTATGTATGTTTCTCGCATTGTGATAAAACAACGGTACCTAGAGCCATCAGACTTTGAATATCGAACGTTTCCACCCGAATATGGCCATTTGGAAGTCCAAATTTGAAATTTGAAATTTGGAATTTGTTTTGTTATTGATTTCATATTTTGTAATTTTTAATTAACAAACCCAAGGATTTCAAAGCGAGCAATGGCTACGTTGTGCAGAAAAACATTTTTATCTCCAGCGCACGAGACTGTGTATCGGAAATTCTAAAGACATGCTCATTTTAAAATTATTTTGCTATATTGCTCTTGAACTTAATTTTATGGTTTAAGTGGGAAGAACGTGATACGTGATATTTAATAAATAAAGGTAACACACAAAATGTTAAAAAAACGCCCCTTTGGACACAATTTAAAATCTGAGACCTTTCAGATAGAAAGGAAAAATGAAGGCGATAATTCTGTGCAGTTTTTAAACTTAATGCTTCTCTTGGATACTGGCTATTTGTCGAGAGATATCTGGATACCACGTTTGTCGAGTTTGCCGAGAGGACGTTTGTTTTCCAGTACTTTAAAAGCCAGATCGAAGGCTAGCCGCATAGCAGCTGGTTAACAATATTTTAATACTTTTAATGACAGTAAGTTTTAGTCAGATATACATCATTAGTATGCTTTAAAGAATACATTTCTAACGTCATGTATTATACATTTTGTTTGCAGAATTTTTCTCTTGCCGCGGAAATAAAATTTAGTGGAATTAATAAAATAATAATAAATAAAATTTTTGTAACAATACATAAACTGAATTTTCTGAAAAAGGAGTTTATTCTGCTACATTCTGTTTCAATTTTTGATTGTTGAAAAAGCTGATTTTATGTAGCTTACGGAAATGTCTGCAAGTATAACAGCACACTTGTTATTTAAGAAGAGAAACGAACTATTGTATAATTTCCAGCTGCCTTACATTTCAATAAAGCTCGGCTCGTAGAATATGGAAATTTTACACTGTCTGTTTAATTCACACAGCAGATGTACATCTATAACATGTTTGACATATCTTTACTATTCCTATTGAGTTTTCATATCATATGAGCTTCTTTTATTGTTTGTACGTATGTATAGATTCTTATGTTGTTTTCTAGCGGAAAAGATGAGAAAATGAACTATGGCTTCGGCGGAATTCGAACCAATGTTAACTTCCAAATGTTGATTTAGGTAGAAATGTGAAAATACCTTATTTATATATATTTAAAATGATTTCGATTTTGGGGGGGAGAAGAGTGTAAAATTATACTCTTGACGCTTCATATTGCTGTAATACTAATTTATAGCATCTCTTTATTATTTTATATACTATTTACAGGAGATTGGAATTATTTAATTAGTTTCTCAGAGAGGAATTGTTTTTAACTTTAAGAGGGAAATTCAGTCTCAGTTGTTTACTCTTTTCTGGTTGGAGTATCGAAGAGTAATTTATAAGATACTTTTTGATATTGCTTTCTTATAATATTGCATTGTATAATTAATGTGCTGTTCTGTGGACGAATGCAAGAGAAAAAAAAGAGGAGGTTCCAAGTAGAAAAACTATATACTCCATGATAATTTTCAATAAATTTTGGAAATAATATTGCATAATTAATAATTTAGTAATAACAGCTAAATTATTGTCGTTCCCAAATTAATTTTTCTGTAATTATAGTAATATATTGATGGTATACAAATCTTTATTACACCTGCTGCAAAATGCTATTAAAAGTACGTATTATTCTTAAACAGTCCACTTTGTTCTAGCAATAAGCAGTGCACTTTTATAGTATGGAGGGCTGAATGGTTAAGACGGCTGAATAATGGTAGTCTGACTTGCTTTTGTTTCGAACCCAGGCGAATGACCTGGCTGCTTTGTTGGTTTTTATAGTTCTCTGAATGTGTAACGCAAATACGTGCCAGCTTTCCCCAGAAACTTCTCCACGAATGCATCCCTCCTCTTAGACAGATAGCCTTCTTAGCTTTGTCGTATTCAAATAACCTAACCTAGCCTTTTATAATGTGGAAGAAGAAAGGACAGTCCTATCGATTGACAAATTAATGCCATATTTCCTCGTATTTTCCACTTTCTTTTGCTAATTTTATCATCCGAAAATCGAGAGGGGAAAGTTATGCTATCTGAAGGACACGGTTACAGTAAGAAGATAATGAATAAAAAGCAGTCATGGATAAATTACAAGTGGTTATCACAGTATTGTTTCTTTCAAAGAAACTTTCATTTCAGTAACAATACATTGTAATATTAGCATTATTATACCTAATAAGATGTCTTCATTTTTACTTCTCTGTAGTTTGAATTTTGTCGGTTCTTATTATTGTCTTGGCTACTCCTTAGGCCTGAATTCGTAAATAATTGCAGACGGTGAATGTGCAGCTAGTGAAACCATAGACTAATGCCAGTTCTTGTTTGTTTCGCTGTGATAGATCATTTCCTGTATGAGCTGGCATAAAGTTCAGTAATTAGAAGGAAGATTCGATTTCATTTTCGCATCTAGTTTGCGAGAGTTTGTCAGAAGAAGAAAAAAATCATCACTTGGATAAATCCATGTTGAGGGAAATTCGATCTCTGAACGCATTAAGGAAGAGGAAAATTAGGCAAATATTTAAAAACTTTCAAAATTTGGCCCATGCGCCAGGAAATACGGTAATTAATACGTTTGGACAAGCATTTAAAAAAAGAAAATTGTGTATTTTTTAGCTCTGATTTGATTTTTAAACACGGACAGGACTTGTCCGAAATAAAAACATTAAAAGTTTGCAGACTCATTAGGCTTTACTGGTGAGACGTAAAGAATATGCAGTGCCCTCCCAAGGATTCGAACGCCGGACGTGCCTGATCGTCAGCCGGATGTACTATGCAGTTATAATACGAAGGTACGCAGTAAGGAAAAGAAATTGCTTTATAAGGCAATTATAACTTATCGTTTATATAACTTACATAAGTTATAATATAACTTGTCCAAATGTGACACATTCAAACTGGAAGAGAAATATGAAACTGTGAACTTGACAATTAGGCGAGAAAGCACGCTTACTTCTGTACAGTTGAGTTTAGCTAAAAAACGCCGTAGGCACTGCGCCATCTTAGCTAGTGGAAAAGACCTTGTAAATGAAACAAATTCGGCACGAGAACGTAATTTGAGAGTTTTGAATTGTCTCTCCATGTCACTTGTGCCACTTGTAATTTGATTTGTCGCTTCTGCTCTCCCTGAGGTACTTGTCTTCGTTGCACTTGGCTTGAAGCTTTTCTTTCAGTTACTTTGGAAGAAATGAGTATACACGTATCTGCACATCACTTGGGAATTATTTTTACTGTTGCAAGAGCATCACGCAGAAAGAAACAGTCCAGGAGAATCTTTTAGGCCTGTATAATTTCGGCAATTTTAATTCATTCATATATTGATTAGAAAAAAAAATGTAGATTTCTGCATATAAGTGATATCTCTTTGTGATGTTCATTTAAACTCTTGGTCTTAGAATTATGATAGGCATACTGTTTTTCAAAAATCTTTTTTCATTGTGCTATTTTTAAGCGGTTGCATGTGTTTTCGAACATATTATTAAAACTCATTGCTTTTTAATTCTTAAAAATCGTTTTTTTACTTACAAAATTCTCCAGAAAATGAGTGCATGAGAAAAATAAAAAGGAGTCTAGTAAAAGCGATAGAATAGGCTTTCTTTCCTTCCGGTTTTGATGAAAGTAATTTATGCCAAGCTATGATCATAACAAGAATGAGAGATTACTTGTTGGTTGGTTAACCAGTCATGGAAAAGCCTTCAAAGCTATGCCGAAGGGAAAGAATGAGGAGAAATTGCTTGGGAAATTCACTAATACCTTACTGAACTACCGATTATCAAAACGCTGACCAGAAGACTGGATAATTTCTTGAGGTAAATGAAGATCTTTTAATTTTTGAGATGGAAAAACGATCAGTTGCAGAATTCATTGGCCGTTTGAACATTTCTAGTGAAGATTAGTGTTTTGGTCTAAAGACCTAACTAAGGTAATGAATTTTCTGTACGTTTGAGCAAGCTTTCTTTTTTAACTTTATTAACAGTGAATTTTACGGTGAAACATTCTATGACCTCCAAAACTCGACATAGTTTCAATTCCTGCTTAAGTATGTCGACTAATGGCAGTTTTGTTGTATGATTTTTACTATGTGTAAAATAAATAATTTCTTGTAGAAATATCTGCTTGATGGCGTTCTGTTTCTGCCATCAATGCATTCATGCAGTTCACTTTCGAATGCTTTGCCATAATTAAATAATTAACGATAATTTTTAGGTGGAAAAAAAAACCTTTAAATAAAAGTTTTTCAAATGGTAACATTAAAAAAAATTCGTTCAAATTTAGGATGTTTTTATAAAAGAGACAAACAGAAGAAGAAAGAGTTGCCAGTGTGACAAATTTTTGCATAAAATTGTTCTTAGTTTATGTTTAAATAAAAATATTAAGAAAGTTAGCTTAAATTAATAATAAATAGAAAATAATATTAAAAAGCTATGGAAATAAGTCAAAGACGGGTAAGCATTTTGATCAATATCTATTCCTAGTGACATAAAATGGCGTAGTTTGGCTTCTAATCCATTTGAAAACTTCCTTATTTGATGATACATTACAGTCCTTCTTGGTCAGACGGCTACAATCCATAAATATTCGTCTTCCTGTCAGAATTGCATTTCGACATTTAATATTTTGGTACCTGCTGTTCAAATTTTCAAGTGTACATTGCTGTTCCCATTGCGACATGCGTTCAATATCTGTAGTCTGTTACTTTAAAGTCTTTACGGCTCTTCCTATTTGAGATCGTAACGCGTGTCATCATAACTGCACAGCACTTATTTTACCTGCCTCATCTGAGACTAAAGTTAGCCTCATACCCTTTTCACGAAAGCCTTTTGTTTTTTCGCACGTCACTTCTGTTTCGCGTGTAGGAGCCTCGATCATATGCCGCAGCTACCGTTATCATGGTTACCAGATAAGCCATCGGGAAAAATGCCCCCGAAGTGCCTGTTTTAAAGTAACAAACTATACTGTGCGTATCAATAACACTGATAAATAAAAGTTTGCTTTATTAACAAAATTTTCTAGTACTGTAGCGGTGCAGTTGTTCCTCAAGTACCGAAACTATCTTATCTGAGGATACTTTATAAGGTATTTCTTCCGCCTTCTTCGAATGGCTTCCTGGTGTAGTGGTCAGTACGCTGAGCCCGTATTTCACAGGCACGTGATTCGAGTCCCCGCGAAGGCGTTGCTCATTTTTCAATACTCCTTCTTCAAAAATACCTAATGTCTCTACAGCTTTAAGCGCTCTGGCTGGAATCGATATTTTACTCAAAAATTTAGAAATACCGAAACTGAGCTCTGACTCAAAATTCGACTGTTCAGCCCCGATGGTGAACCACGATATATTATAGAAAATTAAAATATCTCAGCAAGAATGCATTTTACATCAGTCGTCTAAAATTCTCTTGCAAAATGTACATTATTATGATCGTTCATGGAGCCATTTATTGCCCTTGCGTTATTGGAGAAAAAAGAACCAATCGTTATATATCTTTATCGTACCTATTGCTCAAATAAGCAGCTCCAGCTCGATATATTGATATATCGTTATCGTAAGGAAGAGGATAAACTGAAGTCCGTCACCGTGTAATGGAGATTTTTCATTAGATAAAAGCAGTTATATCGAGGCATGAATTTAATTCCTTTTTTTATATGCTGTTTGTTCATAGGAGTAACTCCGAATTTAATCAATGTAGCTTTTCATCTCCAAAGGTAAGAGCATTTCCACTGTTCATTTTACTACAACACTTTTAGATTTTTTTCCCCACGGAAGTAAATAAACACTATTTTTTTACTTCAATAGAAAAGTTAAATATCCCATAATAAAAAGCATAGCTTATATTGTGAATGCTTCTAGTCAGACATTAGACTGATTTGGGAAAACTTATTATGCAGAAATTGTTATAGGAAAATATCTGATGTACACGCCATATGACTTCCTTGTTCAGCCTGTTAAATTATACACTATCTTTTTCTATATTTGATTTAAACTTATTTCCTCGAATTATTTTAACTTAATTAACCAGTCTATCAAGGCAAGTTCGAAATGCAGTCAAGTATTGAATATTTTGAAATTAAATATGCCCGTCAATTTTTGTTATACAGGACTCAAACTTCTTCTAATTTCATTTTTTCATAACGAGTATAAAATTTTCGCAAATATAAGTATAGGAACCGGAGGATCGCATTCTTTTTTCTTTTTTAAATTTGGCATTGCCAAAACATGAAAATTTTCATCATTAAAATATGACTTCTGTAATAGGAAGTGTATGACTACGAATATACAGTGATTCGCTACCAGACCAGCAAACTTTCAGGGTGTGTAGGGGGTACAGAGACGACTGGGAATAACATAGGAATGCAGGGTCGCAAAACGCCGTCGTTGCGAGCTATGGTGCAAAGAAGCAGAGAAAAAGAACAGAATCAACAATACATTAATGGGACAGAAAACATTTTACTGAAAGGTTGTACTACAACAGTTGTTAGAAATTATGATCGGAAGTCGTTTGGCAGGCCTAAAAGCAGCGCTGCATGGAATTTCTTACGTTCTGGAAGATTCCTGGCATGTCACATATCCTCCCGGCAGCTACAGATTTTCGAATGACGAGGTCTTGAACTGAAGGAACGGACATCTCCTACACCAAACGGTCTTCAACTGAAGGAACGGGCGTCTCCTACACCAAACTCTTCATGTCATCCCAGAAGTAGAAGTCAACGCATGATAGGTCCGGTGTTCTGGCAGGCCAATAAACCTGGCCACCACAACCTATCCACCGCTATCCAAAGGTTAGGTCGAGGTGTCGGCGGACGTCAATCGTGTAATGTGGAGGAGCCCCGTCATGCTGCTACCACATGGACATACACGGGACCTGTCATGCATAGGCTTCTTCTCCTAGGGTCACATGAAGAGTGGTGTGCGAGAGGCCCACTCCCTCAGTTGAAGATCTCGTCGCTCGAATATGTAACTACCGTCAGGATACGTGACATGCCAGGAATCTTCCAGAACGTAAGGAATTCCATGCAGCGCTGCTTTTTAAGCCTGCCAGATGACTATAATTCGAGTTTCGAACACCTGTCGTAATTTCGAACACCTGTTGTAGTACTACAAACTTTCAATAAAATGTTTTCTCTCCCATTAAAGTTGCTGTTTCTGTTTTCTAAATTTGCTGTATTGCTGTTTCTGTTTTTTTCCCTGCTCCTTTGCACCATAGTTCGCAACTACGGCATATACGATCTTGCATTCCTGTGTGATTTCAAGTCGTCTCTGTACCCCCTACACACCCTGCAAGTTTGTCGGTGTGGTAATGAATCACCCTGTATAGACAAAATAGTAAGATATCTAAAATCAGTAAATACATAAAATAAGAAGAAGAATACGATTAAAATCTGATTCAACAGTATCAAAAGGAAGTAGATCAGATTTTTGTGAATTTGGTTGTAGATTTCTTACTGTTTTGTTTATAATTGATTAATTTTTGCGCGGAAATAATATTGGGTTACTGGGACTGTTTTAAAAAAAACTTGTAATACTGTTATATATATATATATATGTAGACGTTTAATTGTGCCGATTGCAGTAAAAAAGGGAGGTGCACAATTAAATTTTTCCACAGTCCCATGTGCAAAAATTTGAGCATTCTGTGGCGAATCGTTTTTGAGTTGTGCGTGATACATACATACGTAGATACATACGTGCGTACTGACATCACGAAAAAAATCCTGTTTGAAAAAACAGTCCATTATTCTGTCCGCACGTGCAGACATCACGCAAAAAGTAATCCGAATAGATTCGGGAACGGTCAAAATGAATATTTTTTGTCGAAATATGTTATCCGAAATTTTTCGCGATTACAGTACTTCCTTTACTTCATACGAGGAAGTAAAAAGGAAAGGATGAAATTTCACAAAAATTATGCATTAGGTAAATAACAGCATGGACACAAGAAATGGAAATAAATCTTTTCTCTCAGATTTTGTATGACTGATTAACCCTTTAAGAACGGGTGTGGCGAAGAAACTCCACAGTTACATCGTTGAAGTTGGGTGGAGCTTATTGATGCATTACTTGGAGTAGAGAGAATGGACATAATAAATGCGAACATTTGAGTTTTGTTTTACTTAAGTTCTTCCTTCTAAATAAAAACTGCCATTTTATTGATCCATTAAAAAAAAATGGGGGAAAAACGAAAAAAAAAGTCCTGCTTACTTTATAAAATCCAAATTTTTGATTTTCGAGTTATTTTCGGTGACATATTCTTATTCGAGCTTTTTTCCTTTGCTGCAAAACTTCTTTCTGACTGCCACATCGAAAAACAACAATTTCAAATGAATTGATATATGGAGAAGAAAATTTTAATTGATTGCTTAAACGGCGGAACGAGTGATACAAGGGAAAAGGAAATATCTGGTGATTAAGCAACTGGTTCAGATATTTTTTTGTTGGTGTGTAAATGCTACCGTTGTTTTTATGAAAAAGAAATATTTTTATGATCGTGCTTAAGTGACAAGTTGCAGAACGAAAGGTCAGCCGTGCAGATGGTATAGTAATTAGGGGAGCCCACTGCGATACCGAATGGTCCGTGTTTAAATTCCGGAGAAGGCAATGGATGTTTGTAAGTACATAGTATCTTTGCGGTATGGGGGCACTCTAAATTAATGACGAGTAGAAAGTTCTCTCAAGAGGTTGGTGGTCGGGAAAG
>KK119109.1:100054-113679 GCA_000611955.2 Stegodyphus mimosarum
GGGGGGGGGGGGGGAGGGAACGAAGTCGTACTGTCTAAGATGTATGGTGCTCAAGCCTCTAGCCAACGACAAACGCAATCTTGCTCTCCTAACCACGATGAGTTTCGAGGGTTTGTTTTGATGTTATTGTCGAGGCAGAGAGAGTAAATAAAAAAATTAAGCTAATGAATTTGGGAGAATTTTTTTTTCATTAATTGCTGTCCAGACAAAATATAATAAAAATTTACAGTGTAATAATTATTACAACCCAACTGTACAAATTTTAAAAAAGAAATTTCTCGAACTCGTATCTTTAATGATGTAAATAAGGTTTTAGTTTAATACATTCGTTCGAAAGCATTGTATGATAATTTTGATTAAAATAAGAGCGAAAGTTCTGGCGAGAAGGCGGAAATCTCCGCCCTAGTTTTGACTGAAAACATCTCGTAGGACGGATGCGAGAGTTTCCTACCCCATCCTTTCTTACCAGCAACCTCTCGAGAAGACTTTCGACTCGCAAATATTTTAAGTACTCCCATGTTGCACAGACACTTAAAAGTATCCTGACCTTCTTCAGAATCTGAACCAGCGATACGGCAGTCAGCATCGGTGATCACTCCTCCGATCAAGGCGACAAGCGGATCAGATAAACGTGCACAAACATGGCGTATTTCCAAAGGAATACCAGGTAAAACGAAATGTGACAGTTTTAATGCTGTCAAAAGAATCTGTTTCCCTTTCGTAGCTGCCTGTAATAATTCAGTGATAAAATTAACGTTTGAGCTCATAGAAATCTGGATTTCTTGAAGAAATGTAAATTGAACTTTGCGTGATCCATGTAGTTGCATATCATTTTTGTAGTGACAGCTGCGGCAAAGCGGCGGCAGACATATAGGGAGGAGAATCCTTACAGCTGTTCGATGTAAACGTTTGTTTCGTTTGCTTATTTCCGTACTCTGTGCTTGAGCAAATCGTATTTGAAAGCTTGCATAGCTGTAGTTTTTATTTATACGATTTTCAAAACAGAATTCCAGTTTTCCTGATTGTAAACATTCGGAACTCCGATGTATTTGGATCGCTTATTCTTCTTGGTCAATTAAAACTGTTTTCAGTTCATTTGCTTATATTTAATTCTGTTGTTGATTTAAATAATTTATATATAAATTAACCGGTGGCCCCTCTGAAAAAGTTATCTTATTGTGAAGTGATGGAAAAATTCCCTTTGCAAGCTTAGACAGTGTGAAATAAAATTGTCTTCTGAAAATGCAAAAAAGGGGAGGGAGGAAGGCCCAACTATACTCATACAGAAATATCTGCCAGTTGAACTGCTAAAAACAACGGAAAAGTTCTAGTTGACCATTTTTATGTGCATTGGAACTAAGTGACATTGTTCAAACTGCCCTGTAACTGGTATCATTTAAAGCCCGCATTAACTTCATTTCTAATTGTGTGTATTTTTCTATTTACATTGTTTTCTTTAAATACTGATTTAATTTATGTAGTTGAACTTACAGAGTAAACAGCTTGAAAATACAAGCAAATTGCTAAGTAATACTTTCTTATTAATCATAATTCTGAGTTATTTCTCTTTCGTGTGTTGTTTTAAACTGCTACACAGAGATTTTGATCAGTTTGCTGATATTGCAGACAGTTAAAATTATATAAAATTGCTAAATTTAAGTAAGAGGGAAGAAAGGAAGCAGAGTTGTCCTTGGATATTCCTATTATTCAAAACGATGTGAACCGTATTTCAGATGTGTGTAAGAATACCATAGAAACGAAACAGCGATTTCTAAAATTGTTTCAATCAAAAAGCATAGTCAGCAAATACACAATAGTAAAAGGGTCTTTTTTCTGAAAGAATAAAACGTGAAATCAAGTAATTGGACTGTGAAATTATATCAAGCAGAAATATAGAAGGTCTGATTCTTATACGAAGTTTGAATTCCTGACCTTGTAAGATATTTTCTCCCTCCTTTCTGCATGCCTTCTTGTTGTCACTGTAGCACACTCGGCGTGTGTTCGAGAGGTCCAGGTTCTAGTCCCGGCGAGAGCATAGTACATTTTTCGCGTCTCTTGCTTCAAAATAACCTAATCATTCTACAGTAGCGCCCGAACTGAAAAGGTGGTGGATGATGATTCTTCCCCGCCAGGATATGGCGATCGGGTCTCGTAGTCACCCTTTAAAAGGGAAGTATGTAAGGTGTTTCCTCCCTCCTTTTTGCATGTCTTTGTGGTGTAACGGTAGCATACTCGGCGCGTTTTGAGTTTCAGATTCATGTCTTCCAGCGAGGGCATTGCACATTTTTCACGTCTCTTGCTTCAAAATAATCTAACGACTCTACTGGCTTTGTAAATGTATCAGGACTGAGTGTTCTGTGCATGTTCTTGGCAAACATCTTAAAGTAACTCTTTAAAGTCCTTAAGTCCTGATCTGGAACAGGGAGCTGAATGCAGCTATGTTCTGGTTGTAGATGCTGTGCTTAAGTTGTAGAATAACTGCACTTGAAAGGGATTTAAAATCCTCTTTTATTAAATCAATATTATTTACAAATCACTTCCCAACTCGGGAGGGATACAGAAAGTAAAAGACCACATTTGGGTCTAAATGAACAATCAGATAAATTTTAACTAAACCTAAATAGAAATTTAATTAATCTTTGCTCACAGAGCTCTACGCGGAGTTGGCCTCTAACTAGAATAGCAAGATTTACTAATACTAGCGCACTTGAATTTATTTCAATAAGCAATCACGTAGCAAGCACTATGGCTTAGAATTTAGTTGCTAGCTGGTCAGGCGAACGTCGAACAGAATGACCGTGATCTGAGACTAAAAGCTCTCTCATCCTGAGAGGTTTCTACCTCTGGTTTAAATATAACTTGGCTCTACTTCAAATTAGCATAAGCTGAAAACGCGCGCTTCTTCTGAGGGGAAGTTGAAACATGAGAAGAGATAGAAAGATTTAAAGTAAAATAAAACTTGGTTAGTTTAACTAAAACCTTACAAATGAAGAAAAAAATTTTCCTTCGAGTCTAATTTTCTAAATATTTAATTTGATAAAATTTAGAGAAAATTGATTTTAAATTTGTATTTGATAAAACTTACAGAAAACTGGATTCTAAATTAGAGCAATCTTAACTAATTTTAAAATTTTATGAAGATTTCCACTTCAATCCTCAAATTTGGTGAATTCTAAACTTTTAGCATGGGAATTTCATTATTTTGTATGCTATACAATATTCAATACGGTTAATACGCAAATAATGCAGTCCGTTTCAAACTATATATAATTTATATATTATATATGGGGGGCGCACCCACTTAGAGAAGCTAAATTTGTGCATGCGTAGATCTGTCTACATCTTTCCCTCTCTGCTTTCCCATTCCGTTCCCTCTGACTGGTCGACGCTTACCTCAAGTCGGCATAAAGTTGAAAACTTCGAGCTTTATGCCAAGAGGAATAAACCAGATTTTGTGACGTAGCACAGACTGGTTGCTTGGCAACGCAGCTCGGCTTAAACTACTTATGCCCTTTACCGTCGTCTGAACGCAGCTTTAGAGTCTGGAATTCCACATTTCCTTTGTCACCCAAGACAAGCCATGGACAGAGAACATTTAAACACGCGCAGCACTTAATCATAAAGAAAAGAAAGAAAGTGTTTGAATAAATTAGAGTCACTTTTGCATAATGATATTGGGCAATGTCAAAAACAAATGAGGGCCAAACGATATATTGACGAGAGAGGATTCTATATAGGTTTTTAGATGCAGAAGTCTTAAAAAGATTTTATGCTTATGCTTGTGTTTCATTCTTTTCAGCGCATTACCTCCTTTTATGAAATACACTCCTGATAATATTGCCTAATAGGTAAGCCTGAATTTATATAAAACTTATAAATAAGTCTCTAAGTTCTTTATTTCAATAATTCGATTTAAATATTTTTAAAGACTATTAACTTTATTTGTATTCTATTTGTGTTCTATTAAAGCTAAGCAAACTCTTTAAATTGTTAAATAAAGATTTCATAGTTATTTTAACTTATGATTCTTTAATAAAAGTTCTAAATAGAGGATAGTGTACTCAAACGTCTTAACTGTGCTAAATGCACGACATATTAGAAAGGAAGAAATACTCTGGGGATGGGGAAAGGCGTGGCAAAACAGCTAATGGCTTAAGTGACAAAAGCCAAGTATTTGTAAATAAATAAATAAGTATTACGCTTTATCAATTTATTTTATTGTTCGAAGAAATTCAGTCGAACGTATTAGAAATTAGCTTGGGAAATTGATGAAGCGAGTAGGCATTAAATTTCAACTGAATGAGCAAGAGCGATATGAATCAAAATTTCGTAATTACTAGTTCTCTTGAGTAAGAAAATTAAAAGAATAACGAGCTCTGCACTTTTCACCTACCTAAAGAAATAAAAAGAAATTAACGTGACATATTTGCTCGTCAAATGTAGATTTACTTTTTAAAAGGCTCAATTACCTTTAAAAGACTGCAAAAAAATAGAATCTCCTTCACGAAAAATACTGATCCCGAATAAATCACTTATACCTATTGTGTCACAATCATTTTATCAGTTAGGTAAACTGCCCATCGCTTTTAAGTACTTTCAGTTTATAGTCAGATCTGTTATGTTGATCCATTCGTAGTTATATTGGTGTACCGATAAAAGCGCTTTCCAGTAAATTGTTAAGTGATTCCATATAGAAAGCCTGATCTGAAAAGTCATTAAAGTTTGCAGAACCCGCAGGTCAGTATAATCAGGAAAGCGGAAGTTCTTTAATTTTAGACGATCACCTACCCATGTGCTAACATCTCCTGAGCTGCTTAATTTTGAGCAAAAATTTAAAACATTGAATTTGAATAAGATTTGGTAAAAAACGAAGAAATGAAAACGATTTAAAGATAAAAGAATATCATCCCTAGGAGGTAGGATGCATACAGACGCAGATGAAAATCATCAGAACTGATATCCTTCCATTAATTACTTGAAAAATTTACCACATCACAGTCTCTTGCTTTTGAAAAGTTATTAACACAATTCAACTAATCTCCCAAACAGTCATATTAGAAGAACTACCATAATTCTCTCTTGAATAAGGTTGTAGAAATGTACTGGTGGACACTGACTAGTGATCACTAAACACATTTTGTGGTTGTAGACATCATGCTTTCAGTGACCCCCAATGCTCATAGTTTCCTATTTCTATGACGGGAGAAATAGAATTATTTGAAGGCCGTATGAAATCTAGTGGTAAAGATTTCATATTTTGGTACTTAGTATTAACCAATGAAAATAAGTCTGAATTGAAACTAAGTCGGGTACATCGAATTTCTGTTCTCGTTTTCTGTTCTGGAAACTTACTGGTTTTTGCTTGCTGGACTTTGTGGGGCTAGGCAGTAATGAAAGCCTGTCTCTGAATCAACGGTGAATCAACTTGAGTGTTTTTGACTTTTCACTAGTGCATTATGCAATCATTGCAAACTGTGATTTGGAATATTAATAATTTTCTGGTTTAGCTGTATGCTCCGGGTATCATATGAACAGGGGATACGAAGAAGTGAGCAGTCATCAAGCATAAAATGCTTCTGTTTACTATTGAAAAATACATAACGAAATGAGTCAAAATCTGATGTCTTCCTGAAAAGCAGATGGTCTTCTAAAGAATCAGCAGTGTTCTTTTTATTAGGATCTCGAGCTTCATCATTCAAATATGAAGTTTGGTATTTTATTTGTTGCAGCATTACTGCTAATAATTAATTTACAACATTTTTTTCAACTTAATTCTTAGACCTCTGTGACCCCCAATGCCCCCAATGTAAGAAAATTGTGTAAGTCAGTTGTTCTTTCAACTGTGCTATTTATTTTGGATTCCAAGGTCCAAATAAACTACTCCAAGGACAGATGCATCGTACTGTTAGTAGAACTGGAGACGGCTCCTGTGCAACATTTCCTTTCTTTGTTTGGCACCGTGATGGGAAGTGGTTAGTGTTGTTTTCGTTTTTACTGATCCTAAAGGCTAGACCAGATCCACGAGTCCAAGTACAATCAATAAACCCAAAACGAAAGTAGGTCTTTTCAGTAGGTACTCTTTTACAAGTCCCAAACAGGGAAGAAGATGTTCAAGAGTAAAATGATCAGTACTACATTTCCTACAGATGGTGTAGATCTTATTTCCCCGGTTCAACTTAAGGCATTCAGGTATCCACTTAGAAGCCTTGTCATAGTAGTCTGCTGAGCACATTCAGGTTCGAGTAGATGGAATAAGTATGACGTCACAAAATCGAAGACAAGGAAATGCCACAACGTGACGTCAAGACTTATCATGGCCGCCGTACAGCGTGCGGACTACGAAACATATTATTATATAATATTACACTGAATTTTAAAGCAAATATCAACGTCCGCAGGCTCAAAAAAAGTATTTTTAGCCGTAATTTGCATGAAATACTATTGAAACTTCTAGTGATCTTTCAGGTTTAAACCACGTATACATTTGTGTTGTAGTTACCATTTATACATTTTCTTGTACATAGATTTTAATGAATTTAAAAAGTTATCTGCAACCTTTATGATTTTTCTATATACTGAGTAGAAATTCTTCTTTGTTAAGTATTAAAATTAGAACGAGAGACTTCTAAACATTGAATATTGAATACCTAACACGTAAAAAACTGCGATTAGAATGTGAGCAAAGTCTGCTTATGGCGGTGGCCATGACAAGTATTGTCGTCATACCGTGACGTTTCATGGTTTCATATTCATTGCACCGGACATACGGAAAAGGCTTACTCCACCTATTCTAATCTCCATGGCTGAGCACGATTATCCCCAAAAGCAATAGCACCTCTCAGCTGCCTGTCAAAGTTGTATTGGACGTTTGTTTCATGGAAAAAGGAGAAGGGTATAGCTTCTGTTCGTCAACAGACGTGGAGCACCAAAAGGTAGAAGGCTGACTGAGCTCCGATTCGCCTACTAGTTTTAGCTGGTCTAAGAGAAATAGTTTTCACACCTAGGGCTGTTCTGCCAGGAGAAACTCCCAACGTGCTTCGTCCATTATCACCCTTTCGCCACGTTGAGGCAACTAGTAAAACTTGGGAACTTTGGTTAGTGACTCGACTACCGTGCTGAAGGACCCGGGTTCGAACCTCGGGGAAGGCTTAGATGTAAATTGTCTTTCCCTTCATAGGAGGTAACGGTGGCCGCCTATTAGGTGCCTCCACAGTAAAATGACCACCGCTTCTGGCCTGAGTAGTGGCTAAAAGCCTAAATTAGTAGCGCTCACCATTTAAAAAAATTGTCCTTGTTTTTAATATGAACTATAGTATGATTTTGACACGTCTATTTCATGGAAAAGGGAGAATGGTACTGCTTTTGTTCGACAAGAGACAAGGAGCACCAAAAGGTAGAAGGCTGACTTCGCTCCACATAAAATGACAACCGCTTCTGGCGTGAGTAGTGGCCAAAAGCCTAAAATGGCTAGGGCCGACTATTAAAAAAATCTTCCTTCTTTTTAAGATGAACTGTAGTATGATTTTGAGGATAAGCCTGCGGCTTATGTACCTAGGTGTAATCAGGTCGTAGTAAGTACCCATGCTGCGATGTTATTTTTCTATTTATATGCAATAGTAAGTAAATTACATTCAAATTTTCATAATGGAATAGACTTTGCATTAAATAATTTTTTCAGCTATAGATAAATGTGTATTTTCAGCGCACATTTAAGGTAATCTAAGTAAAGCAATGATGTTCGGTAGATTCTGTATACTAGATGCACTGATATATCCAAGAGAACGTAACCCCATAGTTGGTCTAGAAATATCTGTTGATTCAGTTGCGGGGTAAAAAGCGAAAAGACAGACCAGAAACAGCTTTAAGTATTTCACACAGTTTGTTAAAAAGAAAATTCAGTGGAGAAATACGGAAGAACGTTATTTGGAGGACAATGAACGAGGCGACACGTGCAGCCAAACGAACCGGATGCGATAAAATTCTCAAAGGAAAACGTGAGGCGAGAAGGCACGAATTTTCCGACGCCTGTTCGATGATTGTGTGTTACCGTTTTAAAATACCGTTTAACATTTATCTCACGTTTTGTCTGTCTCTTTTGAGATCATTTAAAAGTCAGCATGTTCTGTTCTTTTCGTAAATTTTCTCAGGGATTTATAACAACGATGAAAGCCGAAATTTCTATAGAATTGTAGTTTTTCTATAGTTTAACATTGCAATTTATTTAAAGACTTTGAGCTTTGTTCCTACTCTTCATTCTCACAATCGAAACCAACGTTTTTCAAATTTCATCCTTTCGAACATTCGAACAATTATAGAGCTTCCAAACATGTCGTGAATGATTCAGGTTTTTAAATGACTTTTAAATTACCTTTGGAGACCCTTTCAATGGCTCGGAAACTAGTAAAAATATAAATACAGTGAACTTCTCTAAAGTAACAGCCTACAACCCCAGAGAAATTTGATCCTGTGCGAAGGTGAGAACTTACAGAAGTTATTTTTATTTATTCATGTTCTAACAGATACCTGTCACTTCCAAAGGTATACTGGGATAATTCAGTATATCGTATCAATTTTATTCTTTCGATCATTCGAATAATTAGGGAGTTTCCGAGCATATCATGAATGATTCAGATCTTTAAATGACTTTTAATAGTAAGTTACCTGTGGAAACTCATTAAATGGTTTAGAAATTGTTAAAAATACAAATACAGTGAAACTTCTTTAAGATAACATCTTACAACTCCAGAGAAATTTGATCTTCTGTGAAGGTGAGAACTTAAGTTATTCTTATTTATTCATGTTCTAGCAGATATTTGTCATTTACAAAGGTGGTCGCAATGGGAAATTTCATGTACGTGCATTATTTTCCAAATCGAAGTTAATAATAATGCGTTGTATGTGCATTTTTTGTAAGCAGAAGTTGCTAATAATAACTTTCCAACAGAAATTACTGATAATAAACCATGAATAGGCCTCCTTTGAATGACTGTTCATAATTTTAGAGGATTTTAGCAAACGCCTTACAATATTATCGATTATATTCAGCATTGTTATTTAATTATGCTCTCAGAAATGCTGGTTACATTCAGAGGTGATCGCTTTATGGACGTAGTCACTGTGAGAAGTTTTCACGTATTTCATGATAGTACTTTCTGTTTTATTTCATACTGGCATGATAGTCACTTTTTTTCTTCGAAGTATTCATCACATACATTATTAACTTGAATAGTAAGTTTAATGTTCCAACTGAGATAATTCACTAATCATATCAATGTTTATATGTATATGGATTATCATATCTGTTCGGTATCATTATCTGTTCGGTAGCCCTTCGATTTCGTGTATGAAGTGGTCGCATCACCAGTGAGAAAATACAAAAATGAGATGTAGCTAAGAGAATACTAGTTTTAAAGTAAGTTCAGTACACATGAAAAGCAGGCCAATGAGCAGTAGGGCTAAAAAGAAAGGGCACAAATCAGTGGGCATTTGTGGTCTTTAGTTTTTCGGTTGCAACTTGTAGTTAATGCGAAATAGCTTAATATTTTCTGAAAAGGGAATTTATTCTGCTACATTCTGTTTCAATTTTTTATTGTTGAAAGAGCTGACTGTATGCAGCTTACGGACACGTCTGTAAGTATAATATTAATACGAGACAGTTTTCTTTACGAATTTAATACTAAGTTAAATAGCCCTTGCCAAAGCAGAAGCCTTCTACAGTCTTTTGCTTTGATGAATCTTCATTGCTATGATATAAAATAAATAATCCAATTTTTTCATTTAAGAGCTATGTAGAGTTCTTATTTGCAGAAATGGATTTAAAAAGTTATCGATATCAGTGGTTATGGTCTCTTGTGAAATATTACACCAACCTTATTTCTGTGCATTATTAAGTTATAATCCGTTAGGTAAACCTTCTCATGGCAACCATGACCCTTACACAAAAACTAAGATACTATGCACTAGAAATAGTGCTTTCAGATATATTGGTCACTTTTGAAAGTGACCCTTAAACAGTGCTAACATCAGAGTTGGTGCAACAACTGCAGACACACCGAGCGGCAAAATTTAGGGACGGCAAGGTTTTTAGAATTTAGAGAAGCTTCGAGCAGCAAAATTTAAGGAGTATTTTTAAGAGCTTAAAAATGGCACTGGGCATCAGAAATTAGTGTTAGCGAAATATTTATAACTCAAGTAGACACCAGACGAGACTTTAGTACCCAATCCATAGAGATAGCAACAAGCGACAAAATGCCTAGCGCCGGCCAGTAAGGGGGTCAGTAAAACTCCGTTCAGAAGGTGGTATAAATGTCATAGAGGCTTAGTCATAAAGTATAAAATGCGAGAGTTTCGTTCACACCTGCGATTTAGGGTATTAGACAATCAGAGATGCTAAATTTGCGTGGATGTGTCTACGGCTTTCCCGCTGAGGTTTCGCGCATTCGCTCTGATTGGTCGACTCTATACCGAGTCGGCATAAAGTTGGAAACTTCGAATTTTAAACTAAAGCCCCTAAACCAGTTTTTGTGACGTAGCAAGGTCTAGCTACCTACGAACGAAGCTCGGCTTAAACCATTATGACATTTTTACCCCTTCTGAACGGACCCTAAAGCTGCATTCAGACGACGGTATAAAGGGCACAAGTGGTTTAAGCCGAGATGCGTTGCTAGGCAATCAGTCTGTGCTACGTCATAAAATCTGATTTAGGGATCATAAAGTTGGAACTTTTCAATTTTATGTCGACTTGGGATAAACGTCGACCAGTCAGAGCGTCGACCAGTCAGAAAACAGAGCAGGAAAGCTGTTGTCTCGTTTAGCCTTCGAACATCAGAAGAATTAGTGATGGAAATGAGTGTAAACAGTTATTCTATGAAACATCTCGTTACAACACAAACAGATTTACAAATCTAATAAATGATCCATCATCTCAAAACAACACATAAAAATAAAAATGGCATAAGATAATACTCATTAATTATCAAATACACATGAAATGCAACTCGAAGCCATTTATCTCATAAAAGAACGAGCTCAAAACGAAAATGTAAACAATCTTCACTGTTGCCATTCATAATTTTCTAAATTAGTTAAACAAAGATAATATTAGATAAAGGTTCAATTTGACAGCTGTAGACACATTCAACGCATGGGCAAATTTAGATTCTCTAAGTGGGTGCGGCTTAGACCTTGTGTCGCAGGTGTGAACGGAATTCCCACATTTTATTCCTTGTGACTATTCCTCTGTGACATTTGTGTCGCCGTCTGAACGCAGCCTTAGATGACAACCTACCTGCACAGATCTGCTTGAGTGACTAGCAACAGACTTTAATATTTTTTCTATTAAACTCTAAAACTAAACTCGATGACACAAACAACCCTTAGATGGCCATGACCGTCAGTGCCCAGATATCTGCTTTCTAGACAGTAGGCTCCGAGTTGCTTGTGCATCTTTTCCATCAAAAGTGGTCAGCCTGTCGCCGGACCTCCCCCCCCCCGTGTTTAGTCCTCAGACGAACTTGGTACTCATTTTTGACCCCCTCAAGGGATGAGTTAAGATTGAATTACTGAAGGTTAAGTCAACCTTGCCCAGCCTCATGATCGAACCTCGAACCTGTGGTGCTGCTGCCCGACGCGCTAGCCACTGCGCCACCGGGCTTAATTTTTTCTGTTAGTTTTTTTTTTTTTTTTTTTTTTTTTTTTTTTTCTTTTTTTTTTTTTTTTTTTTTTTTTTCAATTTTTCCTATAGTTTGGGGTTTCTCAAACTTTTTTAATTTTGTATCGCATAAATAAGAATTAAATATGTGCCATCATGTACCAGTGTTATGTACCAAAAGGCGCGCCATTTTACATTTATTTAAATCTTTTGTATAAAAATTGTAACACTAAAAATAATGTACAATTAGGAGTACATGTATCATAGTTTCAGAGACCTTCTTCTATATATTACAAATCTTCTCACTTGTAGTGTCTGCTTTCTATAAAATCTACTTGCCAGTTTTAACACACAGAAATTCACCTCTATGTAATTTCTGTTTGTGCCTTTAAATCATCCACGTAACTGACAGATACATTATTTTTCGGTGCTTCAAAAATTCCCGAGCGATTGTCTGCCTGCCGGATGAAAGCATAAAGCCTGCGAAGTCTCGAACATACGACGTAAACCCAAATTGAATTACCAATTTCTTCACTCGGAGGGAAAGCTTCCAAGTGCAAACATGAAAGTTGAGTTGTCTGTTCTGCGTAGTCGTCAACTCTGTTGTAGTAATTCAATTGTCGATCTTAGTGAAGGGCGTAATTAACCTAACTTTACTCATTCTTCAGAGCATTGCGCGAGATCGCTGAAGAAAACATCCTTATTTGCTGTCGCGCAAGCAGTTTACGATTCGATTAACTGTAGAGGATTTGATGCTTTAATATCTGTTATTTTTACTCGTGTCTGTCAGTGACGTTGACGGAAGTGTGTCTTATAATACGTAGCGCATTAAAAAGAAGGATCAGTATTATTCTCTTCTTTTCGAAACCGTAGTTTTAAGAGGCTTATTTTTGTTTTGTTTTTAAAATTTATACGTATATTTATATATATATACATATTTTATTTTCTAGTTTATTCTGAAAATATTTATGCGAAAATACAGCAGAATTCCAGTCTATTTTGCTTTTAAGACCAATCAAGCTTGTTATTTTCATTAATTTTATTAACATAGAATTTTAATACAGCGTTATGCATACTTTTAAGAAGTTATTAATGTAATTAACATAAACGTGTGCCACGTGAAGATTAATCTGTGATAGCAAATTTCTAAATAACTATTCTGTAACAACGGGCTCTTTATAAATGTAATATTCCATATTCAGTTTTTAAAGACCTGTGTGGTGGGGGGGATATTTCATTAAAAATGGTCAGGTTTAGGCAAATAAAAAATAATATTTAATTAAGTGCAAAGAACATGATATGTAATAAATAAAAGGAACACACTATATGGTATTTCTCCCGCCTTCTTCGCATGCTTTCGTGGTGTAGTGGTCTGCATGTTCGACGCGTAACCGAGCGGTCCGTGGTTCGATTCCCGGTGAAGGCGTTGCTCATTTTTCATGTCTCCTGCTTCCAAAAAATTGTAATGTCTCTACAACACAAAACGCTAAAATCTGAAAGATTTCAGTTTTTTTTTTTTTTTTTTTTTTATTCAAAAACACAGTATGAAGGTTAATTTACAGACTTGTGCAAATACGCAGATTATATTTATGTATGGAAAGGCAGTTCTTTCTTATGTATATATGCTGCCTTTTTTTTTTTCGATTACTGCATAAATCATTGCTTAATCAAACCAAGTCCTCCTTTTCTTACGGTAGACTAAATAAAAACATGGTGACACGGCGTCAGTTTGATCTCAAGGCAAACTCTTTTTATCTCTGAATGTGCAATGTAATTGCAGTCTCGTGGGCATATTTGTTTACTAGAGAGAGGTTATGTAGCCATTTTGATTCGCTTTTTCAGTATACGTCTTACTGCTTATGTCTATTGTACGGATTAGATACAAATAATGTTCCCATATAGGTACAAATAATTTACACTATATTATTATTTGTATCTATTTTTTATTAGTTGAGTATAATAAAGTTTCATTTTT